>CM029536.1:6413508-7013508 GCA_017141395.1 Laodelphax striatellus
ATTGAATTGTAAAAATGTGATGTAGGTAGAAATATTTTAATTAGATGGAGAAATAGGAAATTAACAGAATAAAGAGAAGAAGGAAATGCTTTCACAAAAGAAATCTGAGGCAGAAAAAGCAGTTGCAAAACCTGAAACCAGGAAGATATGGGGTAGATAAAAGTCGCGAATGAAGGAGTGAAGGTACTAAGAATTATTTGAAGTGGGTTAGAAGGTTGAGTATGAAAAGCTAAAAGGATATGTGAATACATCACATAGATGAAGAGTTCTGATTAGCAATCAAATTTTCAACACAAGTGGAAGATAAAAATAAAATAAGAAGGAAGCAAACAAGAGAAAAGAGCGTCAAAATTTAGGAGAAGAAATACAGTATATATTAGAATAAGAAGAAAATCATGGTGTGTGGGGAAAAGAAGAAGAAGACGAAGAAGAAGAGGAAGAAGAAGAAAAAAGAGGTGAAGAAATCGTCACTTTTCCGGGTTTCCCCGGAAAAGAGCAGCACCACAACATAAATCCATTAGGCGACAGGGCACCCTCAGTGCAGTGTGTATGTCCACTGCTAAAATGTTACAAGAGTGACTTAGAGAATCTTTTGCGTTTCCAAGTGTAAGAATGAGCAAAAGAAAAGAACAAGGAAATGCTGCTGCTGAGAAGAAGAAGAGGAAGAAGACGGGACGAAGAAGGAGAAGAAGAGAGGAAGAAGAAGAAGGAGAAGCAGGAGAAGGAGGAGAAGAAGGAGGAGGAGAGGAGGAGGAAGAAGAAGAAGAGGAGGAAGAAGAGGAAGAAGAAGAAGAAGAAGAGCAGAAGAAGAAGAGCAGAAGAAGAAGAAGAAGAAGAAGAAGAAGAAGAAGAAGAAGAAGAGGAAGAAGAAGAAGGAGGGAAGGAAGAAGAAGAAGAAGAAGAGAGGAAGAAGAAGAAGAAGAAGAAGAAGAAGAAGAAGAAGAAGAAGAAGAAGAAGAAGAAGAAGAAGAAGAAGAAGAAGAAGAAGAAGAAGAAGAAAAAGGAGAAGATAAAGAAGAAGAAGAAGACGAAAAGGAGAAGAAGGAAAGTGAGTTGCTTCGCTAAAAGTCACCCCCTCCCAATATGGGTGCCAACTGTATTCAAATAGAGTGCCAACATTGGGGGAGTTCAACCCAACACATAAGGAATACGAAAAACCACTTGAAAGGCATTTTTACTTCCTTAGCTTTGCCATGGGTGTCAGATATCCAGTAAAGAGAGGGTACTGGCATGACTTGAATTCATTTCTCCATCACTCCTGAATGGTGGATTGTGTTGAATTTCCGAAACATATAACGTCAGTTGGCAAGCACGCTCCACTCAGCTAAGTAGCCTGAATAGAAGGTTACTTATGAAGTAACATACAATTATTACTATTCACATGTTACAACAGGAGTGCTAAGTGGCCTAGAGAATGATTTTCAAAAATCGTAGTATGTTAATTATAAGAATATTAACAAAGTCAACGTTCGAAATGTCCGTGAGATCTGGCGATTCAAGGAGTATCAAGAAATTAGCCTCCTTGACCATCTTGGTACATCCATCTAAGATACATCTTGGTTATGATCTATGTCATAACTATAGCCTACATAGTAGATGAGTGTTATTAATGGTTGTTGTACTTGCGCCCCTCAGGGAAACAAGATGCAAAATATTTGAATCTAGAAATCCTTTATAAGAATCCCTGCATTACAGAAACATCAGAGATCCTAGACAGACTCTGCAACAAACCAAAGAGGGTTGCAGTACAGACAAAAATATTGTTTATGAATTTCTTGATTGACCTCGATTAAAATTGTTAAAAAATGAGTGCACGTTAACTATAATGTTATTTTATATGCCTTACAAATTGACTTATTTTATGACTAACAAAGAAAAATACTTTTGTTAATATCACAATACTTATGCATGTGAAAGTAATAGTAATTATTTGATTCAGTACAATTCTATGATAGAGAGTTAGATATGCTGTAAGCTTAATTTTTTGTATAAGTTACTACATATATGTTTTGTTTTGAGAAACACACAAGTTCCTTAAACCATCCACTCAAGTTCGATTGAGGAGGAAGTATGCACTAATTGGAATTTAAATTTCAGATAATAAGCATACGCATAATTATTATTCTAAGTTTGCTTTGTTTTGTGCTTCTAAAATATATTTCTCGGGTTCATATAAATTAAATAAATGGGAAAGACAGGACATAGACAGAGTACAGACAAAGCACAGACAAAGCACAGACAAACACAGAGAAAGCACAGACAGAGCACAGACAAAGCATAAGCATAAGAAATACGGAGCACAAACAGAAGTAATTCAAGACACAGACACAGCACACAACGATCACATGCATAAGAAATACGGAACACAAATAGCACAGACAGAGCATAGACAGAGCACAGACAGAGCAGTGGAGAAAAGCTACGGTAATAGCAGTAAAGGGGTTGGAGCCTTAGTGCATTTCCTGCAGCCATTGTACACGTCTATAAGCCAGGGGCGCACCTTGCTATAACGACATCCGCCACTCACCCTTTTGATGTTTCATCATCACCTACTTTCTTCTCTCTCTCTTTCCTTCTCTTCCTTCCTCTCACACTCCGTCTCGTTCTCTCACCCTGTCCACTTATCACCCGTCCACTCTTTTAGCTTTCATCTTGTCTGCACTGCATCACCGCCGCCGCCACCGCCACGGGAGTAGTAATGAAGAGACCATTAGAACACACAATGGGGAGAAAAGAGTGCTGGCGGTCGGAGCATCCAATGTCAACAACGTCGTAATCATCATCATTGACATCATCATCATCAACAACAGCCTCATCGTCGAAAAATGATCATTGTCGTCATTATGATCTGGGTGTCAACATCATCATCATCAACATGATGTGGGAAGTCAACAACATCATCATCATCATCATCATGAAAAAATGATCATTGTCATCATTATGATCTTGGTGTCGACATCATCATCATCATGATCATCATCATCATCATCATCATCATCATCATCATCATCATCATCATCATCATCATCATCATCATCATCATCAAGAGAATCATGAAGAAAATAGCTACTTTTCAACAAGTTTTTGTAACAATGAAACTTCTTCTAAACGAATGTTTGATTTTTTATAATGGTGTCAACAATATTCTGTACCTTTGAATGACCCCTTACCCTTCTATTTCTTCTTCATCATCATCTAGTCCTTGATATTGTCCTTGCTCTCCAGTCTTCTTTTCCCATAAACATCACTGTTTTTTATCCTTCATTTCCTCCTCTCAACCTTATTTACCATTTCTCCCACTTCTCTACTTCTTTCAACTATCGAAAGTCGGAGACTGATCAGAAATATTTTGTAATCTACATATTGTAAATAATCCAATTCCTAGTAGTTTCAACATTATTCCTAGTAGTTTCAAGTAGCTTCAAGGATTGGAGTATACTGTGAGCTTTTGTATGTGAGTAGATAAATAAATAGTTAGAGCTCTGCATTCTCAAATTCTGACTGTTCTTTATATTCTGTTACTTATTCGTTTATTTCTTCTCTTCCTTGTCTTTTTTCTCTTCCATGTCTTTCTCCCCTTATGATTGTCTTGTCTTTGATCTTACTTCTTGATTTCACGTCCCTATTTCCTTTTCCCTTTCAACACTCCCCTTCTTTTGTTCATCCCTAATATGATTGCGGTTCCTATTTATTTCCACACAAGTCGATCCAACCGTCAATCAAGTCATTTTACAGCACTTTCCGTGCTCTTTTTCACTCCACCATTTCTCTCTTACTCTCTCTCTCTCCTCCTCCCCCATGTACCTCCCACTTCTTTTTACCTTTCATCCCTTACTATCACCCACCCACCCACCCATCCAATTAGCATGTTTTAAAAGCGCCCACCGGATAATCAGGAAGCAGGAGATAGATAACCTTCACTCCCCAACCTCACTGGCAATAGAGCCCAGATCACGTAACTCGGAACCGAGCTGGACCCCGGGCGTATTCATTCACTAATTGGGAAATGAAAGCTCTGCCATTGGTACTCCACTCTTCAAGTGGTCGGTTCTATATAGTCCCAAGTGGCATACACCTCCTGTAGGTACCTACTACACTGAGTATACCCCTTACACAAACTATACCTGCAACTACAACCCTCAACTACAATCCCCAACTACAGAATCTTAATTACTGTTTCAAAGGTTGCCAGTGTATTGGATTATTTGTGTGTAACCGTTAGCCAATACGTAACAACCCCTTGTATCTATTACGAGATAGTGGGAAGGTGAGGGTGGAAGTATAAGTTACCCTTGATTAAAGACTGGTTGATTATTATTGAATGAATAGTGGTGATTGGCAGAGTGGGTAGGGGAAAAAGTGAACGGATTAGAAGAAAATGAAGAAGAAATTCAAAAAGAAAAAACGGCAAAAAAGGGAGATGCATTATTTAGAGGAGAGAATTTGGAGAACAAGAAAGAATTGAGAAACAATTATTACAATTATTAGACAGTGATGAAACAGCAAATGAAGAGGACAAGATCAAAATGGGGGATGAATAAGTGAGTGGTGAAAGAAGAAGAAGAAAGAGGAGGAGGAGGAGAAACCAAGATGAGAATAAAGACGATGAAAAGGAGAGAGAGTGAGATAAGGATTATGAAAAGATTATAAGAACATAAGATTCCAGAGAATATGATGCTTCTGAGAGGTCATTAACCAGGAAAACATACGTAAATTGCATAATTCAAGGACTTTTACAGCGTTTGAAGGTCACAGACGAATATTTTTTTATGAAAACTGGATCAAATAACGTTACAATGTTTGGAATTCGATGTTATTGTCGCTTCTGAAAGGTCATTGACCCAGAAAACACACAATTAATCCTTAATTTAAGGACATTTACGGCCTTTGAATGTCACAAACAAATATTTTCGATGAAAACTAGGTCAAATATCGTTCCAGTGTCTCGAATTCGTTGTTATTGTCGCTTCTGAGAGGTCATTGACCCGGAAAACAAACAAAATTGCATAATTCAAGGACATTTACAGCTTTTGAAGGTCAAAGACTAATATTTTCAATGAGAACTATTTGAAACTGGAACGTTATCTGACATAGGTTTCAATTTACTTCGCTCCAGGTCGCTTGAAACCTCGGTACATTACTTTATTTTGCTAACCTGTAGCAAAATCTGTATATGCGGTGGAATTATAACAAAAGTGACAATAAAATGGATCAAATATTGTTGAAGTGAACAAGTAATTTTTTCCAGTGTACAATTTTAGAAAGGGGTGAGGTGTAAAGTGTCCGGTTTTCTCTCTGAATGATTTGGTCACCCTAACTTAGAGTAGCATGATACAATGTCGTCATAATAAAGATGTTGAACTTGTCAATTTCTAGTTGATATTCAAGGGAATCGGCCTTGTCAGCATCAATATTCGCTAGGCAACCCATCACATCTCCCTCTGCATTTCCTTTTTTCTCTCTCTTTCTCTCTCCTTTCCCCTCTTCTCATTTCCTCTTTGATCCTTTGTACGTGTATACTTTTTCAGCAAGCCCTCCCAAAGGTCCCCAGATCCTGTAGGCGTTTTATTATCACAAACAGAATCCCAGAGCACAGCGACTCAGCAACGTATGCAAATTATACAGGCTGATAATAGGCCAAGATAAACCTGTGAGCCTACTCAGACCATACATTCAGCTCCAAAGGAATAAATTGTTGTTAAATTACATCATCAGCAGTAACCCATGAGAGAATGACAAGGACCTGAATCTTTTGATGATTGAGTAACAATAATGAATTGGATACTCAGCTAAATTCGGGATAACAGTTTCACACATTTTAGAATAATTTGATTTATTTGTAGTTTAGTTTCTATGTTGTTTTTCAATTAATCTGAATCTTTTGTAAACCGTGACTTTCATAGGGCCGGTTCATAAGCTCGGGATTTAGCAAAGTCCTAGACTAAAACGGGTGGCCACCGTAGCATCGACAAATGTTTGTCTCGACAGGTTAGTGGGTTAGCAGCATAGAGAGTACTTAGTACATAGTGTCGAGGCTAACGTTTGTCGATGCTACGGTGGCCACCTGTTTTAGTCTAGGACTTGGCTAAATCCTGAGCTCTTGAACCGGCCCTTAATGTTGCAGAATTGATGACTGGAGGCTTCTTCTGCTTCTTCCTGTTCAGTATCTTCACTGATGTCGAATTGTAGATATTGTGATAGAGTTGATAATGTATAGAGTTTATAAACTGATAGAGTGATAGATTTTTTATACTAGGCATAGAAATGACTTGGTAATACCTAATGTTAGATTAAGCAAGACATTAAAAAGCCACAATTATTTACATTGTAAACTGTTCAACAAGTTGCCTTTATCTGTCAGACTCATGCCGATGATACCTTTCAAAAGAACTGTTGTTGAGTGGCTGAAGGCTAGAGGATTTTACTCAACAAATGAGTATTTTATTTGTAATGACTTTACAAATTGATTTTACTCAATTTGATTTGATTCAATTTTTGATTCTACTCAAAAAATGAGTATTTTATTTGTAATGACTTTGAAAGTATCAGAAATTGACTGAATTGTATGTAAAAACTAGTTTGTAAACTGACAATGTCTATTGTAAATCAGTTTTTTTTTGTATGACAAATAAAAATCTTGAATCTTGAATGAATTTGTTTCGTGTAATAAATAATTTTTCCATGAAAATATGAAGAACTAGTATTATGAGTTAGATCTCTTCACACATCTATTATTTCAATTTTCACATTATTGCACTTTTAAGTTCATTGCACTTTTAAGTTCATTGCACTTACGTACCAGTAGCCTATAAACTTTTATTGATATTCTTCATACTCGGGTCGCAACTACTTCAGCTCAGCTTGTCACAAGTTACCACGCTATAGACATGCTGTTATGCACTGAATATAGTGAAACTAAAATTGAACAGCACTTGTCTATCCGGGCCCTGTGTTACGTTACAGCCTTTATAAAGCAGCACCAACAGCGAATTTCAACTTTGCAGACAGGCCGTGCTATACGGGCGTCTAAAGTGAAGTCGCTACTGTATATCAGGGGGTCGGTGTTACCATTGTCAATCCAATCAAAGTTCAGCCAACTTGTAAACTTGCCGGTCGCGAAGTTTACAGATAAGCAGCTGAAATATTCATGCACTTCGCTTCATGTTAGCACAGTCCACAGTCAGTGTGTGCTCTATGCTTATTTTCGAGATTGCTTTCCCGCTATGCAATACTTCAGCTATTCTGTACAGAGTATTTCAGGAACAAACACTGGTACCATACTGAAATCAACTATACCATACTAATAATAGAGACCGAGAACCCTTTTGAGATCGCGAAAGAAAATAGTATTTTGCTTTTTATTTGGGAGGGGTAATTATAATGTTCTCATCAAAATTTTCAAAAATTAATTTAAAGAAAACTTGAGAAAAGCTCTTTTACCTGCATTATTATTATTATTAGCGTATAGCTTTGATCGGTAGGGAAACCGGTAGTATTTCCACCTCGCCATATAACCCAATTTTCCCTCTATGGGGAACATGATGAACCAAGATAAAAATGGCAGAAGATTGATTGCACATTTTTTTACAAATAATCTATTACATTTTGATGATTCGATTCTTTTATTTTATTATTTTTCTGGTAAATTAAATAAGACAAGTTACAGGAAATAAGGTTAAAAAGTTAGAGCAGTAGCTGGTGGTATTTTCTGACATAACATGCTGGAAACGTGATTCACGCTGACGAGATCAACTTAAATATTTCATTGATAAAAAGGCATTTCTATTGGATTAAAATTTACTAACAGATTCCATAAATTGAAATTATTATTTCTTATTTGATTGATAAGATGGCATTGTTTTATTAATCTATACTTATCAGACATTACTTATTTCAACAAGCAAACGTATTCCTCTGTACTTCCTCACCTATGAAATCTCCCTAGAACTACTAACTACTTTGAAAGTTGAATACAGACATTCTGTTGAAGATTATCATGGAGTTCCATTTACTGTACAACGAGTAGCCTATTTCTGCTTATAACTGACCAATCCGGAAGTTTTAAAGCATCCGAACTTGAATCCCCAGACTTCGAGATCCTGCGAAGAAAAGCTCGAGAAAGTATCCGGGAGCTTAGACTGTCACTTGAGTGAAGAGTAAGTCCTTGTATGGAATTTAACATGGTAGAAACGGGTTTTAATTGGGACTTTGGGGAGAACACGTCTTAGCTACGACTTTCCTAATCAGTTCCTTCTATTTCCGAAGTTTGTGAAATGTTCGCAGCGCAGGTATAAAGCTCTGTCTTTGGCCTGATTAGGAGCAAAATCAACTTGAGATTGGATTTTTGTCTAGATCTTAGTGCACTATCAGTGTTGAAGAGTTGGTTTTCAGATAAGTAGGAAGTTCCGTCTCTAGACGCGTATCAGTAATTATTAAGCAGTAGAAATGGAGCAAGGTACAGTGACATTAATTTAATTTGACGCTTGACATTAGCCGTGGAAAATATCTATAGGTATATATTCCTATAGGAAATATACCCGGCGATGACCAAATAAGTATACCACGCATCGCCATTAATAGATAGATATCATTTCTTGACGTTGCTGATGACCGAAGAATACAAAAAAGAAATAATATCTCTCTATCTATCTAATGCCAAGCGTCAAATTAAATGAAAATCACTGTATGTTGAGTATAAATCTACTAACCTTGGAAATGATGTACGTATCTTGATGAGCATGAAAGAGGTTGTAACACTGTGAAAAAATTACATGAAGCATGAAAATTCTATCAATGCAAATAGCTACAAAGTAACTGGAATACTATTATTGTATTAGGGATATAATTGAATTGATCATAGAGTCATAGAGAAAACATACTTGCTTGGAAATATAAAATTGAATTTCAATACCCTTATAATCGAGAAAACCACCAATTTTGTCTTCTAGTAGTGGACTTTGACCCGTGATTCTCGCGTATTCGAGTTGCTTACGTCACAAACTACCGTTACAGGGGGAGAAACTCACAAATATTTGACGTTATAGCCGAGAAGTTCGCGAATTTCTGCAAAAAGTACCGTTACATTAGAGAAAAACACCAATTCTGTCCTCCAGTAGTGAACTTTGACCCGTGATTCTCGCGTATTCGTGTTGCTTACGTCACAAACTACCGTTACAGGAGAAGAAACTCACGAATATTTGACGTTATAGCCGAGAAATGCGCGAATTTCTTCAAAAAGTACCGTTACATTAGAGAAAAACACCAATTTTGTCTGCTAGTAGTGGACTTTGACCCGTGATTCTTGCGTATTCGAGTTGCTTACGTCACAAACTACCGTTACAGGAGGAGAAACTCACGAATACTCGACGTTATAGCCGAGAAGTGCGCGAATTTCTTCAAAAAGTACCGTTACATTAGAGAAAAACACCAATTTTGTCTGCTAGTAGTGGACTTTGACCCGTGATTCTTGCGTATTCGAGTTGCTTACGTCACAAACAACCGTTACAGTGGGAGAAACTCACGAATATTCGACGTTATAGCCGAGAAATGCGCGAATTTCTTCAAAAAGTACAGTGACAGCACGGAAAAACACCAATTTTGTCTGCTAGTAGTGGACTTTGACCCGTGATTCTTGCGTATTCGAGTTGCTTACGTCACAAACTACCGTTACAGGAGGAGAAACTCACGAATACTCGACGTTATAGCCGAGAAGTGCGCGAATTTCTTCAAAAAGTACCGTTACATTACAGAAAAACACCAATTTTGTCTGTTAGTAGTGGACTTTGACCCGTGGTTCTCGCGTATTTGAGTTGCTTACGTCACAAACTACCGTTACAGGAGAAAAAACTCACGAATACACGACGTTATAGCCGAGAATCGCGCAGATTTCTTCAAAAAGTACCGTTACATTAGAGAAAAACACAAATTTTGTCCGCTAGTAGTGGACTTTGACCCGTGATTCTCGCGTATTCGAGTTGCTTACGTCACAAACTACCGTTACAGGGGGAGAAACTCACAAATATTCGACGTTATAGCCGAGAAATGCGCGAATTTCTTCAAAAAGTACCGTTACATTCCAGAAAAACACCAATTCTGTACTCCAGTAGTGGACTTTGACCCGTGATTCTCGCTTATTCGTGTTGCTTACGTCACAAACTACCGTTACAGGAGGAGAAACTCACAAATATTCGACGTTATAGCCGAGAAGTTCGCGAATTTCTGCAAAAAGGACCATTACATTAGAGAAAAACACCAATTTTGTCTGTTAGTAGTGGACTTTGACCCAGGATTCTCGCGTATTCGTGTTGCTTACGTCACAAACTACCGTTAGAGGAGGAAAAACTCACGAATATTTGACGTTATAGCCGAGAAGTGCGCGAATTTCTTCAAAAAGTACCGTTACATTCCAGAAAAACACCAATTCTGTACTCCAGTAGTGGACTTTGACCCGTGATTCTCGCTTATTCGTGTTGCTTACGTCACAAACTACCGTTATAGGAGGAAAAACTCACAAATATTAGACGTTGTAGCCGAGAATCGCGCAGATTCCTTCAAAAAGTACCGTTACATTCAAGAAAAACACCAATTCTGTACTCCACTAGTGGACATTGACCCGTGATTTTCGCGTATTTGTGTTGCTTATGTCACAAACTACAATAATCATTAATTTTCATTAATTTGCTCGTGATTTGTTGTATTTCTATAGTATAACGTTTTCGATAGTATTGTTATAAGGTAAAGGTTGTGATCACTGAACTATTCACAAATCCACATTTAGTTGATTTTTTACAGACTACATGGCTCCAGTCTAGTCTATTTTTCATGTGTATGTTCTGCATAATTTGTCACAAACGTAGCCAAGCATCTTGAACAGCTCATTAGAATCTTCCAGGCCTGTTTCTAATAGATCTTTCTCGCAAATTGCAAAAAATCATCACTGAGAGAATTTTTTGTTCGAAAAATGAGCGCCACCTTTGATCTTCATCTGCTCCACCTCTTGACAAGATGTTCATTCCTTTTCTTGAGAGAAATAGAAGCCGGAGACCCATAATGCTAAGACGCTAAGGAGCACGTTAGTTGATGAGATCTTGAGAGAGAAAGAAAGAAAAAAGGTCTTTGTGAATATTTTGTGTGATGCTTGAAAACTCAAAGGCCCACGTCATTCTTTTAACGAAAAGATGATCAACACTAACACACATGAGACTGGTTTCAAAAAGGAATCGAGAATGAGACAAAATGCCTTGGAGGATGGACTAAAAGGCCATTATGGAGTCTGTCAGACAAAGGTATGTGATAGGGCTACTTGTTCAATGAATACTGAATGTATGTACAATAAGTTCAGGTATAGCAGGATTCTCTTAAATTTTCAGAAACAGCTAATTGATATAGTACGCTCGTTTACCAATGTTAAATCAGCTGTTTTCTGACAAGTTAAAAGAATCCTACTATAATACTGACAGATTCCGTCAGAATGTATTACACTTATATGATAAGTTGGACTTATAGGTAGGAGAAAATATTATTATCATTTGGAGAGGAAATAAATCAGAATTGATAATCAATAAATCAATCCGTAATTATTATAACGTTTCCTCACAGAGAAGATCTCAAAGTAGGCCTATTATTAGAAAATCTCAAACAAGATGTTATGTTTTTCAATACCTTATTTAGGTTGGGAGTTTTGGCATCATCAATATGAGTTTTAAAATAATATATCAATTTGAACAGTTTTGCAATTGAATGTTTGCTAACGATGCTTGCATACTCTATGTCATATTTGATTCTCAATGTTCACTTTCAACAGTGGACGATAACCTGTTGTTAAATTGAGCAGCCTATTATCGAATATTATGATTCTTGTACAATGAATTACAGTATATTATTTGATTCTGTGGCTCAAAATACATGTGTCACCAGTTGAAGACTGATGTACAATCCAAGTTCCTAACATCAATTTTCTTATATTATTTAGATTACACTCATAAACAGATAATGAGCCCGCTGCATAAAAGTTAATTCAGATAAATTATCGATTTAATCAATTACCCAGAAATAAAATTGTTGATTGGAGGTCAAGCTGAGAGAGAATTTATGCAGCTGAGAATTGTGCAATAAATTTGAAAACATGAATATTTGACATTCAGTGACTTGATCATCGCATACTTTCCCACGTTTGAATGCAAATCTCAGTGGAGATGTGAACGATGGCAGAGACTTCATTGAGAGGGCAGAGCATCTCTCCATGTATTCACGACTGGAAAGGAAGGAACCCTACCAGATCACAATGAATACCAGATTCATCTTGTACTGTTTGTATTGCATGTGTGTAGTAGTATATTTATATAGTTTGGTGTGTTAGAGTCGGATGTCGTCACTACCACTATAAAGTATGCAGGTTCCTTCTCTACTCTTTGTGACCCCCCCCCCACTCCTTCCCCCACCAGTTAGGGGGGTCAAAAGAAGGGGTCTCCACTTTGTTGCGGTCTCAAATGTCGACCAAAACTCCCCCTTTCGCTGCCATAGAAAGCTCTCCGATCCATGAATGATTTATGGAATTCCCTTCCTCTGGCCCTGCCTAATGTGAAGACCTATACGTTCAGTAAAATTCAAGGACCATGAGCTGGTTTTATGAGGCATCTATATACAACACAAGCGAGCGATGTGATTGTTGAGAGGGTTTCGAACGATTTGTTAGGTGTATATTTGATAGATTGATAACCTCTTTACCAGATGGGATAAATGGTTGAATTAAAAACTTATTTGTTGATGTTGGTCCATCATCTTTTCAATGGTACATTCAGTTGAGAGAAATATACACTTTAAAGTGATAAATTACTCACGTTATTCGCGCGACAATTGTTTTGTGCTTGTATTGCACATTTTCAAGCAGAACAGGCACTGAAATTAATATTATGTAATATGCAATATTACATGCAAATTATTATGTAATGTGCAATATGTTAACATGCAAGTCAATGTGCAACAATATCAACAAGAGACCATTATTATCGCGCAAAAAACGTGAGAAATATTTCACTTAAAAGTTTAAATTCCTATCAACTTAAAAACTTATTCATTTACACGTCTTTATTCTTATTTATTGTAGAACCAGTTCGAAATAATTAAGATGATTATTATTTTATGATAGAGTATGTGAGTAATGAGATAACAGTAATAATTATTGTAATAAGAATATGAAATTACAATATTCAAGAGAAATTGATGAGGAACATACAAAAAATAAAAAGAGATAATATTCAATATAACAATCAAGGATGCCCCTGAATTCCAGTTATGACAAAAATTCCCTTTACCCTTCCCAATTTCCACTTTTGAGTACATTCCCATCTAAAATGTAAAGGTTCATCGTGGTCACCTTGTATGAGGATAGAAGAAAAATTTAACAAGAGATAATCATAAATAACGCTACAGAGACTGACAGACAATGACAATAATAACTCACAGACGAGCGAATCGGTCGTTTTAGGCTCGGTTCACACGAGCGTGTACGTTCAACATGCGGTAGATAATTGTGAGCGAGAATTCCAAGAATAGTTGCTTCTTCCAAGATTCGACCGGCAATTATAAAACGCATGCGGCCTAATTGGCTAAGAAAAATTTATTCCATAGATTTTGATAGAAAAGATAAAATTTTGACATTATAAATTTTTCAAGTCCTATCTTATTCTACTTGGTCTTCTGATTCTAGAACATAAATTTTCTTATAGCATTTAAATTAGTATAGTTAATAATTATTTGATTCTAATCGGTTTTCCAACTTCATAATGAAATTTGAAATTTCTTCATCCATTTAATAAGAATTTAAAAAATTATCAAGTTTCATAAGTGAAATATCAATAATGTGAGATATTTATCTATGAAATAAGAATGTAGTAAGTTGCATACCTACTCATGCCTAATAATGCTGAAGAAGTGGTTGTTAGTTTCTAATGGCTATAATGCTACAATGCATTATAGCCATTAATATACACCTAGTGGTTTCTTTGTTCAAAGGGGCTCCCCATAGGTTACGATAAGTACAATAAATAATAGGAATGGTCTGAAATTACATATAATGATGATGCGAATCTGTACTTCCATTGAAAGTCGAGAATATTGAACAATCACTAGTTTGCAGCGAAATCCATTTCGCGCCAATACTATCAACTGCAAAATATTCTTTGCTATATAGGTCCTTTAACTTGTCAGAAAACATATGTTTTGACCAGCAATGGTAATACTTAACTACAAATGCTAAATCTCGCAGATTATTGAAAAGTTCTTTTTTAAAAGTTATTCTTTAAAAGGTCTTCTCTAAAAGGTCTTTTAAAGACTTTAAAGGTCTTTAAGACTTTAAGCCTTTTGATTATTGGGTCCAAGTCACTGTTTAATTATTACAAAAACAGTTGATTTCTGACAAGTTAAATGGATTGTGCTACAATTGTACAAATGCATTATTTTCTCAGTGGTGTTGTGAGAATGGACGTGGCAAGACGTCGACAAGCCATAGTGGTAAATCTAGCTCCATTCATACTTGAGTACTCATACTTCATACTCAAGATGAGCAGAAATTTTTCAATTATTTTAGAATGAGCATAAGGTCTTTCGACGAATTAGTTTTAAATCACCAGACAAATTGAGAAGTCAGGATACGAGCATGCAGCTTTCAGTATGCCCTGAAGAGATGTTGGCTGTAACTTTGAGGTGAGTGATAATTCACAGCATATTCATAAAATTCTCTACTCAAATACAGTACCAATCATTGTGTTGAATTCGAATTGCAAATTCTTTTATTTATTAATAGGTTATATTCAATTAAAATTCATGATTTGGTTGCTTGTTAATATGTACTATCTATTTTCTGTTTTATTCCTTGTTCAACACAAATACAGTATACAACTCAGTATTCAATGTAGAAAATGGTAAAAATGTCTGAAAAAATGGTAGTAAAATGGCACACAGAATAGTTTTGAAACCCGGTATTCTCGGCTGTTTGAATTTAGAATTTTCATTCAATTGTATCCAAGTTTTGCCACTAATAGACTATCACTGGAGATAGAAAAGTCAATAATCTTCAATAAAAACGGGTAATTTCATGCTAGAGATGAAAATCGAGTTCGACTGCACTCAGGAGACGTGTAGAATAGCATAAAGAACTCCTCAAAAACTCAAAAATTCCCAAATTTTAACTTTTTTTGTATGTTAGGATAATTAGATATAATTGCCTTCAGTGGCAATTAGCGCACGCAATGTTTCTAGCAGTGAAACAAGGTGACGTGCCGAAAACAGCGCGTTTCACAGAGAAGTGTGAACAACACGATTTGATTCCCTGCACTAGCTCTACGGTGCGGGAGTTAATTGTTTAATTGTTTCATTGGAAAGTGTCTCAATTATCGCACATTTGCGTTGCTGAACCGCTCGTGTGAACCGAGCCTAATGCGCTCCCAAAATGAGCTAACACAGCATAGTTGGAATGAGCAACATATTTGGATTGGGGCACATTATCTGGTCCCTTAATACATCTCCAGTTGAGTAGAGCCAGATCGCTTCATGTGTTTGCTTCATGTTTAATCAATTTTCACTGATTGCAATGAGCTGCAGCAGTGCTGCTCATTAATATTTCAATGGCGGTGGATGCTGACCCCCCCCCCTTCACCCTGATCTGTTGTTGTATTGGCCATGCGTCAATTCTCACACTAAATTTGTGTTTGTGTGGGTGTGTGTACTCACAATCCCCCCCCCCACACCACCACCCGCGGTGTTATTATTGGGATATAGTGCTCTTCGGTTGGAGAGCAGGATGGGTGGTAACAATTCTAAATTGTAACATCATGTTCAGTTTTCTCCCATACCCCTCAGTTTAGGTTCCACGCAATGACTATTTTATCATGCAATCTCCGTGGCGTTTATTGTGATGTATTGCTAGTCTGTGGGTGATGATTGACAAATTATTTTGTGTGGTAAGGGTTTGGAGAAAGTTGGACTAAGTAACACGATGTACAAAGATTTCTCAATAAGTAGAAAACACTGTTTTCTAATTGAAATTTTTTGTTTTTGAATTGGTGTAATTTTATCAGTAAAAAGATAATTGATATACAACACCATTAAATTTCTCAATAGTTGTTTCTTTAGGGTACCTATAACCATAGAGAAAGAATACTCAAGTAGATGATTTATCCCCATGTTAAACGGTAAACGACGGAGAACCAACGTGATAGTGGCGATATCTCTGGGGACTCAGCGGTACTTCAAACACTTGCTGTGTTAATCAAATGAGCGATCGGCGAGACCTCTGAACTCGCCTCACACGAACTATTTTCTCCGTACAGAAGAAACGTAAACAGCCGTCCCTATCTGATGAGAAATCTACTTGCATATTCTTTCTCTATGCTATAACTGTACACAATTAACTTGTACCACAATTATTACTGTATTGTATTCGTCTAGTATCTGTTGCAAGAAGGTATGTAATTCTTTATATTCTTCAATTATCAATTTTACACATTATGAGTAGTCGAAGACTCATATAATATAAATCCAATTAACTCATATTATTATTATTTAATGTTATCTATTATATATTTTTAATCTTACATAATTTATTAGTAATAATCTTTCCATTGATACGATGTGAGACGAAATAAAGAACAAGTTTTCTCCTTTTCCTTGGAAAGGAAAGAACAGAGAATAAATAAAATAGAAAAGGTGAAAATGTTTTTAAGCTGTGAAGCACGTTCCAGGCATCAGTTTGACCATTCCAGTACTAAAAGAGCTTTGTTTTATTTCCAGAGCTGCTGCTGTTGCTGCTGGTACAACCCTTGCAGCTCTAGATCCAAGAAATGATCGCTTCTCTATTATTTATTGATAAATTGCACACCAACAATAGTCTTTTGTCTATTCCACAGCTATCGAACGCATGGCAATGGCTGTGTTCTGTTTTATTTCTGTTTGTGCCTTCATTTCAAGAGTGGAAAAGTAGAATTCCAGCAGTGTAACGTCTACATACATCTTTTGTTTCCCACCAACTGCAATTCTTACTCTGTTTTTCTGGTTTCTTATTTTTTCCGTCTCTAGAACGAAATTCACTGCATGTTTTCCTGTTTCTGTGATATGACTGGAATGCTTCTTAACTCGATTTTATGTGTAGTTATGCATGAAACTGTTAGTTATCCAGTTTTTTGTACAAAATTCAACATTATTTCATACCTTCTATCATGCATAGACTAACTACACAGTTAGTTATGCTTCATAGAGTTAGTCTAACATAGAGTTAGTCTATGCTTCTATGTAAAAATAAAATAGTAGAAATTTGCCGAACATCTCATCAATAACAATCATTCTCACACTGGCATCCTCACCAATCTCTTTTGTATACCAATTTTTAAACCTTTTACCTTACCACTACCAATACCAATACCAATACCTTTTTTTATACCAATACAAAAATCCAAAAATTGAACATTCTGGAATTGAAATTTTCAAACATTTCATCAGTCATCCCAATTCCTGTGTGCAAACTTGGTCGATGTACTGTGTGCTGCAAAGCTTTAAAAAGCTGTAAGCTACCAATGCTTAAGCATAATGCACCTTACAGTTCAGCAAACAAAAATCGACCAAGTGTGGACATAGGGAATAATCCATTGTCAATCAACATCAAACTAATTGCAACAAGGAAAAATAGTTAATGAGAACAAAGTGAAGGACAAGCTCTGGTGGAATGGAGTTAGAAAGTACAGACAAGGATCCTATTCGAGGCATGGACAAAGGGCCGGCGAAATTCAAGTTAGTGTGGGCTCAAAGTGTTGACAACACCTTTCGGCTAAAGTAATCACATCGCCTTATTCTGTGTGGCCCCAACACCGGGGACAGTGCTTTGAACATGCTAATTGTTCCTGAGAATAAAATTGACATGGTTTGTAGACACTTGTTTGTTGTTCCACTCTTTTACAGTATTCATAGCTACAGTACAGGCTAATAATAATTTGTTCGAATTTGTTTAACAATGGGAATAATTGAGAATAATGAGAATGGCAACAAAGGTTGGTTGATAATTTGGTTTCGATTATGTGAGGTATTACAGCCAGTTGCGCTGAAATTCAATTGAATGTAACCAATAATAGTTTGTTCAATAATGGAAATGTTCAATTTGAAACGTTAGTGGATGATACAAGAAATTTGGTTTTTATATTTGAAGTATTGCATTGAGTAGCACGAAATCCAATTGAATTCAACCAATGTTAAATGACGTCGTTGCTTTGACTTCGGAGTCGTTCATTGGTTCTCATTGCTTTGATTCCGTTAGATGAGTTCATCTTATGGCGATTGAATATACAATCGGATTTTCGTACAACTGGACGTTATTATTCAACATGAAAGTCAATGATTCATGTTCAGATTTAAAAGGATCTTATCTTATAGCGGATGATCTGAATTATTATTGGCAGTACAGTACTGACAACTCCATCGAATATCAGTCTATGGAGTTGTCAGTAATGTAAACAGAAAACATCACTGTTACAGTCAGTATTGTAATACTGTAATCGGATATCAGTCGATAAATCTATTGTGAGAGAAACTCTTGGAATTCATCATTGAATGATGAATTTCATATTACCATACACGCATAGACTAACCAAATGAGAATGGATTATCGCTAATATTGCATTATATGAGTGGCATTGCCCAAAGTAAGTGAGATTCTGTCTCAGATAATTTCCAAGTCCTAACGTCTGGCTCGGCGAATTTTTTGTCTAATCTTGGCAGATGCTCAAACTTCCTCGCAACCAGAACAGATTTGTATGCAAAAGCTTCGGGAATAAGTTGTTCTAAGCGAAGAGTAACTCCGTTAGCTGCAAACTTCTTATCTATATCCTTGGAGTGAAGTTTTCAGTTTTCAGGCGGCAACTTCCAATTTCCTGCTATCTGTTGGCCGATAAGTGCGACAGGGAAAAGAAAGTGCAGATATTGCCGATATTATATAAACATAATAGAAGTTCGGGAAGGAGCAACTCGCAAAAAAGATGGAAAAGTTGAGGCCATCCAAACCATAATTTATTACTCGATAAAATTTGCTTTGATCGATTCCGGAAGTAGGAACTTGAAAGACATCGACTTGAAAACTTGGTGTTAGTACTGTTCCAGAAACTTCTATTCTCTTCTTTCATCATTCATGCTATACCTTGTAACCTTGATAGGTTTACAAAGTATTGTAAACCTATTCATGTATTGAATTGTATTGAAGTATTGTAAAGTATTCATGTTATTTTAAACAGCTATGGGTTATGTCTAAGCTTTTCTATTACGATAAATTTTATACATAAGATAGTGAGCGGTAGACAGAAGTGATGTTAATTTGAAATAGATTGAAGTAATGGAGATACAAGTATACCTTTTGCTGAAGCACATTTACATTTGATTCACTATTACAGTTTGAACTTTATTATAAGAATAATAATTATTCATCCACACCTTTTTAATATTGAAACGTTCCTCCTGGTTATTCAATACAATATATTTCGGGGGAAAAAACAAATTGGCGGCTGTATCCTATGATCAACAAATACTCCAGTTATGAGTACGTTGTATGATTCCCATCCTGTGTGGCATTTACCCAATCATCCAATTACAATAATTCATATAATTATGTGGATATGAAGAGCGTGAAAACATTTCTATTCGTAATAGCTAACTAACTACTTTCTTCCTACTCCCTAGATTATCAAATTTCATTTACTGTTATCATTTATTACACAATCATTAATTTCCAACCTTAAAACCCGAGAAATTGCAATTAAAAGGTACAAATTTGTTTCTCTTATTATAGTAAAAGAAGCACAAGTCACATACTTTTGCGGGCAGCGAAAAAGTACATTTTTCCTTTCCTTTAATTTCAGCAACTTCTCCACTTCAGCTACTCTACTTTTATTTACTCTTCTCCAGGTCTGATATTGCTTCCTCCAGCTTTCCTCTCCCCATGTAAGGCAATAAGAGAAGACGATCAACCCCCCCCCTTCTCCTACCATCGCCCCCCACCCCTAACCACCACTGTATTCAATCAATCCTAGTGGAAATAATCTTATATTAGGAAAGTTCGTCCTTTCTGTATTGGATCCGTACAAGAAGCACTTCCCTGTCCTGAGGGGGGTCAGCAGCAGCACAGCAGCAGTCTCTAGAACCAAGCACTATACAGCAGTTAGTTGAGAGAAGGGCACTCACTTCTTAATCAAACTAACCGTTGCCCCCCCCCCCCCACGCTTTCCTTTTATCCAACCCCCCCCCCTCCCCCCCCCCACAAATCCGGCAGATATCTGTGGCAATTACCAGAAGAAGAGCGGAATTGAGGGAAAAGGTATATAGCAATAAAGGTGGATGAATGAATGACCAGTGAGCTAAAAGTAAACTTCTTTTTTAGATGGTTTCCTTGACTGACGTCATTCCCTCATGGGATTATTTTCGAGAGAATTTGTGATCGTTAAATAGAACATCGATAGGGCAATGGTAGTGAGCTGGTAGTATTGATAAGTAGTATATTATAATATGATGTATACAGATTATGATTCCATTATCAAACTTCCGAATTCCAAACTCCATAACTGATTTTTTGAGCTGCAAAATTATTTTAAATGTTGATCGGAAAGCTGCAGAATTCTTGAAATGTTGATAACTGTTGGCAAAACATTGTTCTTGTACATAATTTTGGGGAAATCTTTCCAACCTTTTTCCATTCCACTCTTCCAAGTCCTCCAACTTTTATCAAATTTGATAGTTCATGTTTTGAAAGTTTGTCATTCACCATTCAACATAGGGATAAATCATCCACTTGCGTATGCTTCCTCTATGGTATTATTCATGAACTGTGAATACATTCAATCATGATCCAATTATTTCGATTAAATTGATTACAAGGATTGAACTATTAATAGAATAATATTAGAGTTGAATATTTCAAGTAAATTTATTTCATATTTATTTCACATGTTTACTGGTCAGTAAACTATTCACTGGGCATCTGAGAAACCTTTCAATGGACGGCCGAGAAACTGGCACAAATCTACAATGTTGTATTGACTCAATAAGATCAATATTCTTCATTAGTCCTGGTGCAAATGAGTTGATTGAAGGAACACAATAATGAAAAGAATATACAATTTATAAGTCCATAATTTCAAATTCCAAATTGATTATCATTATTATAGTCTTGTTTGTGTTCTTCAATTCATGTTTCAAATTTATTCGTGGTTTGTCAATTTCAATTCCAACTTCAATTCATCAATAAATTAGCCTACATCAAGAAGGAAATCAAGCACCAACTGACAGCATTCTGAGGCATTTTTCAAGCCATTCTTAAATTATTGTCATCCATATAATATATTAAACAATCCTAAGCAGTTACATCTCTTTGGAAAATAAGTGACATCCATTTTATTAGGCTGCCCTCAGATCGTTAGTACATTGGCCACAGCTGCACAATGTTTACTGAAGAAAATGGGCCTGGAAAAAAGGAAAATGGGGAAAAAGGTAGGGAAAAGGTCCGGCAATCGATTTTCCCGCAAATGCTTCTCTGATTGTTTGAAGACAGTGACCTTGACTCAGACCCCCATTACCACTGCACTCTTTCTTCGTCTTTAACACCTTTTTTTCACCCTTCCTTCTCACCCTTTTCCTTCTTGACCAAAGCTTGTTGGGTTAGCAAGCATTGATATACTGCAGTTCTAATTGGCTAGGCTACAAACTGCCGTATAATTTCTTTGTTTTCCCACGACGTACGGAATTTGTACGGAATTTTGTCCCATTTGTGAGGAATTTTGATTACTTGTTATATATTTTTGCTTTGTATTGTGGCCTAAGGAATGTTCAAGTACAAAATACTTTTATCGTAAGTAAGAATCTATAATGTATTTTAACTTCTGAGAAATATGATTATTGATGAATTTATAATCCTTTATGATCTTGATAAGGATATATTCATCAAAATCCTTCCAGAAAAGTGATGGGTCGAGTGCTGAGTGAATCAATTTAGAAAACTGACAGCAACGCCTATCGCAAGCTCTTAGCAAATAGTTCCAATGTAAATCTGTGAAAAGAATCAATCCATCCAAGTAAGAAGTCAGCAAGACGCTTTAATCTTTTTAATTCCGGCTCCATTGAAGGTAATAGCGTGGAAGGGATTTAAGTACACCAAAAACCGAAGTTTTGATCGATTTCCAATGTTCTTCCCGAAGTCCTCGACAAAACTTGTAGCCTTTCAGTGCTTTCTCTTCCTTACACTTTCTTCTTTCTCTTTTCTCCAAGTTTTTCACTAGTGCTTTTTTCTTTTACTCTCTTCCAGTTTCCTTCTTTGCACTCACTTTTCCTACTCGTCTCTTTGCACTAAGTTTCTTACTTCTTTCTTTGCACTTAGTTGCGTCAAGTAAGCGCGAAGCTCGAAAATTAGACTCAATCGTTAATCTAAGCATCTCAACTTGAATGGCCGTATCCGGATATCTTTGCTCAAGACTGAAAGGCAAAGCGCAAGGAGGCAAAGACTTTTTAGAGCGAATAAGCCTGATGCCAATTTCTTTTTTCAGTGAGAAAAGTCGTTGGTAGGGCAAGTGTCTTACAATGTCATTGAGCATTAGTTCTTGGTGATTTTTAACGAATATTTTGTATTTTTAGTTTAAACCAATTACTGAATAGGCTATAATTCTGATGAACTCGTTACTAGCCTATGTTTATTAGACCGGTATTAGATCGGTAATAGTTCCATGTCATATTATCAAATATCTGTGATGAAATATATTCCAGTGTAATGGACCAAACATTATTATAGTTGAACTATGAATCCTATGATCATATTTTTTTATATATATTCTCCTAGGGAACATAGAGAAGAAGAAAACTAGAGATGATCCTAGAGAGAACATATTATCATATATTTGATAATAGGTAAGATGACATAGAACTATTATAGTGTAATACCGTACTAAGACCATTATAAGATCTATCATACGAGTATAATATTGCGTTAGGGTGGGTTCATGTCGGAGCTGTGATAAGTGATCCCAGCTGTGATACTAGCAATGCTTTCATCGATGGTCCATTGCCCAAATGCAATTGACATCGCAGCTCCGACATAAACAGGCTGATTAGAAAGCACGTCAATATTCTCTACGCGCTGCTAGTATCACAGCTGGTATCGCTTATCACAGCTCCGACATGAACGCACCCTTACTAAGAGCTCAGAGTGAAAAAAGACAGAATATTAAGAAAAACCAAAGCATGATGGAAGATTAACTAAATTACTGTGAGTCAACTAGGTCTTAGCGTAGCGTCAGAGAAAATGGCAGGAATTAATTTTACAAAAGACTTTACAGAGAGACAATCGACAAAAATGAGATGATAGAAGCAATATTATCCATGAAAATTGGCAAATTATAAGATGGTAACAAAGTTTTATCACAAATCGGTAGGATACTTCCGTACTTTTTAGATTATATACCATTTTTACTTGATAAATCTCCCGATTTATTTAAAAGATCATGAGAGGACGAATAGGGAATTAGGATAGAATGAAGCAGACAGTTGAAAACGGCGATAAGAGAGAGGGAGCCTGAGGCGATTTACAAAGTCTAAAACAGAAATGCAGTGTAACTTTCCTTCCAAGCATTAAGACCCTCCAGACCCCGTCATAATATCACGTCACTCAGCTTTCAAAAAGTACGCGTCGCCACCCCTTCACAGCACTCTGCGCTCTCTTTGGGTCCAAATCTGCTTGAAAAGTACCTGAACAACTATATTATTATCTTGAAATGGGTTTCAGACATAGTAATGATGTGGGAGGTGTGGGAGAGGAGAGTTGAATGCGATTGGAGGGTCAGGAAGGAGGAGGAGGAGGAGGAGGAGGAGGAGGAGGAGAAGAAGAAGAAGAAGAAGAAGAAGAAGAAGAAGAAGAAGAAGAAGAAGAAGAAGAAGAAGAAGAAGAAGAAGAAGAAGAAGAAGAATCTATTCTATTTATTCAATCTATTCCATCCTAACAGGATCGAGAATCGACGTTTTCTTCATTCATATATATGAACAAGAACAAGAGAATATTATGTATGCATGATTATGAGTAAGAATATGTCTAATAATATATAGAAGTACAGTTTCCTAGTATACTTCCGGGCTCATATTACCCTGATTTTAATTTGTTCACCCCCCTTTAACCTTCCCCCCCCCTGATCCATAGCTCACGCTACGCCTATGTCATCTATAAAGGAGAGTACAAAAGGCTAATAATTATGCTCGAAACTTTTTCTCTCCCAATTTTACACAGGAACAGTCAAAATCCTGGTCAATGTCCAAAATCCAGACCAACTCTGTCATATTAAATCACTAACTTCGTCTCAAAAATCAAAAGCCGAACAATTTTGTTATGTTGTATTTCAAAGTACAGTCTGTATCCAGACTACCCTTTCTTGTCATTTATTTCAAGTATTTGTAGACTTTTTCGTTACCAGGCTGTCCCAAAAACATTTACCCGTTCTCATCCACAAAATCTCTCTCATCCACCTCAAGCTAGGCGTTCCTAATCGCCCAGCAAAAAGCAGGAGCACATCATGACAGCCAATCACAAAAAGGGTGAAGAGATTAGAAGGGTAGAACACCAAAACCACCGCCGTGTAGGACCACTCCTCAGTGCGGTAAAAGTTTTCAACTGAAAAAGAGGGTGGTCTACGTCACTGTGGATCAAAATTATGGCGATGACGATGATGATGATAATGGTTCACAGTATATACGCGGTAGCAGCAGTGGCAACAGGCAACTAGTGAAGAGGGGAAGCAAGTTGAAGAAAGTTTGACAAAGACATCATGCGATGATGAATCAAGGGGTGAAATGATGACGAGGCTAGAAAAGTGACGCGACTCCTGCCTATTTCTTCCAGTTCTTTTAACATTATATCTGATTTTATCCAACTTTTGACACTCTTCTTTCCTCATTCCTTAATCGTATTTATTCATATTTATTTCTTATTCGTCCTGTTTTTCTCTATTTTCTTACCCGTTCATTATTAGTATTATTCTCTATTACTATTATTCCTTATTTTCCATCAGGTTTTTCTACTTTTTCCACTCATTTTAAACGATTTCATACAAAATATCAATTCTCAAAAAGTTTCAATACTGTACTCAACATTTTTTGGAATAAGTTTTATTCTTGGAATACTTAGGCCTATACCGTATTACCTCCTGATACGAGGCAGTCAATATATAAGGAAATATGTTTGTTGGTTTTATTTTATTTGGTTGTGTGTTTCATTTTTTAGCATATTATTTTGTCCAATACCGTACCTAATGTACAATAATATTTATAATACAGTACAACTTTACCAACTAATATTAGTTTTCGAAGCTGTGTAGTACATCCAGAGACGCAACAGTTAATCAGAAAACTGATAAATGCACTGTAGCTGATCATGCGTGTGTGCTTTTAGAAGCTTCCTAACCTGTAAGTATAAATAAGGTAAACATTGAAATAGAACAATGGTTGTTTGAATCAAGGATAGTTTAGATTGATAAAGTAGATTATTTTGTTTTTTGTTGGTCGTAGATAAAATGGTGTTTGCAATGGTTATATTTTAGCCTTTAAACAACTCTTTAGATACCTTAAAATAACTCAAGGCGTTGCCGCTCGTATTTTAACCTCGGTATCTCACTCGTCGTTTAAAAGGCTCTCATTATACAACCATTGCATAAACTACTATTTTACATAGCTCTAGTACGAATCATAATTATTATGTTTATCATACGATTTACGATATTGCCTCAGCATTACCAACTTACAATGATTCTCTGAATACCGTATTGCCTGCTGAGATGAAACATTCAATCGGTATTATGGAAGTTTAATTGCTTTTACCTACTTCAAGCGAAGTGTAGCACGTTGGCAACTCAATTGGAAAGTATGTTCTCTTCTCGCTTGCTATTGGAGCTAATTGATAAGTTGGAAACTAGCTCTCCCTGGCGGCAGTTCGCTCAATTAACAACTGACGAGAGACGTGAAAATTAGTGGGAACAAGTTTTATTGAAAAATTACCTTCTAACCAGTTACAGAGCGATTTACATCAAAGAGATTAGACAGCGGGTTGATTGGAAAAGGTTCTCAAAAAACCACGATTAACTGATGATTACTTTCGAATTTAACTCCGACTTCCACTTAGTTTGATGCTGTTTTTTCCCCAACTCATCAGAATACGGCTGCCTTGAGCCTTTTATAAACTTTCTGAGTTGAACGGTTCATTTTTCTATGTGTGAAGTTACTTCACTTTTCAAATGAAATTCAATTATTATGGAACAGAAGAAGGTTGTAGATACTCATGTAAAACGTAAATTTCTTCAATTTATTGTAATAGTTATTTATGTACCTAGTGCGTAAAGTAGCTCTTTGCTGCACCGAAAGAAACAATTACGCACGAGCCGCAGGCGAGTGCGGAATAGTTTCTTGAGTGCAGCAAAGATACTTTGTGCACGTGTAACATATTAAATTTTTCCTACAGTTACTGCTTTTTATAAAATGTGACTAAACTTCCAAAATCCTAACACAAGCAAGGAAGAGTCTAGCAACGAAGATAACGAAAATTCTGATAAAAGTAACTTCAATCCAATCATCACATTCATTAAAAATATATTGAAACCACTAAATAATAGATAGCAATAAAGTATTGATGATACCCATGACGAATTGAATTCAATCTCAAAATCCTCAATTTTGTTCCTATCCTCACAATGTATTAAAATCTGGAAGGCTGTTCACTCTCTCTCACCTCCGAGGCGGGCTGTTTCAGGTCCTATTAGCTACTAGCTACTCCTCAATAGGTTAAATATTTAAGAAGTTATGATAGCGGACAAATTAGAGCATCAGAAAAGGAAGGAAAGAAAAACAAAATGAATAATTGAAATCAAGATGGGAGGAAGGAAACAGAGAATAATTCAAGAGAATATCCAAAAATAAGAAAAGATAATACATCACAAAAATGGTGAAATAACAATACTGAAAATTGAAAGTGCAACTGAAATTCAGCGACATGAGAAACTCACAGAGGCAGTGGCTACACAGAACACATCGAGTAGCCGTGTTCATGCCTTGCCAACATGATTTCAAGAGCTCCGTGATAACCTTATCAGCAGCAAACATTTTTGAGAAATTGAGATATTGAGGTTGCAAATCTGAGTGATAATTTTCTTTACGCACTAGAGCGTTAAGAAGCACCTTTAGGTACCGCAATCAGTGCAGGGAACCAGCCGCCACACAGAGGTAATTGTAGAGGTAACTGTAGGGAAATAGTTATTTATGTTGCCTGAATGCGTGAAAAGTAGCACTTTGTTGCTGCACCGAAAGAAACGATTACGCACGAGCCGCAGGCGAGTGCGGAATAGTTTCTTTGAGTGCGCAGCAAAGATACTTTCTTGAAGTGCAACAAAATGCTGCGCAGTGTAACATATTAAATTTTTCCTGCAGTTACGCTTTAAATAATGATCAAACCTCAAAATCTAACCTATGCAAGAAGAGTCTAGCAACAAGATAACAAAAAAATTCTGATAAAAGAGATACTTCAGTTCAATCAATACATTCATTAGAATACATTGAAACCACTAAATAATAGATAGCAATAAAGTATTGATGATACCTTAATGATTTAATTGAATTCAATCTCAAAATCCTGTTTTGTTCCTATCTCACAATGGTTAAAATCCCCCAGGCTGTTCACTCTCTCTCACCTCGAGCAGGCTGTTCAGGTCTATTAGCTATAGCAGGAGCCAATTAACTTGTCATAAATCAGCTGATCCAGTAATAATTAAACAGTGATTTCGACACAATAATCAAAAGGCTTGAAAGTCTAAAGAACCTTTAAAGTCTTCAAAAGACCTTTCTAAAGAAGACCTTTCAAAGAATAACTTTTCAAAAGACCTTTTCAATAATCTGCGAGATTCAGCATTTGTAGGTTAAGTATTGTGATATTGCTCTTTGAAACAGCTGATTTCTGACAAGTTGAATTGGATCCTGCTATACTCCTCAATAGGTTATGTTAGGTTATGATAGCGGAAACAATTAGAAGCATCAAAAAGGAAAGAAAACAAAATGAATAATTGAAAATCAAGATGGGGAAGAAACAGAGAATCAATTCAGAGAATATCCAAAAATAAGAAAAGATAATACATCACAAAAATGAATTGAAAATAACAATACTGAAAATTGAAAGTGCAACTGAAATGCAGTGACGAAACTCACAGAGGCAGTGGCTACACAGAACACATCGGCAGCCGTAAGTTCGGCGTTGCCAACACCTGATTTCAAGAGCTTGATAACCTTATCAGCAGCAAACATTTTGAGAAATTGAGATATTAGGTTGCAAATCTGGAGTGCGATAATTTTCTTTACGCACTAGAGCGTTAAGAAAGCACTTTAGGTACTGAAATCAGTGCAGGAACAGCCACATTATGAGGTAACTGTAGGAAAAAGTTGTAATGATACTATAATACCCGTCTCCTGTTTTAGTGAACAAGATCGTAAAAAGTTAAATTCGTAAAAAGTTTATCAAAGTCGAGCAATCACAAAATGTGTAAATCATGTTTAGTACCTACTCTGTACATAGCTCATGAATGAATTTACCAAACAATGTATTATCAAATTCAATGCTGTCATCCTGGAATGAAATACATCAATGATTAATTATATTAAATCGATCAAGGGATTTAAAGCAAGGATACAATTTTAACATGAGTATTGTTTTTATTCAATTATCAGCATCATAAAAAATAACAGAGTTTTTATAATGACATGTTAATAAAAAATAATTCTATGTTTTAAAAATATATCTCTGATAATAAACATATAATATTGATTAGATAATTTTATCTAAAATATTTTTATTAATAAATAATTCTATGTTTTATATATATACCTCTGATAATAAACATATAATATTGATTAGATAACCCCTTTAGATAGAATCTGGAAATTGAAAAAAATTGTTACAGAACCCTCTCTGTAGAACAAAAACTTAAAACAATAAACAAGATAGATTTATTTACAACAACTAAATCCAATAAAAAATAACACTATGAATGGAAACATTAATATCACGAATCATATTGAAATATTATCTGAAGAAACAATATCGAATATTGTGGACATCAGTATCAGTATCATGGAAATTTTATGTAATCAAAATTTTATTGTTTTTATATCACGTGCTAGCATGAATATTGCTAGTAGATACTAATAAAATTACAATAAATGATTAAATCTGATTTTTTGTTATTCTAATACTGTGTACGGCCTACTTTCTACTATATTAAAAGAGTTTGGTGCCGTTTAGGGTAAATTTTGGAAAGTTCGTGGAGAAGTTTGAGTGGACCTATTTCTATGCGGTTTGTGCCAAAAGAAAGATAAAAAATTCAATTTCTTCAGGCTCTATTTGTTTACAAAAAAAATCATTTTGAAAGGGAGAAAAATAATAAAAACTAATGTCTATGGAAATCTTAATGAGAAAAATTCTATTTTTTTCTGTGATGATGCCCACATAAGCCCAGCTTGTGCTTGGGTATTGAGAAGGATGATGATGAGAGATGAGTGGACTTACAGCTTTAGGTGGGTTCCGAACCACCGGGAAGCAATTTTGAATCTCATGAATGAATTACATTCAGCGGAAAAGGCCTGAAGTGGTCACCCTTACTATGGGAATAACAGGTGCAAGTCTCTAATCTTGCGATTAAACACCGGCACAATCACGAAGCCAATCGCTTCTTTAAAATGGCTATGACTAATATTACATCAATTTTTGATAAACAGTATCATACATAAGAACATCAGATTGAGGGATATTACACATTATCAGTACATATAAGATCACATTTTATAACAATAACCATACAATACGTATATGTAATACTGTAGAATTGTAATGAGATATTTGTACGTACAGTGATATTAATTAAATTTAATGCTTAGCATTAGATAGATAGATAGATAGAGAGATATTATTTCTTTGCCATCGTCATCAGCAACGTCAAAAAATGATATCTATCTATCTATCTAATGCCAAGCGTCAAATTAAATTAATGTCACTGTACCTTATTTATCAAAGGAGGGATTATAGAATAAACAGATTCACAAACACAATATTCAATAACACAGATAACTACTGTTCTCAAAAAATTTACAAGTCGATTTCACTTTGTGCTTACTATTGAAGTAATATTTTCACTAGTTGAAGAAGCGGACTACTTTGGTTTGTAGGAACTAACAAAAAGTGAACTACGAAGTAGTAGTCACTACTCACCATAGTTACAGTATAATTACAGAGTATAATGCATCGAATCACATTTTTTAAACAAACCACAAACCTGACCAAACCTAACTTAACCTTAACCAGCCTTCAGTAACCATCAACCACCAGTAGGCCTAATACATCACTAACCAAAAACCAGCAACTAAACAATAATAAAAAATACGGTACACTCAAAAAACTACGATTTCTCATTTTCAAATAAAAAGTTTAAAATGATTCACATTTTTATCCTTAACTATCACTTTTGACATTTTGCCAAACTCTAGGTTCACACACAACTGTTGTGATTCATATCTTATACTCTTGACGTAGGCTATGTCATATTTCATGTCCGATATTGTTCCACTTCACTGTACACTGCCATCTTTTGTGAATCCTGGTGGCAACGGTACGTCGAAAACTATTGGAGGATTGACAGCCACATACTTGACATTGCAGGTGGATGCATTCACATAAATTGTTTGGCCATCTGACGTCACACCATAACCTGTGAACAGGAAAAGGAAATTTATAGAATCTGAGAAATGTCTATGAAACATGAATTAATATTAAACGAGAATCTTATATAGTGCTAATACCCTATATAGAATCCTAAATCCTATAGAGCTCAAACCCTATACAGAATCCTAAATCCTAATAGTGCAATCAAATAATTTAAAAACTTTGACGGATTGATAAAATTCATAATTTCATCATGGTATAAACCAAGTTCAAGTCTTCATTCGACCGATTTCCTGTCGTAAATCTAAGATTATCTAGATTCTGTCCAATACGATTATTGGTTAGCTTTCCAATCAAGGAACTTCAATACATGGTCAGACTTCAAAATTTTTAGAGCGTTATTTTTTCAGCTGCTTACAATTATTGATAAAATAACATAATATGTAACTTTATAATCATCTCAATCATCTCCCTCTTTTTTTTCTTCCTTTAGTTTATCCTTTTTCTCAAGTGAATCTGGTTTCTCCTTTTGACTCCTTTATCCTTTATTCGAACAGTGTAGGAACGAGGTTGTTCAAGTCGACTTAGAGAATTGTTCTTTCATGCAACATGCAATGGAGATATAACAGACCTTCTCTCAAAACTGATCCTCCAGTTAATAAAAATCGTCCCAATCTAGATTAAGTTAATTTTTTATATTGCCAATCTAGTACAAAACGGTGCTTCAAGTTTGAAAAAAATCTTAATTTTCTGAAGTTTGTATTCATTTCAAGCTATGATATTTTGTCTTCAACATTATCCAATTCCCGGTTCCTCATTCGATCAGTGAACTGTTTAGGGCCTACTTATATTGATAGTATTGTTTAATGAACAATCATTTCTATCATGTACGAGTATGTCTATTAGCAGAGATAATACAATCAAAATAATTATATTCGTATAATATTCTTTATATATTTAGATAACACAATTATTCATTCATAATAATTGAACATATTTGGTTATCCTATGCTATTAATCTGTAAACACAATGCTTCATCACCTTCATGTATGTGTCCAAACACGTGGTACCTAGGCCGCACCCTCTTCTGAACAGTGGCCAACAGTTCGCAGCATCCGGCGCGCACACCACTGCGACACAAGTCGCCGCGACCCAGCGGAGGCGTGTGGGTCACCAGGATGTCGGTGTCAGCCGGAATGAGGTCCCATTTCGCCAGGCACGCCTTGCCGCGAGTCAGGTTAAACGCCAGGTGACTATACTCTGGCTGCCTGGACAACAGAAATTGAGTTTGATATCATAAATCAACAAATTCTGAAGCAAAATATTATAAACTATAATAAATAAATTAAATAATATAAATTGAAATAAATATATTATCCAAAATATTATATCGGATTGAGATTTATTGTTTACAAGCTGTCCCGGCGAACTTCGTATCACCCTCTTCCCCCCCCCCCAAATGTCTCCCCTCTTCTCCCCACAAATGTACCCCCTTCATGCCACCCCTCAAAAATGTCACCCCCCAAATGCCCCCCGTTCCTTCCCCCCCCCCCAAATGTCACCCTTACATATCCCCCTTCATGTCACCCCCCTCTTCACCCCAAATGTAAGAAACAATGCAACAACGCTACCAAGAAACAATGCTACCAAGTGGTGGCGCTTCCATGGTGTCGCCACCATGCTGGTACAGTGTACAAAGGCTCTTAATCATCAGGGCATGCAAGCGTATTTGACCGAAATATCAGTCTGCTATCACGACTCGGTGTGTCAACTTGTATAATTTACAAGTAGAAGGAATGTTCAGAAATTTGTCAAGCACATCAGTCTGTTCATCAACATTTTGTTGTAATCATCCACATTCTATTACCTATACGTAATACATAGTAATCCCCGTCTTTCGGAGGAGACGTTAAGCCGTCGGTCCCGACTGCCTAAAAAGTAGTCGTCACATCTCATCATCACCCCACTCATTACCCACGCACAAGCCTAGAGCTCATGTGGGCATCATCCTCAGAAAAAAAATGTTTATGTTCATTATGTCATCGTACTGTCCTTAAGCAATTGAGGTATAGCAACTGAGGCAATTAAGTAGTATAAGAGTGTAAATTTTATCATAAAGCGTAATTTTAATGAACAAGAACTCGGTGTCATGCACAGGTTTTTAAAACCCCATGCGACACCAAATTTATTGTAGTATAATATATTAGTACTGTATAATTTTTGTCAATACTAATTTCTGATTTCTGATCAACATCATAGAAGTATGCGTTATTATTGGCAACGCTGTAGGCTTGTGATTTCCTGGCTCAAAAGAGTGGTGGGGTCTCTACGCTCAGTGGTTTTCAAGGATGAAAAGCTCTATTAATAGCGGATACCTTCTGCCTCATTTATAATACAGTAACTCAGATTGCAGTTCATACAATTCGTTCCCATAATATTCTTTTTTAATAGCATTGCATGATAATGATGGGCAATGAAATTTTGCAAATAAAATCATTGCAATTCCAAAGTTTTCCAACACTATTGTCTTAATTCGTTATTTCAAATTAGTTCAGTTTTTCGTCGATCCCACTGTGATGCTGTCCTAGTTTATCACTTTGAACTACCGCCTCATTTATGGGATGTTTCTGCAACCGGCCGATAATTATTTTCTAAACAATTGCGGAGTCTGCAGATTTGAAATCAGATTTTGATTGGTTGTATTTAAATATTCTGGCTGCCTGAAATACATTTTCAAAAAAAAACTTTGAAAATTACTTGCTTCAAACATAAATTACTGAAAAGAATAATACTGACCAAAGTTAATTCATATACTTACCAAGGAGTACCATAGATTTTCAATCCATACAACGTCACTGCTTCGTCTTGAAGGTAGATACAATTTGTGAGGTGATCTTTGGGTTCTAATTTTTCGGATGATAGGGTTTCACTCTCATTCTCCCTGCCAGAGACAAAATTCTCATCAAACCATAGCTCATGGTTGCCAGCTATTACTATTTTGTACTTGTGTGGCAATTTACCTGAAAATAGATAAAAAAAATATATTTGAAAATACTTTACAATTAGGAAACTCTAATAGAATTATTTGTTTTCTTGAAAACAGGACATTACAATTCACTTCATCTGAATCTGAGGTTACAGAAATGACATTATCGATCAAGATAAATAATTCAATGGTAGAACTTACTATCAGTAAATGCAATTTTAGTGCATATAAAAGCATTCTAATACTGTATCATTTTTTTGTAATTGGATAATGATGCTGTTCCTGTAACACTGCAATCTGTTACACTGACAAAAATCTTAACAAGGAGTGTAGAAAAATATATTCAAGAAAATGGACGGTAAAATAGCAAATAATTATTGGTGATGAGTTGGTAAACCGATTGAAAACTTACCAAGCCATTCATTGAATTGTATAACTTCATCAGCTCTACCGAAAAAAGTAAAATCTCCTGCGTGTATAAAAATATCACCCTCGGGTATTTTATCAAAATGAAATTTTGAGGTCTTGGAATGAGTATCACTCATGCAGACAATGCGTACCTGAAAAAGAGTAACATTTATAACTAGAGACCGGATGTTGGGCAAAATGCCTTAATGTTTATTTTAGTCCATGAATTAAAATCATCAATGAATCAAAATCAAAGCACAGTAGAAAGGAATGTACCAAAATTTTTTTAATATAATAGATAATACATATCGTACAATATTCAACTTAATAAAACTGTAAGTTTACTGTACAGAAATATTTGTGGTAACACGTTTGGTGAATATAAAAAAATTTGGTGTTAATTTAAAATAGCTTACAATCACATGCAAATACCATGCTTAGTTTATGAAGAGCTCCCCCAAATGTTTAAAAGTGTAAGTTTAATCAGAAATCAGGGGGTGACATCCATTCAATATTATGGCGACGTCTAGGGTCTAGGAATCTTCATTAGGTATATTGAATATATTATTCTTATGCTTGGCCATAGATAAAATACATACACATAGAAATGTGTGACAGGCAATACATATAATTTTATCTATATCATATTGACAGCATCCTTCAGTTAACAGTGCTCATTATTTGAGTCCTCATCTATAATCAACTTTACGGCCAACTTTAATGTTCTACTGAGAATATTGATAATTAGTGAACAATTGATAAGAAAAATTAGATTCTTTTAGTAGCTTAACACGGAAACAAAACGCAGTTTAGATGGATTGATCGTGCATGATCGGTCCAAACCTGAGGCACGAAAAACAAAATTGCAAGATATGAAACTTGAAAAAATTATAAGAATTATAAATTGACCGAGATACAGAGTGGCCAGTATTGTTCAAGTTAGCCGTATTACTTTATTAGAATACTCACCTTGTTGATGTCACATTCCTCTGAAACTTGGAAATCTACTTCGATAAAAGTTTGAGATTCAAATATTTCCATCCAGACTTCACTTGGATCATTGGTGAGAGGGTGTACTTCTATTCCCTTGGCTTCTGTGTCACACATTCTTAAAAATTATCAATGATAAACATTCTCATTTTCCTTGAGCAGAGCAAAGCGACTGGATTCAGCATGAGGAAAACGGCTGAAAAAGCTTTTCATTACCGGTTACTAACCTTAAAATGATTCACCAAGACATGACGTAAATGGAAAAAAGGAAAGTATCGAATTCGAATTCAACCACTATCGATACGTTACACAATATCGACTCCATCAACTTGGAAAATCTAACCTAAAAGTAAAATCTAAACATAACCTAGGAAGTTTGTGAAAAATGTGAATATGTGATTCTTTGTGGATTCGGTATTAATTTTGTCATTTTATTGTATCAATTCCATAAACTTAGATACTACATGAAGCTATAATAAATCATCATTATGTTGTGAAGAATTTTTTTCTTGCAATGGCTGTTGCAAAGTACAAACACTTGATTGGAAGAAAGGTTTGATAATATAGATAATTTGATAAATTGGTAATTTGATTAATTTTTGTCCACTACTTCTCACACATGAGTTAATAAGTATCAGTTGGAATATTGGAATCTTCAATTCATTTTGTCAGCATCATCAAAATTCATTTTGTATCAGTACGGTACTTACCGGAAAGCTGCATTTTGTCAAGAAGCCGGTATCTCCTACTTTAAAGGCAACTACAAAACAAATCTCCAAAAACTTGCTTGTAGACTCAGTAATTCTATAATTGAATCATAGAAATTTATTTCGATACTCACTCATACTAAGTCACCTAAATGGTTAGTCACACTTGAGTTATATACTTGAATCATCTAAGGTCCTGCGTGGTAATTTTTGAGTGAGTCCTTAGTCCTAGTCCTTAGTCCTATTCTTCTTCTTAGTCCTAGTCCTTAGTCCTAGTCAATGTAAATAAGGACTAGGACCAGGACTAGAACTAAGAAGAACAATAGGACTAGGACTATTATATGACTAGGACTTGGTCCTAGTCCTGGTCATGCTAGTCCTAGTCCTGGTCCCAGTCCTATTCTTCTTCTTAGTCCTAGTCCTGGTCATAGTCCTAGTCCCAGTCCTAGTACTAGTCTTTAGTCCTTAGTCCTTAGTCCTGGTCCTAGTCCTTAGTCCTAGTCCTCGTCCTTAGTCCTATTCTTCTTCTTATTATAGAAGAAGAAGTTGGATTCAAGATGGTGGACCAAATTTTTGAAGTCACAGTAAAGTAGTATTTTCAATTTAAGTATGAACCCCAATGTCACCTACTGTCAAATTACCCTCGTATAAGGAATATTAAGCCGTTTCCATAATTTTCACCAACCCTGTATACAGAGGCAGTAAGTTATATTTTTCAGTTGATTAGTTAGTTCAAGTAGAACTGCTTTTTGATCTCACCCAAAAATGTTTCTTCAACCTACAACTTACGGTTGGATATTAGTGAAAATTATTAATGTTCAACTAACTTTGATTTAAATTATTGCAGGTCCTCGAAGTGTTGAAAAATCACAATTACAACATAAACCCTGCTTCCATTGAGAATGCTGTTACTCTCAATAAAAATCAATTACAGTTTGAGTTACCAGTTGAATCACTTCTAAAAAGCAACGTTAACGAAACGCATTGTAGAGATTTATTGAATATAACAATCAAAGAAGATGGTGCTATAAGAAATGTAGCCAAAAGTACCAGCAAACCCTCGGAAGAAGACAAGATATTGTTCAGTGTGAATGAGGAACATTTTGTGAAAGATGTGCTTCAAAATAGAGATTACTTTCACGAACTTGGGGATCTATCGTTGCGAAAGGGTCCTCGGACACGAAAGAAAGTTCTCATTGAATACAGGTACGTTGTACTTTTAAAAATGATCAAATATTGAAGTTGCCTCTTTACGACTATGAAAAGTGACTTGTATAGAATGTGACAGTTATTTTTCTGTCTGACAGAGTAATACAATGTAAGGATAAAAAGTTTTTTACTTGTATTATCTCCTCAAACAAATGTCTAAACCTCAGAAGTCTTTTCTCAACAAAGTTCTTATGAATACTGTTTACAGTACAGTATATTTTTATAGAGTATTTAAGCCTACAACTAAACATTGAAATAGAAATGGTGTATGCAATGGTTGTATTTTAGCCTGTAAACGACTCTTGAGATACCTTAAAATAACTCGCGGCGTTGCCGCTCGTATTTTAAACTCGGTATCTCACTCGTCGTTTGAAGGCTTTCATAATACAACCATTACATGAACTACTATTTCAAAGCAAATATAAAATGTTTATGATTATTTAAAAAAAATTCTATTACCGTGAATGACTGTACCTCCTATATGAGAGCAGAACCACTCTGCTCTATATAGACTCTGAGATAGACTCTTGAGATACCATAACATAACTCGCATCGTTGCCGCTCGTATTTTAAACTCGGTATCTCACTCGTCGTTTGAAGGCTTTCATAATACAATCATTACATGAACTACTATTTTAAAGCAAATATAACATTTTTATGTTTATTTTTTGAAAATCCGATTAACGTGAATGACTGCACCTATATGAGAGCAGAACCACTCTGCTCTATAAATAAATAGATAAATTTATTCGTTCATGTTAAACATACAAATAGAGTTGAGTTTAAGAATATTTAGATATTTATACAATATAAAAAAGTTATGTAAAATAATAATATAATATATAGTTCAATTTACATGTAATCAGAGAATAAAGTTCATTTAATTGGAAAAAATACACTTCGCATGAGACACTCTGCTCTATATAGACTCTGTGATAGAGTGAATACTACGTGATTTCCCGTTTTCAGCTCACCGAACGTCGCCAAACCGTTCCACATGGGAAACTTCCGTTCAACAATTATCGGCAACTATTTGAGCAACATCCACGACTACTTTCAGCACGATGTTGTCAGACTCACCTATCTGGGCGACTGGGGAAAACAGTTCGGACTGCTTCAAATCGGACTAGACGATTTAAAACTTTCTGAAGACGAAACTCTTCAAAACCCCATCGAAACCCTATTTAAAGCCTATGTGGCAGCCAACCGACGCGCTGAGAAAGATAGCGATGTTTTGAGGAGGGCAAACGAGATTTTTCATGCCATGGAAACTGGTAGAAATGAGGAGGTTCTGAAGCTGATGACTATGATTGGGGATTTACTATTAGAGAGAAACTGGCAAGATGCGAGATATAGACGGAAAACAGGTGAGATAGTTTAAATTATTATAATTATATAAAAAATAAATTTCAACCTAACTCAAATATAGTGCATTTATTTATTTATTAACTCTTTTAGGTGGGGAGATATTCCACCTCGGGTAATTTTATTGCCAATAGCTCCAATTTTAATAATTGAACAAATAGTCTATGCATTTCTAGTTTATAATACAAAGTTCAGTTTATACATATATAGTTAACTCTAATGCCCGGTTTCTCAATCGTTCAAAAAAGGTTTATGGATCCAATAGCAGTATTGAATCAATAAACATGTGTTTTCAAATGCAAAAAATTATTGATTCAATAGTTTATTGAACAACTGAGAAACCGGGCATAAATCTCTGTAGTTTGACTTTATTCCATGGAATGAATTTCAACTGAACTTAATTAGCTCTAGTTTACAGTCTCTGGTTTAAACCATATAAAATTCCGAACTTAATAACCTCTAGTTTTAAAGTTTCCTAATTAAATTAGAAAACTATATAATGAATTGATCTACAACTGAATAAGCTCTACAATAATAGAAAAAATATATCCTATAAATTGATATTTTTAGTTCTATAATTAAAACCGCTTGGTATCGGGCACTTATGACTTGACAAAGAAGTGCACTTCTGACCTACAAATATTCTGACTCATCTGCCTATTCTCTTCGTGTTTTCTTCTTGATTCTGTTCATTGACTTTTCTCTTCGTGATTTTGTGCAAATAATGATTCATTTTTCGTCTATTCTCATTTTTTATTCTGATTGTATGTATGTTTCCATATTTTAATCATCGTATTTTATACATTGTATCTCATTTTTACAGGTATTTATACTTGATTCTGGTAAAACAATACCGCTTCTGAAAAGTGACGGCTCGTCCCTGTATCTCACCAGAGACGTTGTGGCAGCAGTTACACGCAAAGCGCGCTTCGATTTCGATGAAACCCTGTATGTGGTGGATTTCAGCCAAGAGGAGCATTTTGTTGCTCTCAGAAACATATTGACCGAATTCGATCCGAGCTGGGCGGACTTGATTAAGCACGTCAAGTTCGGTCGCGTAAGAGGCATGAGCACGAGGAAAGGCGAAGTTACATTTCTTAAGGACATTCTTGATGAAGCTAGGAATATAATGGCTGAAAAACAGGAGAAATCTACCAGTAAGTTCAAAACTTACTAAATATTGTTCATGAGCTCGATTTAGGTCCTAGACTAAAACGGTGGCTATCGTAGCATCGACAAACGTTTGTCTCGACAGGTTAATGGGTTAGTACATAGTGTCGAGGCTAACGTTTGTCGATGCTACGGTGGCCACCCGATTTAGTCTAGGACTTGGCCAAATCCCGAGCTCATGAACCGGCCCTGAAAAACTTATTTTTAAAACTTCAAGCACTGTTTCAAGTATTTTCGAAACTTACTTATAATCTAAAACTATTAGTTTAAGATTCTTGTTTAACTCGAAAACCAAACAGTATTTCAGTTCATCAGTTAGATAATTTTATATAAGTATTTTCAGTTTATCAGGTACTTAATTTGACACCCTGTGAGACCTGATATTTTTGAACAGAATAAAATCAACTCTAGCTCTGACCAGTTCATTACAATTTAAAGAAAAATGCACTGCGAAAAAATAATAAAATTCATTAAATTATTTGCAGCAACCAAAGATGACCTACCGGAATATGTAACTGATGTTCTGGGCGTTTCAGCAGTTATGGTCAACGACCTTAAGCAAAGGCGGATGAAAGATTATAACTTTGATTGGAACTCAGCTTTACAGGTAGTCCTCATCCTTATTTTCAAGATTAATTAATACTAAGTTGTATCATTCAATCCTGAACCTTGAAATAATTTTCCAAAACTAACATTAAAAAATGATGAGTGTCTTTGGAACACTCCGTAGTTTGTGAGATTCTAGATAGGTACTTCTCTACTTCTAATAGACTTCTATATCACGCACCACCCATCATTTTAGTGCAATGAGATTCTGATCTCATGAACGTACATCTAGTGCAGTTCACCATGTTCCTCATTAAGGTAAAATTGGGTTATACGGGGAGATGGAACTACAGTACAGTAATATTTATTTAATTTGGCATTAAATAGATAGATAGATAGAGATATATTATTTCTTGACGTTGCTGATGACCGTAGAGTCCGATGGCAAAATAAATAATATCTCTCTATCTATATAATGCCATTCATCAAATTAAATCAATATTAGTATACCTACGGGTCTGGACATGATCAAAGCCTAATAATATATAATTATATTTATTTCAAAGAATTCTGAATCCTCTCTATAATATAATTGAAATTCCATCTTTCACTGCGAATCTTTGATAGTTTTATGCAACGTATTTCATCATGAAATTTGACATTTCTAGGAGTTTTCCCAAATGACGATCCCAGTTTCTAGTGACACGTTTTGAGTAATACAATTGTTGGTGGATATAGCCTATGTGTTTTAATATTCAGGCATCAAGCTGCTCATTTTCTGTTACTGTGCAGTATTTTGTACAGTAGATATTGGTGCTACTGATGTTATGCTGAAGAATTGTTTGCATCATGAATAAACATGGTTGTATGACCATTAATGTTTTTTTATTTGCAATATTTTGTGATTTTAAAATATATGATTTGATTCAGGAATACTAGAATACACGGTAGGTTCATGAATAGGATGCGTAGAAGTCTGCTGTAATTATGACGTTGCTATTAACCGGTTTCACATTCAATTTCTTATAGGTTAAAGGTGATTCAGGCATTAAACTACAATACACGCATTGTCGTCTAGTCAGTTTAGAGCAGAACTGTGGTTTCGAATTGAATGAATACTGTTTTGACAAATGCGACTCATTGGATCCGGCTGTTGTACAGTTGGTACACCAGATAGCAAGGTAAGAACTTTTATTCCTCTCTTTTCGTGATTAAGTGGACATAACTGTTCAAACTTCGCCACGTCAACTAATAAAAACTTTATTCTATTATTTTACAGGGTTTGTTAACAAGTGATGTATTAGACATTGAATGAAACTTTGAATGTATGTGATGGATTTCATATTTAATGAAATTCCTATAAAGTTATAATGCTAATTCCTATAAGAGTTTCGCGCGTTTAGAGTAATTTTTTTAAATATATATTTTAACCATATTACTTTGCTCTTTCTACTAATGTTTTAGTTTCAAATAATATGGTCTAGTGGACTTTTGTTGAATTAATGGGACTGACGACTGATCTGTTAGTATGTATTCAGATCATTGCAGTCTTTGAAATATGGGACTTGGACACAGTTGTATTATTAACGCATGTAAATCGTTTATCTAACAAAATGAATATTAATCTCTAAGTTATTCACAAACGTTATCCCTCAGCAAAAATTTTAAAAATTCATATTGAATAATTTTTTGGATTCTATATTTATATTGTTTATCGATTGTATTTCTATTGTGTATTTGAGTACATGTATTTTTACTGTAAAAAATTGGGGAATTCTCATGAAATTAGCTTTAATTTCTAGTTTTGACATTAATTTTTCAGATTTGATGATGTGATGGCTGATTCGTTCAGAACATTTGAATCATTTCATATAGTCAATTACCTTTTCAAGCTGTGGTAAGTGAATTAATTTGTTATTTGAAAAATTACGAAAGGTGATAAGACTATGGAAACAATTCATAACAGTAGTAAATATCGAAACAATAGCTGCAATTTATTATAATAATTTCAAAGTCTCTTTCAAAAATTCCTAATTTTAAATTAAGAATTAATATTTAACTATTTAAAATATTATTTCTTTGAGATTGGAAACCATCTTGAAGCTGCAGTATATCTTTGCCATTGCTCAATGACAAACTGGAATTAGAATACTTACAAAAATATTCTCAAATATTTTGAAATCACTCCATTAAAAGCCCAATAGTATTGATGAATCTATCTAATTGACCAAAACTTCCAACATCTACAGTGTACAGTGGTTTTATTGCATTAAACATGACTGGTAATGAAATTTCTATCCAACTAGAACAAAATTCCAACATTTTTTGTTTTCAGCAATACAATAAGCAAAGCAATGAAGACTTTGCCAGTCAAAGACGCCCCCAACCGAGATATTGGACTTCAGCGTTTACTAGTTTTCCATTCGGCTCGTATCGTGCTCAATAGAGGAATGAGAGTTTTAGGCTTAAAACCTCTTGAAAAAATGTAGTCTAGTCCAAAAAGTATAATTTATGATCTGACACAATGTCTAGTGAGTGTCTGTTAAGTGATATTTGACATTAAATTTGTTTTTTCGTAATGATTATTCTGTTGTTATTATTATTGTAGTTGTTTTTAATAGTAATTTTCCAACTGGTTAATATTTTCCTTGAAACGATTTTGAAATTCCAGAATATGAGAGTAGAACTTAAACTCCAATTTTCAATAGCACTGAGAGGTAATGCTTTCAAGTATTCAAAAGATAAACATTAATTAGAAGAAAATTGAAAAAATAATGTGTAATTTCATTCAATAAAGGAAGAAAAATTTTGTCATCAATATGAATTGTTTGATATTTATAGTTTTTATCTTTTTCATTGCTATAGAAACAGAAACTGATATGGATTTTTGGACATGGGACTAGAGAGGGACGAAAATTTGTATCTTTGAAAAGTCCAAGTTGAAACTATAGTATCTCAATTAAATATGCAGTTAAATAGTGGAAACAATTCAATAATATGGAAGATAATTTTACTTTTATTTCTCAACGTTCTTCGGCATGTTCGCTGCCTAGAACTTATGCGAAATGATTTTTTCAAGAATAATGAAACCATTGATTTCTTGAGCAATATAAGAAACAATTCAAGTAAGTACAAATTGTATCAACAAAAACACATTTCTAACCGTAACTTGTATTCTAAAATAATATTCGTCGAGATATTCATATAAAACTGTAAAAATTCTATGAACGAGTTATTTTTGTTTTGCGCATACTGCCGCAATTCACAGATGAGAATAAACAAAGATGAAGAAGAACATCTCTTTTTATCATAATCAAATACTATCTAATCTTCATATCAATCCAATTTATAAACAGAGACATGTGGTGAGAGAGATTAAAGTGAGAAAGTTCATAACAGAGTGTTGGAAGATAATTTTTCCCGCCTCTGCCATACTTTTGCCAAGTTTTCCAAATTTTTGCCAATTTTGGTTTATGATTACAGGCAAACAAGAACCAATAATTTACTCATTTTTAAAACTTATTTGAAGAGAAACAACATCGAAAATGACTTTAAAAAATTATCTATACACTCTTGCATTGCTTTGAAAGCTAAGGCTAGGCGTACACCGGTTAGTCAAGACAAGACGAGATTAGTCACGTTTAGTCTCAGTAATTCACATAGTTGCTTGTGAAGCAGTACTCACCGATGCAATGACTAATCCGTGTGTGTTGCTTCATAAGCATCTATGTGAAGTACTGTGACTAATCACGTCTTGTCTTGTCTTGACTAACCGGTGTACGCCTAGCCTTAAAATGTCAAAAACTAAACACTGGCAAAGGCAAGGTGTAGGTAAGAAATGAATCAATCAACATATGTTTTGCGTATCATTCAAATGCAATCTTATGGGAATTGGTAAAAGTATGGCTGGATTTGACCGAGCTAATCAATTAAAAGTTTGACATAAAATGGCCACACTGTTATTATACAGTCTCAGTACAATTATTCATAGAATAACTTACATGAGTGAGGGCCCCCTGTCATGAGTGGGAGAAAGATCATAAATTTTATATTAATATACCTATTTTAATTTTTTAAACATTTTCTTTATAATTCACAGATGAATATATTGAACTATCAATTGCGAGTAACCATCATCCTATCCAAAACAAGAGCTCTCACATGATAGGGCTTTCAATTATGCCAGACGATAAAATGATGGATGCCTGGTCGAAGCCCGATAATACTTTTCAAATGTTCGGAAATCCCAACAGCCGAAAATCAACTGAATATCCACAGGTGAGTGGAAGAAAAACAGCAAAAGACACCTTGAAAGAGGAAGTTGAAAAGGCGAAATCACCGATGGAGCAAATTGATGACTACAAGAAACGGGTAATGAAGTTTCTTGTGCAAAGAGGATTTGTAACAATTCCTCAACCGACTAGTACAAGCACTGAAAAAGTGAAAGATGACTTGAAATCGACGAAAGAAAGAGGAAAAAATATTCTTCAGGCTATTCTGGTTGAATGAGAATATATTTGGAAATTTTTCCTTCAAGGTTTTCGCTAGTTAACATGAACTAAAACAATTTTTCTGGTACGAAAAAAGGTTATGAACAAAATTACAAATCTTGAAAAATATTATAATATAAGAAAATATTTAATTTCTATAATAAATTAGTATGCATTACCGATCACAAAACAACTAATTATTATTACAGCACTTGAAAACATTATTGATAGATTAATATTATGACACCTTAAAATACATTGAATTACATTATAATTGATCAAATTAGTGAGATCAAAACGTTCACATAATCAGATTTTATCTTTAACAAAAAAATCAGTGGTAGTGAAGAATTGATTTACTATACTGAAAAACAAAGAAATATGATTTAAATCATCTTTATAACTAATTAAGTGAGGTGGATAGCGTGCCTTGATGACCCTGCAGGTCCCGGGTTCGATTCTAGGCTAGGTCAGGCACTTTTTTGTATTGTTCTCTCCATCAACACTCAAGCTCACTCATTAGTAATTTATTTTTGATCGTTCACCACTCATTTGGTTGAGATTTTTCAATTAGACGACATAACATAAATAAATCATTCTAATAACTTGCTCCTGGTAACTCAAATACACTCATCAAATTTTCATTTTCGTTGATTCAACCAGCTTTCAAACAACGAATATCAAAATTTTTGTCATAGAGATCATTCTGTGATTTACATCTTTGCAATATGAAAATTTTAATAATAAAAGAATTGAACTTTCAAAATGTTGAAGACAAGTTTTTTTTTTTAAATTATACAACTCTATGTACAGAGTGGCGCATAAAGAACGTATGTTTTTCTAAGCGTTATAACAAAGTTTATTTCATTCATACATTCATCTTACTTGCACCAAAATACTAAGCAAATAACGCAATTTAAGAATTTGTAAGAAAAACTCCATAACACTTGGGTACTTTTTGAAAATTACATGGGAAAGATGTCGGCCTTAATGCGTTAACGCTCATTAAAAGCCTCAAATTGGTCCATAACTTTTGATACATCAGCAATTTCTTCATGTATTGCAGTATTCAGATCTACAATAGAACGATATTTACGACAGTAAAATTAGAATTTCAAGTGAAGAAGAATCACATGCCAATAAGCTCGATTGAAGCTCCGTTGAACGACGATGGCATATTTATTTTATTTGAAATATTGTTCATAACATACAAAATATTGTACAACAGCAATAATACGCGATGTTGCAAGGTCAATTGCGCCATTGTTACTAAAACTGCATACTTTAACCTACAAACTGGTGTCGCTCGGAGGTCACAGAAAGCTCCACTCCACTATTACTATTTTAATCGAATCCATGCGTTCTTTTTACGCCACTCGGTATATCGATAGCAAAATCTATGTCAAACTAATGCTAAAATTTCCATACAGCAGTATTTACATCAAAGATTTTGATCACGAGAAGCTCACCTCTTATTAATAGATCGAGAAAACTTTTATTAACTTCTAGGTTTCATTATGTAATCTGCTACAAACTGTTCAGTATTATGTACCAATATTCAACTGTATAAGTCATTCATTTACTTTTATTAAATAAAGAAAATATTCTATTAACTGAACTCATTTATAGTATAAAAATCGTGTATTGCCACCAGCTCAATCATCAAAACACATTTATAGTATAAAAGCCGTGTATCGCAACCAGCTCAATCATTAACTGAACTCATTTTTAGTATAAAAGTCGTGTATCGCCACACTGAGAACAGGGCCTAAATAACGACCTAATGCTCCAATTCTCAATTTGGCCAACATCATTCGCTTTTTAGACGGCTCACAATCACGATACGCTTCCATTAGGTGCGACGGCGTCGGATACAAGGAGACCACTGCTTTAGCCTTCTCTACAGACATGCCTCGAAGCTGCAGTAAATGTTTCAGGAACATTTCGCCCACTGTGTATTTCTGTGAACGATAGGAAACACATTAAAAATTGTAGTCTACAAAAATTTGCCTCCTGTATAATTAATTATAATACTAGAGTATATGGACAATTATAAGAAACCCATTAGAAGTAAAAGGAACCAGTATATAATGTTACTATTATTATGTAGACTACGTAAGTAGAATTGATAAGTAGTGGAATTGACATCATTTATTGTCTTCTTCTATCATGGAGTTCAAGAACATCAATAAAAATTCAACAAAAATAAGTCGATTAAAGTATTGTAGATTCCAATAATATGAAAAGCATTAGAATATAGACATTGAAAATTGTATTCTACAAAAATATGCTCACTGTACAGTTCTATGGACAGTAATAAGAAACCCATTCGAAATTGTAGATTACAATTATATGGAAAACATAATAACAAAGGCATTGAAAATTTTAGTTTACGGAATATGGAAATTAAATTTTACATTAATATAATCACGTTTTATAACAAATACTCACTCTTTTCTTGGCTGTGTTTCTGGTGAAGTCTTTGAATGTCATTAGATGAGAAGAATCGTCCTTCATATTGAAAGGAGGCAACTGATCTTTCGGGCAGCTCAATAGAATTTTTTTCTGAAACATCAATTTAAAAGACAAAAATGTATTATAATTGAATCACGAATTGTGTACTACCCAGTTTAGTTTAACCAGGACAATGATGATCTATGTTTGAAAAAATTCAACAATTTTCATAAGAACGAATATTCTACAAAATTCGACAATCTCTACAGATGGGGTTTGTAATTATTATGAACGTGTTTAGAGTGTACTGAAAATGTTCCTCATTGTTTCTATTGGTTATCCTAACATCAATTTTCTTTTCAATCGGAAAGAGTTACGTTCTCATCAATTTTCTAATCATTGCAGCTTCAACTTGCTCAACAATGACTAATAATGGTATGATTGCCAACGGAAATCACATAGAGCAACTTCAGTTGAAGGTAAAAAATTAGGCTAAGTATATTTTTAAACGAGAAATGTTGAACAGACCGTTTCAAAAAATTGTTATAATTTGAAACATAATAATTATATTATTAAGCTTATGGCTTTTTTGGCGGAGAGACCCTTTCGAGTGTTCCACCTTGCCGAATTATCCAGTTTTCCCTAATATGGGAAATATGGAAAACATTATAGGTCAAGTCCAACACTGAATTTTCAACTTATAAGTCCCGAAAAATCTTCAAAATCAAATTTTTTCAATTTATAGATTAACAGCACTAATACGATGGAAAATTTCAAATTAAATATTGAATTATACAAAAATTTAAACGAGAAATTTAGACAAAATTTATTCAACACGTTATTACATAAGCCTCAATACAAAAATATAATTATGATTCAAGTACTGCAAAGACTGCTTCACAATTATAAATAACTTCACTTTGAATCCATCGACCAGCTGAGTATTAATAGCTGGTCGAATTAAGGTGAAAAGGCAGGCCTAGCCGATCTTTAAGTTTCAATTCCTATAAGATAAATTCGTTGCAATTGGTAACTGTTTAGACGAAACTATACAGATGGATAATTTCTTGATAAATTTATATTTTATGATAAACACAATAAATTATTTTATTATTGGAGCATAACTTACACTGAAAGCCTCAGTCAAGAATTCAGTCATGGTAGCCAGGTACTGCATAGAGTGCTTCAAATTATTAGTGAACTTCACTTTGAATCCATCGACCAGCTGAGTATTGGTAGCTGCTTGCATTAGGGTGGAAAAAGGCAGGCCCGGCCGATCTTTCCGTTTCAATTCCTCTACCAGATAAATTCGTTCGGCAATTGGTAACTGTTTCAGACGAAACTGAAAGAGAGAACATTTTTAAACCGTTGATAACAATATTAACAAGCGATAGTTTCATGTATCGATATTTCAATCTAAAAAGGAAATACATCAGTTTACAGCAGAAAATCTTTTAACTTATCTAGTAGACAAACTTATCTAGTAGAAATAAGAAAGCTTTTCAAAAGCTTTTGAGCTTTTTCAAAAACAACTGTAAGAAGTCCATCACCAAAATGGCGGATGCTGCGTCTACCTGGTGTTCACAGAGCCCGTATGAGATAAGAGCCTGGTGTTCACAGATAGTATGATAACCAGAATGACCGACCAATAAGAAACTAGAGAAATAAACAATTTATTCCCATGATCATAACAAGAATTGAAAATGCAATTCAGAGAAGCACAACCCAGGGAGCTGACATCTAAGGGAGAGGAAGTAAGAGAAATAAGGGGAGTAGGGTGTCTGCCATTTTTATTGGACCTAATTTTGGCGCTGTATTTGAAAACATCTACATAACTTCTACCCAAATCAGCCTAAAAAACACAAAATCCGACAAAATGTTGTATTTTGCCGTAAATATTAACTATATTCTCTCAACGGTTTTGATTTATACCGCAAAAGATACCATCAACTTTCAAAACTCCATGAAAATTAAATTCAACATGATGGCTCTAAATTCAAATACAGCGCCAAAATTAGGTCCATAATGGCCGACATCGGTCCAGAGTGTATTCGGCCAATGAGATCGAGACACAGCATGGCCATCTTTAGACAAAACTCAAGAAGGCCATGACACAGGCTTCACCCTTTTTTAACATAGGGAAGATACGATACTTCCACTCCTTCAATGACAGCCCCCTGGCACAACCAACCTTTTGCTCGCGAAACCTTCCGTCCTTGATACTTTTGGCCAGATCATCGGCTCTTTTTCTCTCCACAATGTAGGGCAGCAGCAGCTCTCTGGCTGACGCTGCATCCTGACACACCCACACGAAGTCGCCGACCGTCAGGCGTCTCACCTCGAACGGCACACCCAGCTCCGTCAAATAGGCGGTGGCTTCTTCTTCGCGCTTCCATCGTTTTGCCGTGTGACTTGAATGAATAGAGCAGAAAGAAATGAAATCAATCAAGATGGAAAGAACGGAATAGAGAAATCAGATTGAATAGAGCGGAAATAATTGGAATCAATCGAGATGAAGAAAAAGTAGAGAAATCAGAATGAATAGATCATAAAGAATTGAAATCAATCAAGATGGAAAGAACGGAATAGAGAAATCAGAATTAATAGAGCGGAAAGAATTGGAATCAATCAAGATGGCTGAGAAAACTTAATGGAGGAATAAGATTGAATAGAGCGGAAAGAATTGAAATCAATGAAGATGAAGAAAACTGAATAGACAAATCAGATTGAATAGAGCGGAAAGAATTGAAATCAATCAAGATGGAAAGAACGGAGTAGAGAAATCAGAATTAATAGAGCAGAAAGAATTGAAATCAATCAAGATTGAAAGAACGAGATTATTAGAAACACAGGGTGGCGCAAAAAGAATGGATGGATTTGAGTAGGATAATATCAGTGGAGTGGAGCTGTCTGTGACCGCAGAGCGACACCATTTTGTAGATTAAAATATCCAGTTTTAGTAACAATTGCGCAATTGACCTTGAAAAATCGCATATTTGCTGTTGAGCAACATTTCCAATAGAATAAATCTGTAATCGTCGTTCAACGGAGCTTTAGCAGAGAGTTTTAAGTCGAGCTTATTGGCATGTGATTCTTCTTTACTTAAAATCAAGTTTACTGTCGTAAATATCGTTACATTGAAGATTTGAATACTGCAATACATGGAAGAATTGCTGCTGTATCAAAAGTTAAGGACCAATTTGAGGCTTTTAATGAGCATTGACGCATTAAGGGCTCCATCTTTCCTATGTAATTTACTTAGTATTTTGGTGTAAGGAAGATGAATGTATGATAAAAATAAACTTTCTTATAACACTTCGAAAAACATCCGTTCGTTATGCGCCATCCTGTAGATAAGGAGATAGAAGGAAATGGGATATTGCAACTATTCAATTGCTTTTTAAATTATAATAATTTATTGATCGAAATTCCTAATATTAATAATGCCATAAAATACTCTGAAGACTTCCGCTACTGCAATTGAAAAGTTGGAATATCCCATTTCCTCCTATCTTCATATCTGACCGAATTGAGTTAGTTAAAAATGAATACTGCTGTACCAAAGATGTATGGTGGTTTAGAGGTGAGGGCACTTGACCAGCAATCAAGGGGTGCTGGGTTCGATTCCCGCCCGGGCAAAAGGTTTTTGTACAGCAGCATTCATCAAATATCCTTTAGCTATCATTCTATATAAATAGCTAAATTATAAATAGCTATTATTTTGTCAATATTCGCAGTAGCGGAAGTCTTCAGAGTATTTTATGGCATTACTAATATTAGGAATTCTGATCAATAAATTATTAAGAAATAGATAATATCAATAGAGAAATCATGAATGTAATAACCTGTACAAAATGTATTGGTAATAGTTCCTTTATCGCCAATCTATTGATAAACGTTTTGTAATATCAAATTCCTTGATATACGGTATGTTGATATTATTTAATGATAATAATGTTGTCGTTATCATTGACAGTTGGGCCTCAAGTTATAGACTTAGTTGGGAGCATTCATATCTCATATCTTACCCGAACGTTTCAGCAGTATCAACAAGAAGTCTAATTTTAAAATCGCCCGGTACAAGAGTAAATTGCTCCTCTTGAGTCTGACTACAACTTCCAATGGATGATAACTGAGATAAGGGCGCTGTATCATTATCATCTGCAAATAAAAAAGGATTTGCCGGCGGATTCGGTTTCTGAAAAATATACGAGAGAATTATACATCAGATTGGTTGAATTAGGCTACAACAGACACCAATATTGAACATTGTTTTACATGATTATGCATAAGATACACAGCACATTAACTTAACGACCGGCGCACAGTTTTGGCAATTAACCTCCTTTGAATTAATCGACATCGAACTCGAAACACCTGTTTTACATTACAAAAGACAAAATTCATGTTAAAAAGAGTTATGATGAGGCTGTAGAATTCAAAGTTTGAGAACGAATGTGACAGAGAAGATTAAAAATCTGTAGAAATCTTTGAAATTTGTCAATTACTCCCAACTTTGTGCTACAGTTGAACCTTCAAAGAATAGCTAGTTAAAAGCTGTAAAAAATACGCATGCCGCTGCATAAATGTAGACCCTACTGGGGAGTGGAGTCATAGTGAAAGACACTGTGACATTGAATGATATTTTTTATTTACTAAATTTATAATTCATTGCGAATGAAAGATATCATCTTATTGTTCAACAGATAAATTCCTTCGTTTATCGAATTTATTTTAAAATTATAATAGATTATTAAGAACTAGTTGAAATATAATTTGGGAAAGATATATCGACATTGTCTGATTTAATTGTGTTATGTTAAGCAACACTGCAGCGAAAATGGCAAAAGTAGGAACTTTACTAATTTAGAAGGCCGTTTCAACAATGATTATAAAATACATTGAGTGAATGAAGAAAGCAAGAAATAGCTTGAACGTTTAAAAAGAGATAGTTGAAATAGATAGAATGTTAAAAATAGAGAAATCAGAATGAATAGATCATAAAGAATTGAAATCAATCAAGATGGAAAGAACGGAGTAGAGAAATCAGAATTAATAGAGCAGAAAGAATTAAGAGATAAATCTCTATATATTCTATAGAGATAGAATGAAACAAGGAAAAATAAAAAAAGTATGGAATTTAAAAGTAGAATATTTTTTATCGTGATAGAATACACAGTTCAGTTCATTTTCATGAAATGTCAGATAATAAATCGTTGATCTGCAAAAGTTCAATAAGATATTTTTATGGTAAACCATTATTTATTAATAATCGAATACTCACAAAAGGGCTTCTCTCGAGACTCGGTGCGTCAAGTTTTCTTTTAGCCGGGCTAGTTCCAATTGCCTTCGCTTGTAAGGAAAAAGTTTCTAAATATGTTGAACTTCCACCAGCAATTCCAAGCGCTGAGACATTTCTTGGAGCAAACGCCTGAAATAGATCAAAATTATTTTAAATACAATAAATAAGATAAAACAACAATCCAACAAACATAAACCACAAATTCAAAATACAAATAAACAATTCAAATGTTTCACAACAATGCCTCTAATTATGATCAATTCATTACTGAATTCGAAATTGTATTATTGGAAAAAATAATACATAATAGGAAATCATACAATACAATTTGAAAATCAAATTAATCCTAGAATGAAATATTAACAAACTTACAGAATTAGGAGGACGGTCTTCAGCACATCTTCTTCTATCAGGACCTCCAGTTGTTTGTTTTCTTGACATGGCTGTTATATTTTCCGGAGAAGTGGGTGCTACATTTCTAGCAGTTTCTATATCTACAAGTAATTGCTGTACCTGTAACAACGTTTTTTTTTATGCATATAATACAATCAAGCTGATTCTACTTGACAGTAATTACTACAGTATTATTCGGGAGTTCGTTGTTAATGAATTTGTAAACTGTTGGTTGAATCGTTTGAGAGAATGCAAAACAGCTGTAGAACAATTCTTTAAAATTAGTTTTTTGCAATAATTTATTTTTACTCACAAAAGGGCTTCTCTCGAGACTCGGTGCGTCAAGTTTTCTTTTAGCCGGGCTAGTTCCAATTGCCTTCGCTTGTAAGGAAAAAGTTTCTAAATATGTTGAACTTCCACCAGCAATTCCAAGCGCTGAGACATTTCTTGGAGCAAACGCCTGAAATAGATCAAAATTATTTTAAATACAATAAATAAGATAAAACAACAATCCAACAAACATAAACCACAAATTCAAAATACAAATAAACAATTCAAATGTTTCACAACAATGCCTCTAATTATGATCAATTCATTACTGAATTCGAAATTGTATTATTGGAAAAAATAATACATAATAGGAAATCATACAATACAATTTGAAAATCAAATTAATCTTAGAATGAAATATTAACAAACTTACAGAATTAGGAGGACGGTCTTCAGCACATCTTCTTCTATCAGGACCTCCAGTTGTTTGTTTTCTTGACATGGCTGTTATATTTTCCGGAGAAATGGGTGCTACATTTCTAGCAGTTTCTATATCTACAAGTAATTGCTGTACCTGTAACAACGTTTTTTTTTATGCATATAATACAATCAAGCTTATTCTACTTGACAGTAATTACTACAGTATTATTCGGGAGTTCGTTGTTAATGAATTTGTAAACTGTTGGTTGAATCGTTTGAGAGAATGCAAAACAGCTGTAGAACAATTCTTTAAAATTAGTTTTTTGCAATAATTTATTTTGTCTTGATCAAATTCATATCCTTTAATTGGATTAATAACTAACATGTTGATTACAGGATAATTATTTTAAATAAGATGGATTTTTCAAAAATACACAAGAATAAGATGTGTAGGCCTTTTAGAGAGTTGAATTAGCAGTAAATTGTCATTGAATGATGAATAACTATTGTACTTACATTTTTCTCAACTTCTGGCCTGGGTAAATTTAATCCAGAAGTACTTGGAGCAGATAAATTTGATGGCCTTTCTGTAGAAGATCCCTTTGTACTAGATATTTCAGTTACTTTTTTCAGACTCGGATTGTCTAGTAATTCGATGATCTGCAAAAGTTCAATAAGCTATATGGTGAACTATTATTTTTTAATAATCGAATACTTACAAGATGGCTTCTCTTGAGACTCGGTGCGTCAAGTTTTCTTTTTATCGGACTTGTTCCAACTAGTAAACATAGCAGCAATTTGCCGCAATTGGGAGAAACTTTTGAACGATTGGATTAATTTCATGAAATTCAAAATCGCACTTTTTTATTCCGCACATCGTTCTATTAATGAGAATAGGCTATTTTATAAATATAATAATAATAAACATAATGAATAATTTAAAATTATCAATAATAAATTCATTTTAATAAAAAATGTATGGATAATTGATTTAAACTTGAAATTTGTTTGCAAAAAAAATCCACACCGCATGGGAATCGAACTCGAGAACCGTGGGTGATAACCACGAGTCTTACCACTGAGCAGCTAGTAGCTGATCCTACCCACGGAGGAAGAAGCTCTCAATTAGATACTTCAATGTATCAACACACTTCTCTGTAAAGCAGCGTCTAATGTTCATGTTCTAATGTTCTCACGTTAATGTTCTAAACGCAGCGATAAATTGTATCAACTTATTGCAGACTAGCCATCCATTGGAACCATTTTTGTCAGGAAGCGACGACCAATCATCCGAAATGCCAGCATTGAATCAAATGCCAGCTGTTTGAACATTAGTTAAATTAGTTCATGAAATTTTTATATATAGCAGGATCCTTTCAACTTGTCAGAACACATATGTTTTACTCGGCCACCAATACAATACTTAAACTACAAATGCTTAATCTCGCAGATTATTGAAAAGCCCTTTTAAAAAGTTATTCTTTGGAAGGTCTTCTTTAAAAAGGTATTTTAAAGACTTCAAAGGACTTTAAGACTTCCAAGCCTTTTGATTATTGTGTCAAAATCACTGTTCAATTATTACCGAAACAGCTGATTTTGGACAAGTTAAAAGGATCGTGCTATAATTTTCACTGAACGTCTGAGAACCCGGGTACACGAGTCAAACATATTTGGTTAAACATGAACACGAATTCAGCAGATGAGACTTGGTTACAATTGAGCTTTTCAAATTATTATGTTTGGGTGAGATATGAACAACACTTACATGCTCTTGTAGAGATAGAAGTTTTCTGGTCCGCTCATTGTCCGAGTCCTCTGAATCGCTAGAGGAGTTTGAAATGGAGTCGAACGTGCCAGAGGAAGGTCTGGCCTGGTCGATGTGCCTGGCCGTGCGACGGACTACTGGCCGGCGTGCCTGAGCCATAGGTCCACGCCCCGCCATTGGGCCCGGTGGATCGTCAGGCACCGTGGCGAACCTAACACAGCCAAAACAATACATGAGAAAAACAAAATCACAGAGAGCTTAGACTAAATCAGTGGTTCTCAACCTTTTTTGGTTCGCGGCACATTAAGATACTCTAAAGATAAAAAAAGATGCTCTAAAAATAAAATAATAAATAAAAAAGATACGATAAAAAAAAGATACTCTAAAATTCTCCGCGATTATACTCTACACCATACGATTCAGCCGTACGATTTGGCAACAGCGCGTACGCTGTGTGAGCTAGGTTTCAAGGCACTAATGAACAAAAAAAAATAAGAAATTAGATTTATCTCTGTTGATGACGAAATGCGTGTTTGCCTCTTAACAATTCGAACACGCATTGAACTTTTGTGTAAGGAAAGACAAGCTCAAATTTCGCATTCATTTTGTTATAATGTGTCATTTTAATAATTGAAAATGAATTTCCCATCATTCAAATTATTTTTTCTCAATTTTCACTAAAAGAATCACTAAGTAATGCATGAAGAAAAGAGTTGGAAATACATTACCCAAAAAAACAAATTCAAGATACACAAGTCTAACAATAAATATTGATACACAATTATACAGAAAGAAAGCTTCCTAACAGAGCTCCAAACAGATAGAACGCTTTTGGAGCACCAAAAATAAATCTTCAACATAATTTATTTATTTATTTATTTATTTATTGATCGAGTACAAAATATAACGTATAGGATGAAAACACAGACAGAGTCCAAAACGTCTTCTCTTCCTGATTTTGATAAAAAAAAAATGCGTCTTGATAATGGTAACAAAATGCAACTACTTGATAATAAGCTCACTCCAAACCAAACTGGAGCTATTGAAAATGAATGAGTATCATAAACGCTTCTATCAACTGTTATGAGAAGTAAAAAAACTAATTCTATCAACTATTCTGATGACAGTGTTTGAAGGAGTGGTTAAAAACAGTTAGTTTTTAACTTGACCTTGGCTGACCTTGTTTCGAAGACATCCTGTAGTTTATGGCCCATTCCGACGATGTCGTCATCGGGTGGATTGTACTTGTAACAATTCGTAAATATTAATCTCACATCGGCCGCAAACTCTGACGCCGTTCTATACTCTCGGTTACGCATTTTTTGCTGTCAACAAAATATATACATCGATCAGAACCTCATTAGAAACTTTTTCTAATTACAACTAATTTTTCTTTCACAACAAATTCCAAATTATCTATAATTCATCTCTGCTTCTGAATCGGAAAGAATGATTTGACTCAAACAATGACTGACTCAACTTGAAAGAATGAATGACTCAAAAAGAATGAAGAAAACTTACTTTGACTGTTCCAAGATCCATGGGCTTTTTAATGACTAGATGGTAATCGTGGACACCTATCAACTCAGCATCTACTGGTTTATAAAATGGCCAAGCATAACCCTGAAAAATGCAAAAAAAACTTCATCAACATCTTGAAAATAATATAGAGGATACTCAAGTTGGTAGAATATTTGTGTTGATCTAAAATTCCATTTCCATTTTACACATTAATTTCTTCAGCAATTTACAATCAATAATTCGGGGGAAGGTACAAAAGGCTCTAGCCCAGATCTGTTCCTCCTCCAATTCATGAAAATAGTCCGAATCATAACATATTGTGCCAAAATTTTATTGATCTTTTATGTTTAAATCTTTTACTGTAATGTTTAATTTTAGTTTTAATTAATAATATACGTGCAGTCAACCGCAAACAACAGTTCTCTCATTTCAAGGCCCTTATCACTAGCTATAAGATAAACTAACCTCACTATTTAAAGAGCACTGACCTCAGGGTCTAGTTTAGTCTTCAATGTTTGTTAGTACTTTGGCGAAAACATAGCCAAAAATAAGAGATCATTACAATATTACAGAACTCCTAGAAATGACTGTACAAGCAGTAGCTGACAGAGGCTGACACTGATCTAATTAAGATTTACACTGAAAATTTATTGAAAGAAAACGTATCAAATAAGTACACAAATAAAACTAGTATTAGTTTGACGGATGATTATCAACAAAAGATCAAGTCAAGATATGAACAAAATACGAATAGGAATTTTATTGTTTGGAATGAGAAACTTGAAATCAAAATTTGTAACTTACTGTAAGATGACAATTGAAAATAATATTATAGCAGCGAAAAATCATCTATGCTCAAGCTTGCAATCCCCGAATCAGAATAAACATTTCTGAGTACAGTAGATAATTTTTGATACAAGACTGAGAAATTGATAGTTGATAGAATCAAGATTTACATTGCACATTTATTGGGGAAAAAACATAAATAGTAAGACCTAAGTAGGACCTACATGAGTAAATTAGTTGATTTCAGCAACTTACCGAATGTTTTTTAGATAAAAGCTCCTTTAGAATTTCATTACATGCTTGTAACGAGTCGGAAAGCTTCTCTTTCATCTTGCCATTATGCGCCTGTTCAAACAGAAATAAATATTTATTAAAAATCACGAAATGGGTCATAAGATCATCAATTGATCAAGTACATTAAATTTTTATTAAGGCTATCACTATCGAAAAGAGATAACGGCTGTTATCATACATAACAATTCAACAAAATAAATACAGTAGAGCGAAAAGAAGTGGAAATAAAACAGTTAATTCAATTCTGTACAACATATTAATATTAATTAATTTGATGAACAGTAATAAACTTTTAACATGACAGTAATACACATTATAAAATAATATTAATTTGAATAAAATAAAATTCTACATCTTTCATAATACAGTATAATCAATCATGCATATTCACATGAAATGAGACAAAATTTGTTTATAAATACACAAGAATAAGATGTGATGGCCTTTTAGAAGTTGAATTTGCAGAAAATTGACATTGAGTAATGAATAAGTATTATTGTACTTACATTTCTCTCAACTTTTGGTTTTGGAAAATTTAATCCAGAAGTACTTGGAGCAGATAAATCTAATGGCCTTTCTGTAGAAGATCCCACTGCACTAGATAATTTAGTTTGGAATACTTTCTTCGGACTCGGATTGTCAATTTCAAATAACTTTTTGGGACTTGGTTTGTCAATTTCAAATACGTTTTTGGTACGTGTAATTGCTTTGCCATTTTCAAATAACTTTTTTGGACTTGATTTTTCAATTTTCAACAATGTCATAGGTTTATCGGTAGATTCAGTTTCATTTTTTATCTCTTCTTGAATATCTTTGATATCCAGCCTATTGATACCACTAGTTGATGGTCCTGGAATAGCTGGTGGATTAGCTGTAACGAATTATGTATTTCAAAATCCAATTGGTAATTTAGTTATGAATATTGGAGAAATATATTTTTTTCTAATAATTCAATTGAAATAAATAGAATCAGAAACTATAAAGATATATAGAGTATCAAATATATTTCTCAATTATTGGAACACTATGGAATACGTAATAAAGAAATGCTATGCTATTACCATTCATTTGGTTTTCGCAGTTTTCTTCAATGGACGAAATATTTTTTTACAATTCAAAAATCGCCATCACAACAGTCATATCAAAATACAAGTGGAAAAGTTCATTTTACTCTTATAATGGTATTATGAAAAATGTAAATTTTTAAATAAAATGGGTAGATTTATACTTCCAATAATAATTGAAGTGCATTTTTAACGCAATTGAAAAAAGTGAAATTTATAAAAGTGTGAGGCCTATTATGGATGAAGAAAATGTGTTATATGAAAAACAATGAAATACGATGGAAATCTATAAACTATCAATATATATGAAAGCGAAGTTAATAATATACCAAGTTACATATTTTTTTTAAAAACAAATACCTGCATTATCTTGCTTGGTTGCGTTGTACTTGGCCAGTTCACGATCCAATTTGTGGCAAAGTGCGCTTCCAAAGTGTTCAAGTATAAGGCATTCTTTGCCGGATTTTAACGGTATTGGAAACTTTTTCAAAGATTCCAACGCCTGGAAAATTAATAAATTATCAATTTTGATTATAATTAAAGTGACAACAGTTTGTGTTTGGAACAATATTATGATTATGTGAGGATGTTGAAAATTATTATATGACCTTGGAACAATTTTAATAATACAATTGTTTTAATACCTTGAAACATAATTAATAATTCATTTATTGGATCAAGCAATACAGTACAATCTTATATAGGAAAGAAAAAACAGGTGTCAACCCAAAACTTCTTCTGTTCCAAAATTTAGTAATTATTAAATTAATTATTATTAGAATAAAATGAATGTTATTAGATAGGCTATAATGAAGTAGACTATATTTTATATTATTCAATTGGAGTGAGAGTATCAGGCAACTTTTCAAACATTTCAATGAGTGTTAATTGAATGTGACAAAAAGAGGAGCTCGAAACCTAGATACAGGAAAAAGTATCTGAAGGTTTCTTACCTCCACAGCCTACACATTATCTCCCAGAAATCTGCCGTATTCAATATTGAAAGTTATCACTCACAATTTTCATCAATTCTGTTAACAAACAACATATATTTGATGAAAATTGAGTGATTGAATGGCTAAAGAGAAATTTCATCAATAATATGCTTGGTCTATTACAAAACAATAAATTACAATAATTTAAAGATTATAATAATAATAACAATTATTTTATTAGAGAGCAAATTACAAAGTGAAGCGCCTCTAGAACTTACTTTTTCAAGTGTATACTGCAACTGCATGTTTCTCCTTCTTGCTTCTTCCATCCACTCCGTGATCCATTTTACAAAGAGAGGATTAGGATTTTTCCATATTATTTTCACATATTTTTTTTCCTCATATTCTTCCTCTTCTTCGTCCATTTACAATATAATGCTCAACTGATGAGCATCTACTGTTCTAAAAAATAAAGTATTATTTTTTAGGTAAGGAAAGGTAGGCCTTTTGATATTTGGATTGAGAGTGTAGTTGATAAAACTGAATTTAATGGAAATATTAATATTAACTGACACCAAAATTAAATAATAATAAGTTAGATGGATAATTAAAACTAATGTAATAATCTAAACGCCTTTTGACAGAAAGGCTTAATACCTAATGCTGCATCCTTTACCCGCGATACGGGATCAATGGTGTCAATACATATACATACAAATCAAAATATACAAAAGGCAGTCTATCAGGACGGCATTTCTGACAAATATTCACTTGCAATAATGATCCGGGCAGCCCTTTTTTGCATCTTCACTTCTTCAGTATGTCCACAACCTTGGCTGAATGACCCCACATAAGCAAGCCATAGGAAACGTGGCAGTGGAAGAGGGCATGATACACCATGACCAGATAAACCTCCGTCACATGTCCCCTCAAATTTAGCAGCAGGAAACAGATTCGGAACAGTCTCTTAGTCACTTGCTGAATGTGGCTGGTCCAGCTGAGTTTGTTATCCAAGGCAAAACCCAGCAGCTTGACAGGATCTTGATCACCAGGGAAGTTTCTTGACAAGTTGCAGATGATATGTTGGGTCTTGCTTTCATTCAGCTGAAAGCGGTTGGCCAGGAACCTTGAGATTGAAGACCGAAGATGTTTGTCTGACATTTCAAAACACCCACTGAAGGTTTGCACCAGATGACAGCAGTGATGTAGGCCATCATCCGCAAACAAAAGATTTGAAACATCATTGACGTTTATCATGATGATGGTTTGGATCGACCCCAGTATTTACCCCTGAGGTACACCAAAACTCACAGAGAGTGGACTACCTAGAGACACCACCTGCACCCTTCCAGCCAGACAAGCAATAAATAAACAGAAATACAATAAAAATAAATTGAGAAAGATGTCAGCAGCTACAAATAACTAGTTGTGTAGAGGTTGTGGATATAGATATTTAAAATTATTTAAAAAAAATTAATTATGAGTGAGCGACGGTTATTTTGATGGTTTTGTGATCAGAATAACGTGCTGAATCGATTGCAACCGAATATTTGACTCCAGCTAACTTGACCAGTAAACTAGAATTTAGCCACGAGGATGTTTTACTACAGAATGGAAAGCTATGTTAGGCATCAAACAAACAATAACAAATGATTCAATAATGTATAACTAATACAGTGATAAACATAATCGTGTAGAAAGTTATACAACTTACGACACTGCGAATTTAGGCTGAGTTGATTTTGATCAGATCATTTGTGAATGGATTACACAAAATGAAATAACACAATGAATTTAACGATACAAGAACAAGATACAAAACATCACAAAAGTCCTAGGAGGAAAAACATTTTTCCTTTTCCTCAATCCTCCTAGAAGAGGTTATGTTTTCGATTCAGAGCAGAGATTCTAATGCCATCTGTATGGTTATCAAAAAATCGAGATGGCATTGACAAAGAGCGCCTCATTCAAATCTCCGGCAGAAAGAGGCCTTCTCTTCGGCCTCTAGCAATAGATGCGCTGCGCAACAGAATGATAATGTGCATACGAGGACGATATGTGTATAATCAAATTCATTTAATTTGACACTTGGCATTAGATAGATACAGATTACCAATGAGGTCACCTAACCACTTTTTCCAATTTTGTTTGTATTATTATTGTATTGTTTTTGGAAATTGTGTGTAAATAAATGAAATGAGATATTATTTCTTGACGTTGCTGATGACCTTAGAGTACGATGGCAAAGAAATAATACCTCTTTATCTATCTAATATCTATTTAATGCCAAGCGTCAAATTAAATGAATCTGATTATAACCTTCAAGGCTTGTGAGCAACGGGAATAGTACAAACCCCATCTATGACTCTCTCCCGCCAACCAACAGTCAATTGAATGTTTATGTATGTAATGAAAACACTAGGATGTTGTCGAATATAATTATATTTAAAATAACAAAATCTCACCCATGACACTGCGTCAGAAGTTCATGCATGTCTTGAACAAAGAAATTGATCGATTATAATTTTCAAATATTTACCATAAATATACTATTAATAAATTAGACAAAGTGAGACTACCACGACTATTAGTAGATCGACTATCTAATAGCCTCGGGAGCCCTCAGCTTTGCCATAGCCTTGTTAGTGGCAGTCACTGTATGGTAACCCACCGTCCGGGACATATCAAAACTTGATATTTAGTCAGGAAATGTCACCAAACCGAGGGCACCCATGACTTACGTTGCCCGGCCCACACGCGGCAAGGTACCAATTTACTGTTACCGTCATTTTTACGTTACCGACAAGGTACCGTCATTTTTTACTGTTTTTGGGGATGAAATGGAAACAAACTAAATTGACGTGCCGGTATTTATTCTTAGCAATAAAGGTACAAATGTTCAATGTATAATTGTTAATTATTCTATACAATGTGTACCTTTATTGCTAAGAATAAATACAGGTACGTCAATTCAGTTTGTTTCCATTTCTATTTGAAAGCATTAGGCTATTATTAGGAGTTAATTGGATAATGTACCGTAATAATGATGCGTATAATTATAATTCAATTAGGATCACCAATAACATATTATTATTAAGATGCAGGTACTTCAAGATAATATTTCACTCAACTTATTACTTTGAACTAGAGGTAATGAGGTGATATGTCTTATTATGGAATTATGAAGATTAGGCTAATGATGGATAAGAGAGTTTCGTCCGTTTAAAATAACATTTATTAACATAATTTGAACGACTATTATGAGATATAGCAAATAATACTGAATATATTATATTTGAAGCAATAGCAAATACAGTATTTAAATAGCATACCTGGTTTATTCAACAATAATTATAATCAATCACCAATAAGCGCGCAAAAAACTCATACCTATCTCATAATACAATATTTATTATCATATTATCACAATCCTCTTCATTGACAGTTCACTTGAACAGTATTCTTAAAACTTTCTTTCATTAATATTGAATCCTTGGTGAAATTTCATTGATACAGTGGTGTTTATACTACAGATAAACATTGTATACAGTAGTGTACAAACATGCAAAACAAACTTTAATTAAACATTCGCAATAATTATAATTATATTATAATTGTTATTTATAATGATCCTCATTCTGATAGGAATAAACTCCTTAATTATATATCGAATCAGACTGGTTAAATTTTAGATGAATTTATTTAATTTCAAGTTGAATTATTCAAACGGAAGTATCAATTCATTTCATAAGGTTTTCTAATAATATCAAGTGGTTTTATCAACAATATTATTGATTGCAGTAATTTCATTAATTTACTACAAAAATAAATTAATAGCATTTTATAGAATTGAATTATTCTATCATAGTACCAATCCCATTTCTATTATTTTTTACCAAGGAAAAGCATCAATGTTATTTCATTAATCAATACAATATTATCGTGACAAATACAATACAAGTATAATGTTAGTTTATTAATATTTATTGCTGAAAATTGACAATATTTTTAAGGTAATGTGATACTACAACTAATACAAGGTATGATCTGTTATTATTGTGTTGGCAATTACTCGTACAAGTATCAGTTTCTAGGGTATCATCATAGAGAAAGCATAAGCGTATGCTTTCTGTATGACAGAAGTCATAACTTCTTTATTACAGAAGTTTTCAACAAAAAGGACTTGATAAATGACTTACCTCATTTTCAACTGCTAGTACTATGTATTAACAGGATTATGTCTTTACTGTATCCTATTTTTATTGAAAAAAATCTTTTCTTAGCTGCCGATAAGTTACAATTTTTGTTATTCCTCCAATGTACAGTAATTGTTCTTGAGATCTATGGATTTTACACTGAAGCGGCTTATAGACGGGGAAAGTAGAGACGGAAAGTTACTGGCGGCCAGTACTTGCCTCTTCAACTTACCGCTTACTTTCCCTGTCTAAAGGGGTACTTTCCACTCCAGCGGAAAGTAATCACTGGCGGCCAGTAAAAACAAACCTGTTTGTTTTTACTTGCCACTTCACGGAAAGTAGCGGGTCACCAGTACTGGCCGCCAGTAACTTTCCGTCTCTACTTTCCCCGTCTATAAGCTGCTTAAATTATAAAGGCAATACAAGGATCAACCTATTCTATTTCATTATTGTCATATTCTACTTGGACAACCCTACTTCAATATTATTCTCGATTAATTTTGCTATCCCTACCCTCATGACAAATTTTTGTTGAGTGGAAGCAGCAATATTTTACACAATGTACAGCAAGAAGAAGACACAGAATGGACTATTGTGAATAGAAAAGTCTCTACTTTTTTAGCACTACCCTGCATTTAGTTATCAGTTCACAGTTAATTGACTAAACCACTAGAAATTCATCTGAAATTCTACACTGAATTCACATTTGAATTACAATACTTCTTGTTAGTCTTTTCCAAGAAATAGTATCCAGTATATCGTTTCATGTTTCATTCATTCCTTAGCAAATTAATTGGTTTTACAAAAACGTTTTCTTAAATTCTTGTGGATAATAAAGAACGAAGAAGTGGGAAAAATAGTTTTATATAAGTAAAGAGTAGACATACTTCTAAATATTGAAATGAAAATAAAAGCATTGTTCTACAAATAAAGCATCATTTAGCATTTTTTGAACAATGTCTATTTAAAAGCGTTAATACGATTCTTATTGAAATATTCAATGGCAGTATCATCTTTTGATGAATAAATACTGGAATAAGGTTGTGGCACATTAAGTAGCCTATCTAATTTTGATCGATCTTTCAAACAATTCAAGCTTGATTTCATTGATAAGAGAGACTACATTTACCAATTGCATGATATCACCTTCATCAATAGGAAATTAGTATCAACTGAAACTACATTATTATATATAATAATTCCAGTAATATTATGACACAATAATTGTTTAGCAGCTAAAAGCCTAATATTATTAACAACAAAATCTAAATTTCAACAAATTATTCCACCATAATAATTTTCCTAACTAGACTAACAACTCTACATCAACTATTTCAATAACATTAATCCAAGTTACAAGAATTTGCTAACTAATTACACAAGAATATCCCAGTTTACAACCTGGTGAGGTTCATAAAAGCTAATGAGTTCTTTTCTGGACATTTTTGTCTCATGGTTCTCGCATGAAATAGGCCATATCATTATACGTCATAGCATCATAACATTCGTTAAAAATCAAGATTGATACAATATCAAATTATTTATTGAAAAACATAACTTGACTATGGTCCTTTTCATCCTCGAAGCCCCCTGGCCAGATTTGTGCATAATTGTCCATAAAATGTGCATAATCCAATCAGAATGCCCAGCAATGTTGTCATATTGTGTGCTGTTCAATTATCTGGGCAAGCATGCAGGATTTGCTAGCTCAGAAAGTGGTAGGAGACTGTCTCTGCGCTCAGGATGAAAAGTTGTTCAGCAATAATTTAAAAATTTATTGAATTACATTCAAAAATATCAAAATAGAAACAATTTATTGTGAAATTTGAATACTTTCGACACAAATAATATGTACAGAATCGTTTTTGGATGCAATTAAAAACCTACAGAAATATCACAATAATTCAATATCTTATTCTGCTAAGTTTCAATACATGTTAAAATTATTCAATTAAAACCAATGCAATAAAATTTCAATAGAAATTAATCCATACAATACACACACACGCACGCAACATACGGAATGACCACATTAGTAGTTGTCTTTTACATTAATATAATGAAGTAATGCTCTTAAACATTCTCATACAACAAACACAGTATTACAGATAATTATTGTCAGTATATAGAATTGAAAGTTACCTAACATTCAAGCATAATCTATTATTGTAAACTATGTTAAATAACATGTTTGATATGATGACACTCAAATAACATTAACATCGACTGTTATAAATAACACCTAACCGTACTCAACATACACTGATCGCTAAAAGTTATCAGATTCCATCAAGCTATTTAACGGTACGTTTTTTTAACGTAAATACACTTGAATTAACGTTTCTATCATAGTAAGATATTGTAAAACAGCAATTTGATTCTATACGTTTAACAACATTAATATTTTTCAAAATTATTTTCATGTTGTAAAATATCCATAATCAACTTTGATATTTCGGTCACGAAATAAGGTGGCTGAGAGACTTTCTGCGATGTTGTCAAGTCTTTCCAACTGACTACTCAAATCATGCAGGGGAAGCGACTCTGACGCTTGAACTAGGCAACACTGGAAGCTAAACATTGCCACTTGTAATGGGGAGCGAGAGATTTTCGAGTTTCGATACATCGTTTTACCAGTTCCATATCTGACAACAGTGCGAAATCTCTCAGCCGCCTCATTTAGTCACCGCGACTATAATCATACAACAATAGTCGTACGACTATAATCGTATTATTATCAGACTACACGTTAATTCAACTTTCCGTTATTTCAACATAACTTCATCCACATTAACGCAAGATTGAAGTAGCCACAATAGTGATGGTAAACGTTAACTTCAAGTGTAAGGTAGTTACAGTACAATAGATAATAATAATCTCGGCGGCATAGACATTTAGCTATTCTCTTCTAACAATTCCGAATCCAGTTTACTTTTCAACGCCAAGCAGTTTTTCAGCGACTCCCAGATAGTAAATTGTTTGCGCTATACCAAACAGGGGAGCAATGACTATCATACGGCAAGCACCTCCCTTGAAAAATGCAGTTGGTCCTTCGTTCTTCAGAGTTTTACTAAAAAACCAAGAGACAACGGTTATTCTCAAGTCAATTTTCAATATCCGAAAAAATTATCAAACAACAGAACTCAACTAATCTGAATTAAATGTTTGGTAAGTTACATTATTACAGAATTGAGAAAATAAGAGTTTAATGCAGTCAATATTACATTCATACAAACAATGCGATAGAATTGATGAAAACTACCAAGATATTCTCGAACCACTATTTATAGATAGTTTGTTATTTATAGTGGTTATATGAATGAATGAATGAATGAAGTCAGGCTTGCCAACCGAGCACATTTTACTGTACTTACATGAACGTATCAGCAATGCCGGAATACTTGGGTCCACCCTCGTCTTTGGTAATGGCCTGCAGTCTGGTTTTGACCACATCAAAGGGGTTGACAGCCAGTGCAGCCAGCGAGCCTGACGCGCAGCCCGACAGGAAAGAACACCAGAACACTGCCTCGCCTTCAAAACTGTCCCTCTTCAAATCTAGAAAAAAGTCCAAAATTTAGGTTATGATCCATATCTTTCAGTCACAATTTTTCACTCCGAAAACGAAACACTTGGAAATTTTTTAATATTACAGCAGATAATATGTAAGTTTTGAACCGAAAATAACCAAATTGTTAGAATTAGAAATTTAAATTCTTTGAAAATTTAGATTACAACATTGAAAACTTTTGCACCAGAAAACAAACTCACTAGTTATTATGATTTAACAGCAACTGTATAGTTGAAATATCTCATTTCCTTCCATCTTCATTCCCAAATTTCATAAATGTTGATTAGAAAGTAGGAAGCTTTCATGTACACGGATTTATTTTATATAGCGCCCACTGAGGAGGAGTGGCGATGGCGTAGCAACAAGCTAAATACAAACATAATGTAACTAAATGAAACAGCGCACATCACCTCGATGTGCGCTTTTTAATTTAGTTTTATATGTTTATATTAAGTGTGTTGCCACGCCATCGCCTCGCCATTGCCACTCCACCTCAGTGGGCGCTAGGGCTAAGATATAATAGAGTTATAAGGAATATAATAGGTTTAGATGGACCCTAACTTGATAAAAAAATGTAAATGAAAAAAGTGTTGCAGTTGAGCTGAATAAAAGATAATTCACAAATAAACAAAGATAGTAAAAGATAATCCATTAAAAAATAATTTATGAACTTGATAAAAATCAATGAATTGCCAAATTCAAACATGATGTAGTTGAGTTAAATAAGTGTCTTCAAGGTCGTGAACCGAAATAAAAACAAAAGTCATTCATACTTGAAGGATTACTTCATTAAACTTATTAATTAATTAAATTATTGAGTAGTTTCCTTTCAATTGAGTAATTCTTCAAGCATGAATTACTTTTGTGCGTAACACTATTTTTAAAAACAATTTTGAGTAGGAATAACTTACATAACTACATAGTGACGATCGTTTCATCCTGGTGTAGGAAATCATCAGATTGAGCAGTCGAACAGTTCAACTGCTCAGTCTGATGATGTCCTACACCAGGATGAAACGATCGACATAATGTAAGTGAAAATCAAGTTATTCTACTTGAAAGTGTTTTTAAAATAGTGTTATTCACCAGTAGAAAAAAGTATGGATACACAACTCAATAACTTTTGTGCTTATTTTGGTTCACGATTTTGAAGACTGAAGACGATTTAACTCAACATGGTTGAAATTGACAACTCATACATTTTTCATCACTTACACGAATTCTTTGGATGAGTTATAATTTAATAGGAATCATAAGATTGATCAAGAAGGAATGAATTGCCAGATCCAATAGTACGGTATTGTAGTTTAAAATCGGTGTCTTTTATCCAAAATACCATAGCCCCCCCTTTCAACTACATGGCCTTTCAACTTCAATGTGACAACGTCGCTGCATCGGCTTGCATGAGCAATGCAAATCGGTCATGTGTTTTATAAGTCAAGTGTTTGTAGTGTTTTTTATAAGTATGATTTTATAATGAAACCAGCCGGGATTGCGAGGTTGTCACATTGAAGGCCGCAGCCATGTAGTTTAAAGGAGGCTATGATAATACACATAAAACCAGAGACAACACAGCATTAGTCAGTTCATGATAAAATAACATTTTATAAAAAGATAAGCTAAAATTAAGCTATTACCCAATTACATGCTCAAGGAAATTATCAATTTATGAGAATCCCCGAATGAATTACCTGATCCATCACTTTTCCTCGGGCCCAAATCGTTCAAACGAGCGAACAGAGGGAAGTAAACAACTGAAAACGAGACATCCCTGAGCATGGTGGCCGCTGTGCCCCGATACAGTCCGACTATGCCTTTCGATTTCAACAGTTCTAGAGCTAGAGACGTTGCTGATACTTTCTGAACGGTTCTGCCTTCTGTAACCAGAAAATATGCAAAAACAAATTACTCAAACGGTTTTAACCAAGGTAAATAGATTGAGTATTCTAATTACCTTTTGGTTTCAACATTTACAAAGTCAATCAAGCGTAAATAATATGTTTTTAGACCTTGAAGGCAACTCCAATAAAGGCTGTTCTCGGGAGCATCTACTTTCTCAATAGATATCAATTTACTTTCTGTAAATTTTAAATTCATTGTACAATAATTGTTAATTGAAAAATGAAATTATTTATTAATTATATTAATATACATGGATTACAAAGCATTATTCAATACAAATAAGTCGATCAAGACAATCAATCATGTTTTGTTTTCAACTTGATCTGTCACAGAAAAATCAATATACATCGAGATAGTTAGTGGATTATTACATTATTTCAATGAGTTGAATATTATTATTAATGAATAATGTTGAAAATAAACAACAACTAGAATAAGAGATAACTTCTTGTTATGCAGTACTCATACAGGTGTAGGCTACTGTATAGCAAGAAGTCATCTTTAACCCTATTAATCTCTGCAGTACACTAATGATGAATATCCACAACAACTTGTTGGCCTTTATATGCAAACAGTTTAATATTATTATACAATATAATTATAAAAGCCAATCTAAAAAATTGTATGGCGTGCAATGGTTGTGTAGTATATGAGTCACTTCAAGATAATCTTTGATAGATTATGATTCTTGAGAATGAAACAGTAGAATAATATTATACTAGATAGCTTGTGACTGAACATCTTTAAGGTTCTTGAGAATGAAACAGTATTTGTGTGCGAGATTTAGATCAGAAGCGACCAAAACCTCACCTAATTTAGCTTGAGCTGCAACTCTGCCTGCATCCTGCATCTGAATTTTCAACAGTTCCATCGGAGTGGTGACTATGATCTGGCACAGACCAGCACTGCCTCCAGCGGCCATTTCACGAAGCAGGGGCAATTTGCTGCAACAAAAATTAACAACACAAAGTTGGTTTGAAATCGGAATGACAAAAACAAATGGCTAGGCCTATTTTATTATTCAACAACATTTGGTTTACTAGAAAGATGATTATTCTATCAACTAACTCATTGAAATGATTAACTAGGGAATAGGCCTATTAATTAATCAAATTCTGTATAATTATTTACAAATCTAGAAATGAAGTTTTATTTAATTATTTTATTCAGTGATACAGATACAATTCATTACAATATAATTTGGGAGATAAACAACAGCCAAAAACAGTTTTCCCCGAATGTTATGCAAATAATTGAAAACAATCAAGAAGAGTTTTGTTAATCAAACTAACTTGTTTTAACAAACAAGTAAAACATAATTGATTAAAGGAAATAACAACGTAACTACAGCACAATTTCTTCAAACATATTGAATAGTTTATATTTGAGATTTGATAATTAGTGATAAATTTTACAATATTGAGTATGCGCCTTACCCTGGTCCAGGCGAGTACAGGTGTCTGAAGTAGTCATTAGCAGCTAATTTTATCGCCTTTTCAGGTGTTATAAGGAGAATGTTCACAGCAGACCCTGAAAGATGTAAGCACACAATTTTAAAAGCAGAATCGCCATTCAATTACTAATAATACTATCTCAATGGAAAAGTGAAGAATTTTACTAATACGATCTAAATGGAACTATGGAACAAGGAGTATTCAAACGAAATATCTCTAAAAAAACAGCAATTCAAATCGAACAACTATAAACAAAATGAATCTTCTCACCTCTGTACATGCCCAGAAAGCCTTCTGCTCTGTATGTTTTTCTGAAGCAGTCCACCCTGCAAAATAGATAATTATCTAATTGTAGTTTCAAGAAATATTAGGCCTACATCAACTAGCCGTAATTGCATTTCTAAATTTTTTAATCTGTTTTTAGCGTTAAAACGTGACCGCATGCGTGAACAGACATTATTTGCTGGATATCAATTCAATTTTATAGATCAACTAAGAACTAAATGGATCAGTGACACTCAAATTTCGATTTTATCAACATACAAGCTGTCCCGGCGAACTTCGTATCGCACTCTTCCCCCCCCAAAAGCCCCCCCTCTTCTCCCCACAAATGTCCCCCTTTCATGCCCCCCCTCAAAAAATGTCATCCCCCAAATGCCCCCCATTCATTCCCCCCCCAAATGTCACCCCAACATATCCCTCTTCATGTCAACCCCCTCTTCCTCCAATTATTTTTTTTTTAATTTCTTCTATTTTGTATTTTTTTTCATTAAAATTTATTTATTTCTTTTTATTTTTTTTTATTTTTTTCCGTTTATTCTTCAATTTTATTATTTGAAACGATAGAACATGTATTATACGAACGATAACTCATTCTTAATTGATGATTCTAGCGTAAAAAATAATTAGAGCAGAAAACCTAGTGCAAAAAAAATGGTTCGGAGCGGGGATCGAACCCCCAACATCTAGGTCGTAGGCCGAAGCTCTATCAACTGAGCCACTGCAGCTTGAGATATCACTGCTATTTTTTCTGGTCTTGAATCACGATCATCTTTCCGTTCTTCGGTAGCCGGCAATTTCAAAACGTACGTCTGTGAAATGTTTGATAGGTTAGGTCATTAATGTACTAATTATTTATTAATTATAAAGGGATTTTCTTATATTTTAATACATATTATGTTAACCAGTGCTGTAACAATTCAAACTAATCCAAAATCATCTAAATCGGTTCAGCCGTTCTCCAGTTATAAGCGAGCGTACAGACACCAACTCTCTTTTATTAATATAGATAGAAGAAGAAGAAGATAAAGATAATAACTAATGGATAACACTGAATTTTTTGAAATTTGATGACTCTTAATATAGATTAATTTGCAGTATTAGCTTAGCTGAGACCAAAAGCTTTATAATTTTTGCCTTCATATTATAATTATTAAACTGAAAAATATATGAATTGATAAGGAGTTTGATGAACATCAAATTATTGAACAAAATAATTGTACTGCACAATCATTGAACAAAATTCAACATTAACATTCATACTTTTGACTTTTTCAAATGCTTTAAAGACTTGTTTCATTTATTCCATTTATTTGTACAGAACCAATCGAATTGGCAATTTTAGGATACAATAAGTTTTATAATGTGTATCTCAATATTAATCCTTGACTTTCTTATGATTATGATACAATATTTTAGAATCTTGAGAATTCGTTGAGGACTAAATATTGTGGTCAAGATAGAACAACTTATTGCCTTCTCTCATAATACCCTTTCCAGAATCTAATATCTTAGTTATAGCAGGAGCCAATTAACTTGTCATAAATCAGCTGATCCAGTAATAATTAAACAGTGATTTCGACACAATAATCAAAAGGCTTGAAAGTCTAAAGAACCTTTAAAGTCTTTAAAAGACCTTTTTAAAGAAGACCTTTCAAAGAATAACTTTTTAAAAGACATTTTCAATAATCTGCGAGATTCAGCATTTATAGGTTAAGTATTGTGATATTGCTCTTTGAAACAGCTGATTTCTGACAAGTTGAATTGGATTCTGCTATAGCTTCAATAGATTTGAAATATTGTATATTACGTTTGTGTGAGTTAGACAACATGTGGCCAATTTAATAAATACACATTAGCTATCCTAATAATTGGAAGTTTTCAAATAAATATAATGGAATACTTACATTGACGTGTACATGCGTTCCCCATTTGGAGAGACGGTCTGATTTTGCAGACGTGTTTTGACAAGATCCAAAGGAAACACACATGTTACTCCAATTATCCCGGCTATACCACCATTGACAATTTTTGGCAATAATCTGAAATAAAAAGAACATGCACAATAAAATGTCATTCTGCATGTGTACAGATGATAAGTAATGTAAAAACCTATTATAATTTCTATGGGGAACTAATGAATAGAATAGAATAGAATAGAATAGAATAGAATAGAATAGAATAGAATAGAATAGAATAGAATAGAATAGAATAGAATAGAACAGAATAGAATAGAATAGAATAGAATAGAATAGAATAGAATAGAATAGAATAGAATAGAATAGAATAGAATAGAATAGAATAGAATAGAATAGAATAGAATAGAATAGAATAGAATAGAATAGAATAGAATAGAAATAGAATAGAATAGAATACAATACAAAACAATAGTGAAAAAGTGTTATATATAAATGTAGAGGAAAATAGAAATTGAATGAAAAAATCATCATTTCAAGAGGCTAACGTTTCAATTAGGCTTTCAAATTTTTTCTTCTCCCATCATCATCATCCTTCCCATTACCCACGCACAAGCCTAGAGCATATGTGGGCATCATCCCCAGCACCAAAAAAAAAAAATAGGTCATAGAGACAGTTGAAGATCTGCAGCTGTGAAGTAACTTACACGACTAATTCAAGAATAGTTTCAAATCTTGAATTTTCAATTTTTTAATCATTTTTAAATTTTTAGTTGGATAATTGTTAAATTTAATCATAAATAAATGAGACAGAAAATAACATGATATGATATTGAAAACACGTGTATTTAGTTTTATATAGCACTGTCATGAATTTTGGAATGAATAGATTCTAGTTACTGTTGTTTTGCCAAATAAGTAACTATTGATTTGAGAGAAAATAAGCAACAATGACAAAAATTGATAAAACTGTCAAAATGATGATTAAATCAGTTTTTACAACACTCTCGTATTTTTTGTGATAACCTTTGCTCATAGTAAAAAGATGTTATCGTTATATTCTATTTTAATGGCTCATGAGCCATTTTTTATTTGAAGAGATAAGACTCCGAAAAAACAATTTTATGCTCAATTGCATCAGATTATAAGAAGCTAAATGACTAACAAGCCAATTATCAACTATTTAGTGAGTAGTAATCTTGGATTATCAACAAGAACTGTAGAAAAAGTGTTATCTACAATATGTAGAGAAAAATGGAAATTGAATGAAAAATCATCATTTCAAGTGGCTAGCTTTTCAATTAGGATTTAGAATAAAAGGTCATAGAAACAGTTGACAGAAAAACTTTTTGAAATTAGAATATCTACCGAGATAATTATGGTTTTCCGTTAATGTCAAATTTACTAATTGAAACGTGAAGACTGTAGACTGCACTTCAGAGCAACTCATCAAAAAGTGTTGGGAAAAGTAGAACGTTTTAAAACACTTGAATAAGTATCAATCGTTGAACTGACAATTAGTTTAAGTTTTACATATTGAATCAAAGTTTTATATGTCTTGAATTTTAAATACAATAACAAGTTGATAAACATACATTTTTACAAATACTGATTGAATGACTAAGTTTTAACAAAATTTAACATGGATAAACTGATGGATAAAAAAGGATTATCAATTTATTGATAGGATCCTTAGCACTTGAAACGTTTTGATTTTTGTAGTAAATTTTTCAATTTTATAAATGATCATTAAAGTTACAAAAATTTAATTCTTAAACATAATTTTAACTGAACTTCAAGTCTAATCATGGAAAATAAAAGGAAAGATGAAGAATCGTTTGACACTGGCTAAAAGTGTGAATAAAACCTATTAAAAATTATAACATAAACGAGGTGATAATGTGGACTTCTGACGAAACTAAATACGGCATAAAAATTTGAATTTACTCTGTAGTTCAGAGCAATATTATGAGATTGGCGAGTCTTTACAAGGAACTTTTCTAGCTGTGATGACAATACAAGACAGCTAGACGTCGACTATATCTAGGTGAACGATCTTCGAATTTAAAAAAGAAAGCGATAAAAATAGAAAAGGAAGAAGAACGAGAAGATGAGGAGGGAGAAGAAAGAGGAAAAGATAGCTGAGGAGGAGGAAAGTCACATATGCGGCTATAAAACTGTTGTAACAAAAATAAAAGTGAATATTCGAAGGCCGCGTGTTTCTACTTTGACTTTTGGCAAGTTGGTGTCTTCAAAGAAGGAGGTGCAAGCCAAGAAGATAGACAAAGAGAAGCGAAGGAAAGAGGAGAGAATGAAGAGGAAAGGAGTGATTGACTGTGAATGAACGCATTGAAAAACACCAACAGAAAACAAGTGTGGCTCCACTGCTATGTTGTTTATTTACGTGTCAGAATGAGGATCAATGGTAGTAATAAAGGTATGGTATATAATAAAGGAATTACGTAAATATCGGAAAATAAAAAAAAATAACAAATATAGTTCATAGTTATGACAATACACCAATTCAAGATGTTATCTGTTGTCAATTCCTCTCTAAAAAAATGTGTAAATTTTTGTCGGCAGTTGTCAACTGTTTCTGACTAATAACTTAGTACAGAAAAGTAATTACAGGATAATAATTTCAAAACATAATTATAATTTTCCACCTGGCGCTGAGAGGCAGAAGGGTCCGGATGAAGAAGAAGAATTATAATTTTGTCTTATTTAATCTAGTGTTTGTGAAATAAAAATTTGATTTGAATACATTTGCACTAATGGTATTTGGTATATAAAAGTCATCCACAAATGTTCAACGTTTATCATGGATTTTTTCAATAAAAACATATAAGTGGTTTGAAAGTAACCGAGTCGACATGGAAATAAAAATATCAGAGCATTTAAAAGGTACAGGTGCTTCTTCATACACCTTTTCTCATTCAAGATAATCTGAGTTGACAATTTCCTCCCTAAAATAGTGTTTAGGCTAATTTAACAAATGTTTCGGCAGTTGACAACTGATTCAAATAATAAAATACAGTAGACTATCACTTCAAACAATCCTTCAAGAAAATCATTGTTTCTCATTTTGCAGTACAATACCACTACGCAAGAATTTTGTGTAGCCTAATAATTTGAACCTATTTTCCAAAACAAAACGCATCTGTCAGGCACCCTTTCACTCTCAAATTTCGGGAGATTTCGTCGAAATTTGATTTATGATTTTTAGCGAAAATAGTTTAAAAATCAGTTTAAATTTGATTTTTTTTCTTTATGACTTTTAATGAAAATTATTTAAAGTTCCTTTAAAATTTCCTTTCCTTTAAAATCATTTTCCTTTCCTTTAAAATCATTTTAAAGTTTATAAATATTTTAGAAGAAAAATTATTTTTTCTTTTCAATTTTTCAACACATCTAGGCAAAGAGTTTGCTTAGCTACAAAAGTTGAAGTTCTAAGTCAGAATAACATCAATACACCGAAGAGGATAGTAGGATACCACCCTAGAATGCAGGCTAGTCACGCAATAGCTAGGCTACGTGAATAGAATTCCAGGGTCATTTTGGGTGGTTCCTAGAACATAGCACTGAGGGTGTTGTGAAAATATTTCATTCTTTCCGTCTACAGATTGAAAAATTGAGATTTTTTAGACCAATCTATTAATGAAAATGGTGGGAAGGAATTGATAAAAGATCTAGTATACACATAGAATATTATTTTAATAGTTTTTCAAGTCAAATTAAAATCTTTTAAAAGCTGAAACTTTAAAATACAGAAGATACCTGAGCTAGGAAGAATGGATAGATTGTAAGGAAAATGGATAGATGATATGGATAATAGAAGTGATATGAAGTGCTATGAATTTATAAAAAAATAAACAATTTTCTTGCATTGAGCATGAATATGAAACATTTCAAAAAATTACAATAAAGTAATTGCAATTAGCTCAATTCATTATTAATTCAGTGATATGTTTATTTTAATTAAAATTTGGAAGTAATTATGATGTGCGAAATTGAATTGAATTAAATTTCAAGTAATTGAATTAAATACTTTCAAGCTTCAATAGAGTAAATGCAGTCAACTCAATTTATTATTAATTCAGTAATTTTTTCCTTTTATTGAAAGTTGAAAGTAATTATGATGTGAGAAATATATCAGAAGTGGAACCATAACTCTCGTTTGAAGGTACTTTCAACCACAATCGATACATTGAGAAAAGCAGCCGATTTGTTCATACACAGCCAAACAGAAACTCATTAAAGTGCAGTAAACATTTTAATAGTACAGTATGTGAAGCGAAAAATACGATGTTAGCTATTGTAAGCCCCCTAGCAAAAAAAAAAAGAAATATATCTTTTTTCAAATCAATAAAAATGTTTCAGTTTCAATTGCCTTTGTTATTCTTGCCAGCTATTTTCAAGTCCATCACTAGTAGTGGATGCCTATATATTTTTGCGGTTTGCTACAATAAATCATTGAGTAGTTAGTTGCTTCTTGTGACAGTCTTTCGAGAATGGCCAAGATTGTTCTAGAACCTATTTATAGGATTCCATCGAGAGCTACTCTCGTTCTAAATCACAAAACTCGACTATTCAACCTAAATTCGAATTTAAATGTCCCTCATGAAGTTTTACATTGCAATAACTTTGTTTTTTTATAGTAAGTGGTTCAATACAGCGACATAAGAGTGGAATGGAGAGTTCTACGAGTTTAAACGTATTGAAGTTTAAAGATTTCTGAAGAAATATTCTTATGAATTGGAGCAAAATTGAAAGGGTAAATTAGATTTGGGAAAAGACAAATTAACTGTTAGTTAAATAACAATTTAACAAGTTAATTCAACAACTTTAACAAATTAAACAATTTGACAAGATAACAATTTAACTACGTAGTTAAATTGTCTTTGATTTGGGATTGAATAGAATGGAATGGAAGGGTTCGATATGAAACAGCAAAATGTTAAGTATTCATTCAATACATCCAATTCAGTAAATTAATCAATATTGATCATATTTTTCGGAAAAACTTTGATATCACATCAACTTAACGATTTTTAATTCTAAAATTGAGTTCGAGGGTAGGCCTACTTGTATTTTCAAACTCTAATTCTCGAAATTATCTTAATGTGTATGTTATCATCACTCATGATAGTTGATGTGATGTAGGCTACTTTAAATCAACTATTCAAACACTAACGACAGTAGTACCAGTTTTTTAGTATTAAACTCATCGGCGATAACAGATTGTCGCATGACAGTTATATCTCAGACTTCAATAATTACAATGGAGTAGCGGGGTTGTCTAATCTCAATTACCGTAATAAAAAATTGACCTTGACATTTTTAGGAGATGAAGAAGGCTTCACTGTTGAAAAACTAATTACATTTTTATCTAGCCGAAATTTAGAAATGGTTATTTTAGGAAAGCTGAATACACAGGGCGTTGCCTGGCTGATTATGTATGGAGTAAAATAGAATTAATTAATTAAGTCAATTATGATAGTTTCTATTCATCGGATATGGATTATCATTTTTATAACATGATACATTTTTTTAATAACTACGCCAAGGAAGTTATTTCCTATCATTAAATATATATATATAGGAAGAAGCTTGTCGGCCATTTGCACGAAAATCTAATTGTATTCAAGCGCTTTAAAGTGATGTCATATGACAGAACCAATGAATGAATCTGAAGTTAATACAATGACGTCACTTTATGGTGGTTAAATTCAATAAGATTTTTGTGCAACTGGCCGAATGAGTTGAGAAATTAATTCAAAATTATTCATTGAAAATCCTATAATTTAGTATAGGGATATAGAAAAATTGTGGATATTCGGTTATTCAGTTGATAGTATGGCTATGAACCGCTATTTTATTGAAGGAATTCACAGATAAATTCACCCTATCAAAGAATAAGTCATTCATCTAATAAATAATTTTCTTGAGTGGAAAATGATTCTAAATTAGTTTGGAAGAAATCATGCTATGTTTTCTCAGAATTTTTATATTAGATTCAATAAAGCTGCTTTTCATTTTTCAGTGTTGTATAAAATCATAAACAATCATGTAATGCGAGAAGATTTACTTATGAATTGAGTAGGTAACTAAAAGATACAATGTATTTCTATTATCAATGCGTTAATAGATTGCTTTTGACCCCTAAAATCTTTCAATAATGAAAGGTGAACTAATTGGGATGTGATAAAATGTATTATAAGTTGCACCAAGACTAGATAACACTTTTATTATCAACTAGCAACAATGTTGAAATGCATTTCGGAGGGAAAAGGAGTGAAATTTTAAATGTGCAGTTTTGATGATTCGCAGCTTGGAATCTTCATCAAAACGTTTCAAATTTTCTTCGTACTTTGAATAAGAAAAATAATCTAGCAAAGATTGTAGTAAGTTGCCAGTTATCAGAAATTTTTAAAACAACATATTCATTATTAATTTATGAATAATAATGAATGAAAATGATTAATTCATTTTTCAAACAATTAAAATACTCACGAGAATTGTTTGACAGGAGTTGCAGGTTGGTTGCTGGAGGATGATGTAGACCTGAAAAAATTATTATTGCTATTTAAATACAACTGTTGGTTACCGGTATACATTTCGTAATGTCTATTGCCATTTTGAATGAATAACTTAGTCAATACATGATTTGGAAAAAATAAATCAGCATAAAATTTGCAAGTTCATTCCAACCGGCTGATGAGTTCATACCTAATGTATTTATTTAATATTTGTGAATATGAATTATTGATTACTATGATAAATTAAAATTGAGACCATGATTAGGTCGATTCATTATGGTTAAGGTGATGTTCTAAATAGAGTTCTCTATAATATAGACAGTAATCAAGGGAAAATTCAATACTCTCTTACGTAGCATGAAGTTAATACTCGCATTGACCTTATAGTCTACAATAGAATTGCTGACTGGCAAACATTCAATAGAAAGGAACATTGTCCGGAGAATTTGCTGATATAGCCTCCTTTTCACTGATAAGTTAGTTTTCTATAATTAGAAGATTTACTGGTAACAGCAAAAAATAATTCATGAATCTTCAATTCAGGCCACGTACTTAGAATATGGTACGTGGTACCTAACACAGGTTAATTGAAGCTGAAGTGAAGTTGACGACAAGGAGGCTTGCCATTTCAACTCACACATTTCTATGACAAATATTGAGAATTGATTTTAGTATTGAACTATTGATTGAGGAGCATCTAGAATGATTATTTTGGGTTCTAGCCGAACGAGGCAAGAATCAATACAAAAATTATGCTCGTCTAGCTAAAGTGCTTCAAAAATTGCTACCTACGCCCCCAAGAAGACATAACCTATAAATAAATTCAATAAGTTAATAGTAATAGTTGCAATTATTAGGGTAATTGTTTAGTATCCTATAATACGACTACTATTTATGGTCAATTTTTTGCAAAGCATCTAAAACCACCTCTAAATCAACTATTTGTTTACTGTGTTGAGTGGCAATTCATATTAAATGAGAATGTTACAATTTTCCCCATGCCGATTCTAAACAATTACCACAATTAGCAGTAATTAGTTCATTCATTAATGATTCTGGAACTGCTTCAAGTTTTGACTGTATTAATGAAGCTCAATTTTTTAGTAGTTAGGTACCGTACTTTGATTTTTCAACGGAAGAAGTAATAAGAGGCTTGGCTACATTAAAAATGCAACAAAAAATTCTCAAAACAAGAAAGAGTATGTTCACTTACATTTATCTGTTTATGGTTGTTTTGTTTGGCAGTAATCCACAAGTATTTCTTTGAAAGAATTCGTTAGAAATGCACAAACTCCTAAAAATTAGTATTCACAGAACACCGACACAAACGGAGAGTTTCCCTGTCATAAAAAAGCAGACTGTCACTAAAATCAAGCGATCAGCTGTGCTGTACCATAGTTTTAAATTTTATTGAGTTGGTAACTCTGACTGTTGTCATACAGTTTTCATAGTTGAAAACACATTTGTTTCAGTAAAAAAAAAACTAAAAAATATAATGTTCATTCAGAAAATTTTACTATCTAGATATTAATTGATTATCATCCAAATATTTTCTGTTAGAAATTGAATTCAATTCAACTCTCCTGCTACCTAGTGAGTAAAAAGTTAAGCTATGAGATAACTAGTTTCTCTAAAATGACCGCTAGATGGCAGGATAAGTCACGAGGCGGCATTTTCAATCGGATTTGAATTTGGAAAAAATTGAAACAAATATGTTTTTTATTTATCCTTTTTTTTATTAAGAATCGATATAACCAACGTTATAGTTGCATGTACTTTTAACCAACTATATAGTCATGTACAGAAGACTGATATACCACTATAAGTTGAAAGAAAAATGAGAGATTTATGAACGAAAAATGAAGTGCTCTATCTACTTTTATATTCTTTCTCTTCTTTTGCACCTTATTGTTATCTTATTGTGATTGCTTAGTATTTTTTTATAGTAGGTACATTAACACATATTCTACATTGTTTAATCCATACTAGAGGGCAATTTCATCCTTGAGTTCTCATAATTATTTATTGAAGTTAAACAGAAGCGCACTCATTCGACTTCGGGATTTTCGTGATTCCAGAGCATGAATAATCAAAACCCAGAAAACATTGAATATTCCCTCATCGTTTTGGCGAAAAAAAAAACAGTGGAAATCAATAAATAGAACCTATGATTTCTCAAGTTTTACGTCAGGAAGATTGAAGGCTCCAATGAAAGCCCTCTACTAATTAAAGTCGATTTAATATAAACATTTTTAATTATAAAGAAAATCCATCTCTGCTAAGAGTCTTGATTCAGTTTCGATTCCTCTAGAAATACTGTTATTAAAATCTTAAGGAGACACTTTATAGACTGGCAGTTTTTCATCAAGGTCTTCCAGCATTGGAAATATTTTATCAACATTTGCGACTTGAGGTTTCCAAATGCATTGCTTTCATTTTAAAAACTATCTTTATTCAACAAGTGCTCTGCTCGATGATACAATTCTTTTATGTGACCAGATTATTTTGAGAGCACTCGAACCTTGATTTAACATGAGATTTTCCAAATAGATGAAGTAGAGAAGTGCTGTAAAATCATTCTTCCGTTGATTGTTTATCATATATAGATTCGCCAGAGCTCTACTTCTACAAAATCTATTATCTGCAAGTAAGTCTACCTAATATTGAAAGAACATGCATCATAACTTTAAAAAAATTCTTCAAATTTTCAATTTGTAGCCTATATAATTATGTAAGTTCCTATCTTGAAACCACAGTCTTGATCAGTTTCCATTTCTCGCGATAATAAGTAGGCCTACATAAATCTAATATCCATGAAAGAATATACCATGTACGATTCCTAAACTTATTTTGCCAATTTCTCTCTTGTTTATTCTTTGATTGGTCTTGTCTCTTTTATACCACTTATTTTCTCTATTAATTTCATTTGTACTGTCCTATTCATATGTAAAAAAAGTTTTTAGAAATGTATATTTAGATGCAATAAATTTACTATTGACTTCACTTCAGTACCATTATGCGGTCATTTTATTTTGAATGTAAGAAACTGATTTGTCTACTTCCACTGCTGATGACTGAAGTGCTTTCGAGTTTCATAAACTAATTGACTTCACTGTTGACAATGAGTTCCTGAAACTCGAAAGCGCTCCAGTCAGTAAGTAGACAAATCAGTATCTTATAGTCAAAATAAAATGACTGTATTTCGGTAGTGAAGTGGAATCGATAGATCATTTTTTTACTTCAAAATACAGTGTGGCAGAGAGGACGGACGTTTTTGATACGGGAAAGTACTCTCCTCCTTCGTCTACGAGAGTGGTGGGTAGGGTGCCGTTAGACTCGTGAGTTCATAGCATTGTTCATGTTTCAGTTTTTCCAGTTGTCGTCATGGAGCCTTGGACGCAATTCGCGTGGAAGTCGCCCAAGTTGAGAGAGCGGTGTTGGAGAGAGTCTACGCCAACTTCCAAGAACGCCTCCAGCAGTGCATCAACGATTTTTGCCACTACATGCTTGATGAGATTTTCAACACTTGACTGTCACAAATGCTATTTCTTTGCGAACCTGATTGCATCAATAAATAATTTTCTTTGAGTAAAATTAAACTATTTTATGAATGTTTTAAAACCGTCCGTCCTCTCTGTCGCACTCGTTTTAAGCTAGAATGAAACAGTTTATGTATTTTGCTATAAAAAGAGAATCATAAATGAGTTGTTGTATTTATGTACAACATATAAGATAGACAAATATTATTTCATGTATTTCACAATGAATTGTTGTATTTCAACAGATAACACTATGGATTCCAAAGAAGAAATAAAGGAAGAAAAATTCTATAACATTGTTAGCGGACTTGAGCGAGCCAACATCAGATTGTACCAGTTTTCACTACTTGTATTATATCCGAGTGGTTTCTGGAAGTACTACACAATCTATGGTTTTATTTTAACCGATATAATTGGAGTCTACTTTCTCATTTCCGGTGCTGTAGCAATTTATCAGCAATTGGACGATATTTTCGTACTTTTTGAAGTAGTGCACGCCTACATGCTACTAATGGCGATTTTGACTAATTTGAACGACTTTCATGTTTTGCGTAAGATGAGAAATTTCTGGTACAAACTGTTGGACTTGTGTAAGGAAGATTTCTTCGAATATGAGTGCGAGTCGGTGAAAAAAGAGTCGGCTAGATTGAGGTCGTTATCGAAGAAATATATGAAATGGTTTTTCAACATTTTTCAATATGGTATATTCGTGACTTTGATGATGGTTATGGTAGTAATACCATTGGTGCGGTTGTATTTGAATGAAGAACAAAAAAACAACAATACTGCATTCAACATATACTTACCGCTCTCGGTGTGGAGCCCTTTCAATTCAAGAACAGTGGCAGGGTTCACGTTCATCTATTCATTAATGTTCGTCTATGCTTCTCTCCTTCTAGTTATAATGTTGGTCTACATTTCAACCATATTCTACTTCTACATGGAATTGATAATACAGCTGCGGATTTTGTGTTACGCCTTGCAAAAGCACGATGAAAGATTGAAATTGCTGACACAGCAAGTCACGAAAATAGAAAATATCAATTCTTCGTCGACTCATACAGACAGCGAAAAAGTTGAGCATAATAATTACTGTATAACTCAGATTTTGAAAGAGCCGATAATGCACTACTTGAAAATCAGAGAGTAAGTCTTATGTGGTCTCTAAATTTAATTGATGATTGTTTAGTCATTTTTATTTAAGCCAGGGAAAGGATTGAATTGAATCTTTTTATTCTCATATTTTTCTTTCTCATATCATATTTATTCTCTTTTTTTATTATTAGGATTTGAATAATTTAACTTACATTCGAAACTATGATCGGGTAATGATGATTCATTTGAATAATAAGCTATGTGACATACTTCAAGCTCTTTTTGCTCGAATAGTATACATAAGTGTGAATAGTGAATTATTGGTTTTCAAACAAATTAGCTATAAAAATGTTGAAAACTTTGAACAAAATTCAAGTCTACAAATTTGAGTTTCTCAAGTGATAAAAGTAAAATGTTGTTGAAAGGGATAATAGTTTAGTTTGTTAGTGATAAATTCATCTCGAATCAAAAATATGATTAGTTTTTGAGAATGGAAACTGTTTTGGAATAGAGTGGAAATGAATTTTTTATCATTGATTTGTGATAGATTATTATTCTTCACCATTTCAGATTTTTCAATGTATTCCAAGAATCCAGCTCATTTTTCTTTGGTCTAATGCTCACAGTGAATATGTTGGTCATAGTTGCTATGTCCCTACTTTTGACAAGAGTAAGTGTTATACCTATTTCCATCATCATCAACATGTATTCTGCATTTTATCGTCTTTAAATTATTATGAATAATTGGATTTAAATTTATTCTGGAGTGTTTTCATATATTGTACAGTAAATTTGTTGGTCTATATAGTATATTAAGTGATAAAGTATAGAGATATATATTCACATAAGTTTTCCATACTTTGTTTTCCACTTTTTTTACAAACAAATCTATTGAATAGAAGTAGTGGATTTGGTTCAATGTTCTCTGAATCATAATAATACATCATTTTGCATTTATCTTGATCATAATCGTTCTTTGATTCCGTTATTAGTTTCGTTTTCCAGATAGATTCCATTCTAACAGTGGATGGTTTGAAGTTCGGCATGATATTCAGCTTCGAAGTAATGAACATTTTTATCTACACTTATAGTGGATCGATGCTAATTGAAGAGGTAAGATTCATTATAAAATAGGTAAATTTTTGTATTAGAATAAGAGGTAGATAATTACAATAACTTACATACTTGTATTCGAATAATAATCCTCTAATTTGATATTGGAAGTATTTTATTTTAGGTACATACTTGTTTTCTAATCAACATGATTAGCATCAGTAAAATTGCCAATATATAGAGGCTCTACTCACACTTGGAAACTCAAATCGCGGAATCTGAGCGACTCTGATAACAAACATATGTGTTTTCAAACGATGATGCTCAGACGATCCTGCAACAGTAGCCTACTGTCTGAATGTCATCATTTCAAAACTCATGTTTGTTATCCGAGTCGCTCAGTTTCCGCGATTTGAGTTTCCAAGTGTGGGTAGAGCCAAGGACTACATGAACATCTAGAATTCTAGATGGTCATCTAGTTTGTGTAGCCTTGGTAGAGCGTAGAGCCTAATACTGCTTGTTATTCTATTATTTGGCGTATGGCTTTTATAACTGCTTGTTAATAATTATTCTATTATTCCGTTATTCAATTCATTTTTCTGATAGATTTCATTCTATAAGTGGATGGTTTGAAGTTCTGCATAATATAGGCCTACAGTATTCAAGTTATAAATAAAATGTGAAAGCTATATTGCATTCCGTAATATATTAATTTCTTTTTCAGAGCCGTCAAGTCCAGAAATATCTTTACAGTATTGATTGGTATGGTTTCAATTCTAATCAGAAGAGAATTTTAAATATATTCCAGGGCCAGTCAGCATCCAAATTTTTGCTTATGGCCGCTGGGCTCTACGAAATCAACCTTGATACCTTTATACAGGTTGGAATTCGATTTAAATAGGCTAGATAAAAATACACAGAGTAATGAAATTGAAAAAGCTAATGAAAGAGCCAATAATTCATATAGAAATGTAGATTAAAACCCTAAAAAATATATTACACGGAATAAAAATTCCTAGGAAACTTGAGATATTTTTTCAAGGATGAAGCAAACATAAACACAGACTATAGCAAACATTGACTTGTGCGATGATTATAAGAACAGGGTTGATTCTTGCAGATTCATATTATAGTAAGTTAAATTGTATTTGTATTTAGAAGTTGTATTTCCCAAATTGATAACAATGTAAACATCATTATGTTGTCATCACTGATGATAATATTATCATATCAGAGAGATAAATCCCATTTTAGGTGGGTTTCAAACCACCAATAAAAAATTATTTGAAAGCATATAAGTGAAAGCTACAAAGATTGATGATGATTAATACTGGTCTACATTGGTCAAGTTTAACAGGTCAATATTACCAAATGGCATTATTAATACAATTAATAAATGGTCAATATTAATACAAAAGGCAATCACATAACAGAAAAGTTCATGTTCGCAGACGTTGGTCATGAATTAAAATTACAATAATTTATGAATTGAGGGGCACAAATAAAAATTAGGGTGATATGAGCCGGGGAGCATTTTTTGAAACCAATTTATATTATGTTGAACTCATAATAAATGAAGTGGTAATTAAAGGAGAAATTAAATGAAGGTGCTATTAGATTAATATAATATTAGTGTGCGAAAATAAAAACATAACATTTTATAATGTTTATTTTATACATAGCTATTTAGAACAAATATTAATTTAAAATGAAATATAATAAGCTGGTGCACTGTCACTTTTTAAAAATATATTGTAGAGGCGGCATGACGCCTATGTTCATGTTGAATAAAAGTAGAAAAACTTCTGTCAACCCAACAACTTTTGAATAATTAAATTATTCATTTTACAGGTCATGCAAACTTCCTACTCAGTGTTTAATGTTTTCAATAACATTAAAAGTTGAAGCGGTGCACTAGAAAGAATTGATGCATTGGAAAGCTTAGAAAGCATGGTATCATCAACAACAACAATCATGATATTCAAATGTCTTTCAATGTATTAAAATAGAGTAGAGACTAGCGAATTTGAATCCATCAAAGTATATTAAGGATGAAAATCTACTCACCTTGGATTGAAAGTAGTAGCACTATAATTCATTGAAAACACAAAGTAAAATGATGTCTACTCTACCACTTAACCACGCACGGTTAACTACCATGAGTACGGTGAGGGTAATATGTTTATCCTTGGATAATCATCTTGAAAGTAGCCTGAATATCAAGAATGGACTATAATATATGAGGTGGTTTCTTCCACCTTCATTATAATATATTTAAATTATCTCTGCTATAGTTTTTAATAAACTCTTTAAAACATTGAATTAATATTTTATGGTAAAAATTCGTATTTTAAAGCTGCAGTGTTGATGATTAATAAACGTATTTTACACGGGTCTAACGGGTCACGTGAGCTACGGGTCTAATCGATTGAAATCGGCCATGCGTGCGAAGCAGCTGAGTTATGCGGGTCGGGAAAACCGTATAACCGCTTTCCTGAAGGAGTTGAGACAGATGCAGAACACGCTAATAATTTTATATTTCGTATCCTAGAGGATGAAAAATTATTAGGTATCACAAAGATCCCTATTGAGCTCCGTAAAATGACGTCATCTAACATAGGTTGAATTTAATTGGCTTTTAATGAAACTGGCCGTAGAAATACTTCGATTGAGAGAAGTTTGAAAGGCTTGAGTTTCCTCCAAGCAGTATAAATAAAACTTCAGAATTAAATAAAAATCACTTTAATGCATGGACAAAGGTACAAAATAAAATCATTTGAGATGTGGGTTGGAAGTTCCCGATCAACAATATAAAAGTAGTCTATATTGATTTACTTTTGATCTTCAGTTCTAAATTAATTATACGATAATTAAAATATATTCCAGTACTGTATTATTCCTTGTCCTTCAAAATATCAATCTTTCATCAAATTAAAACATCATACACTGTAAACCAATATTCATATTGCTAGAAGTTCGATAACAATAGTTTATTACAGAAGTAATTCTTGAATATGTTTACAATATTATCAACAATGGCGATCAAGAGAGATTTTCGATAAATCTAATCTAATATTTATTTACAATACTAGGTTAATATTCACAGTTAAATAGTCTGATGACAGAGAAATAAAACGATAATCACAAATGTAGACTGTACAGTGTACACTGAGCTAGTTACTGTTAATTACGGTAAAAGACGATAGAATTAGTTCACTTCCCATCATAAACCCGTTAACGTTTTTCATTATGTTGCCGTTTAAATGTTTGTGTCGTTCGTACATTCAATAGAATATTAACTCCAGTAAAATTTCGTCTTCTAAAAACATACCTTACTTAAAACTAGACAAAGTATAGAAGACAATTTTATCCATTGAAAGTATGTTACTTCTTGAAATAACTTATTAAGATCTTCAAATTAGAAAAAAAAATACTTCTATTGAAACAAACATTTCTAATAGGAAAGCCTGTGTGTAAAATTCTATTTTTAACTGAATCCAGTAAATATCACTGAATGGCTCAATTAGGATACGACATACATTTTCATAGATAACAAATTTTATTTACATATTCAGATAACAAATTACATATTCACATAAAAATATGTAACTTAGTAGCATTTTTGCAGTATTAGGCTAAGAATCAAGTGAATTTTATGCACTTGAATAATCTGAAGTCAGTGAATAATTTCATGCTTCAACTTTAAAACATTAACTTATAAGAAAAGAATAAAACCAATCCTGTGGATTTACAAAAAATAGAATAAATAAATAAGAAAAATAAGGAAGTGTGTACGATTTGATTAATTTGATCTGTAAAACTCACTGGAATGATTCATATCTTGTGAACTAGTTAATCATATTGGAAAAAAATATTGAGTACAATCTATTGCACAGCAATTGAAATGAAAATTCATATATATGGCATGAATGTGTACATCTTTATGTCTAATACCTTTAGTGCACTTCAAAAGTTATTATTGGAAAAATTATCTTTAGTAAGGCTCAAATAACTTAACAATTAATAGAAGATGTGCTTGAATGCTGCCACGTTCTATGAATTCTACTGTGAATCATTTGTATTAAAATCAGGAAGAGAAACAGCTTTAAGGAAACTCTTGTTCAACTTTCTTTGCAGAATAATACTATAGTGCTTTTCATTCTTGAAGACATCTGAATACAGAAACAGTACCTCACAACTTTCCGAGCAAGGCAATCAAACGCCTGCAACGTTGTCAATACACACACTTCTATAATGGTGATGAACACATTTCTGATCATCTGCTCTACTTGTAAATCATCCAAGTTAACACACAAAGTTTTCATACGCATGCGTGCCCAGATGACTGAACAGCATACAATATGACAACATTACCGGGCAATCCAATTGGATAACGCACCAAGCTGGCCAGTTGTCTTTAAGGATAAAAAGCACTATAATAAAACCTTCACCGGCTGTAAAGTTATCAACCACAATAAATTAATCAATACGACACTTTGTTTCAAGTTTTTCTTTAAATCGTATCCAATAGAAAAAACCTTGACTTAAACAGCTGACTTACTATGTATCCACACACTAGACATGCATATCATGGTTTGTTGATTTGTAACAGTAAATGTATGATGAGTAGGGATATGATGGAAAAGTTCAATGCAACAGAGTTTCAACTAATTGACTAGGCTTGCTTCATCTTCATTTAAACTGAGTATAAGAAAACAACAGTTTAACGTTGAGTTCGTTGGAACAGCAATAAAACTAATTCAAAAAACACGGTACAAAAAATATGAAGAAATCATAGAAATATATACTAATTTTTGTTACCTTGAAACTATATAATAATATGTATTAGGCTATATATTATAATAATATTGGACAAGTTTAAACTATCGTTTCGTTTGAACTTAGATTAAATGAAGTTGGTGCATACTGGGGCCCATGAGACAAGTGACCCTAATAATATTGGAAGTGATACTAAAAACATTAAAAAGATAGTAATTTTCTCCTTACCGGCCTACACGTTACGGTATACTGAAAAAATTACCTGTGTACATGGAACATAATGATCATCTACTCTATTTAGGCAAATAGACCCAAGAAAATATAAAGGTGTGAATTGGTCTATTTGTTTGTAAAGAATAGACGAACGTATTCTCCATGCCCTGCCCACATATAAATATATTAGTTTGTATTGGTCTATTTGTTTGTAAAGAACATATTTCCCATGCACACATAAAACTATATTGGTGTGTATTGGTCTATTTGTTTGCATAGAGTTTGTACTGGTTCGTCTATTATTTTCATGCCCAAAGTGAATGCCTATAATGTATATTTCATGTACTTGTAATATTGTTTTTTCAAAATAAAGAATTATTTGATTTGATTTGACAATAATGAACTTTCCGTGGGAAATAGTTCAGTAACTTGTTCAGTGTAACAAATCGGCGACTTTCAATCACAACAATTCACTTAAAAACTCGAAACTCAAGCTCACACCTGTCACGCCAACATTCAACCCTCACAAACTTTGTAGGAACGATTAGCAGTGTGATGCATCAAAAAAGGAGGAGACTGGTGCATCCTTGACCTTTGACCCCTGTGACGTCAGAGATGCAACAGAATCCCCGTTTTCATACGACTCATCCATCATTTGTCACGTGACAGCTGCCAGATAAAAGCTAAGATTCTCACTTGCTGGTGACAAGAAGACAAGGTAATAATAATAAGTCCACAGCAATCACGCCATGTAGATGAATGTGTTGATGTCATCCTCATCCCTGCGCATGTATTTATGCTCGATCAGCCACTCGATTTGTTCTTTGATCATTTTTTTGCTAGGCAAAAACATGTTCTTCAGTATGTCGATCAGTTCAGTCTGCAGTTGGACGTTGGTTATACGTTTTCTCATTTTAAGTATCTTGATTATCGCCTCCTGTAATCAAACCGGACAATAAATTGTATTTCAATGTAATTGCATTGAAATTTCAAGTTTCTTTTGTAATAATAGTCAACAATAGCATTGGAATTGTTTGGGGTTAGGACCAACACAATTGTAGGCATGTACAGGAGAGAGGGAGAGTATACTTGTATCGTGTGGACAACATTTGCCGTGCCATTTGAATGGAAAATGTCGTCCACACGATTCATGCAAACATGCATCGTGTATTCGCACCCTAATTGAATCGAAACGACAGGCTTCTTTTGTAATAATAAACAAGTCACCAATAGCATAGGAATTGATTGGGTATTGGATCTACGTAATTGTAGCGAAAAAGGAGAAGAAAACGACGGATGAAAAGAAAAATCAATGAGAGGAGAGGAGAAGAAGAAGAGGACAAAAAAGAAGAAGGAGGAAACAGGGAGAAGGTGAGAGCAGAAAAAGATGAGAAGAGAAAAAGAAGTGAAGAAAAAAATATTTTGAACGAATCTCTCACCTGAACTCTCAATATCCTTAGCTGAACTATACTTTCGTTATCTTCCTCTTTACTCCTTTCTGTTGATAGTTGTAGTCGGCCTACTAGATTTATCTTTCCTCGCTTTTGTATCTTGCCATTTTTCCTACAGAAATTAATAAATAATTTTATTAATGAAAACAACAAGAATATGAACAGATAATAATTAATGTTTTATCTAACATATATTGTTTTTGTACAGCAGCATTCATCGAATTCTCTTACTATAGTCTGGCAACAGACAAAAGAACCTTCGCGCATCATATTACTGGAGTGAGCGAGTGAGATAAACTGCTGCATTGCATAACGTGCGCTCTCTCTGCGCAGTAGAGTTCTTATTTTGGAGGCTCTTTTGTCTGTTGCCAGACTATATCTATTATTCTGTTGTCAATATTATGTAGGCCTAGTAGAGAAGTCTTCAGAGTATTCTATAGCATTATTAATTAGGAATTTCGTTCAATTAATTATTATGATTTAAAAGCAATTGAATAGTTGCAATATCTCATTTCCTTGTATTTTAACATAATATGTTAGACTTTCCGTATTATATTATATGTGTAATGTCTTATATGATAATAAATTTATTTGAAAAACTACATTTCTTTTATCATTTAAAAAATTTAGATAGGAATATTACCAGAAATTGAGAGAATCTAGAAGGCTTGTTTAGAAATTCAAGATATAAAATATAAAATAAGGAACAATATTTAAAAAAGAATAGTTAGCTAGTGTAATCTGCTTCAAGTCGTCGTCCTGAGTTAATATAATATTTCTTTCCACATTAGGCTATAATATTTATTGCTAAAAAATGAGTGGATAATGGACTTGTATTTAAAAATATCTAGATAATCATCACTTACACAAGGGCAAACTCTTGATTGACCCAGAATGATGTATGCTCATCGAAATCCTTTGGTGATTGCACTTCGGGCGTGTACAGAATAACTTGCCTTTTCAATTTGGGAAAAGCAGCTAAACTCTGAAAAAATACAAACAAATTTGGATAAAAATACGTGGAAACAGTATACGTGAAAGACGCCAAGACAGTTTAAGTACTGAGTATATGCCTGCATAAGGCTCATTGTAGAAGAAACAATATTATATGAGTAAGAGACAGTTGCACAGAATTGGATTAAAATTAATCTTCGAAGTTTAAATAAAGAAAGTTATAAGTACAGTCGAGGTCAGTGAAATTTGAAACATTCATTATTTATGGAGTACTAAATTAATTTGAATGTAACAATATTTCAATCTTCAAACCAACTTCATTTTTATTCATTGTGGTAATTTTTTCAATCCATGTACAAACTTGATCATCACAACAGAGCTATATCAAAACCTTTTCAAGAAGCATCAACAATGTTAATTCTTATGAGTAATCAAAGATTAGCGTTAATGCACTTTTAAGGAACCGGTTCTAAATCTTCGTAATAGATTGCAACAATTACAAGAAAATAGGTAATTGTTGCATCAATTAATTAGAAGAAAATGTTTTACCCATAGCGTTCTCCTGAGTTCTGGATCGGGCAGTTCAGTGGCTAATCGTAAATTTTCGTAACTTATACGATCATGGGGTCTTTGGTTCCATGCGAATAGAACAGCCATTTGAAATGTGGTCACGTCAACGTCAAACCTTCCAACTGCGTTTGCAAATGTTATCTGAAAATTGTAATTTCATGAACACTTCTAGAAATTACATTTTTTTATTCACTATAATTATAATTCGCTATTATACTATTTGAACTGTGACACAATGTGTAAGGTTTCAATTTTTTATGCATAAACTACTAATATGCAATGGTTGTATTATGAGAGCCTTTAAACGACGAGTGATATACCGAAGTTAAAATACGAGCGGCAACGCCGCGAGTTATTTAAAGGTATCTCAAGAGTCGTTTAAAGGCTAAAATACAACAATTGCATACACCATTTTATCTACGACCAACAAAAAACAATTATGTCTTCATTATCAATCTAAACAAGCCTTGATTCAAACGACCATTGTTCTATTTCTACGTTTATCTTACAGGTTAGGAAGCTGCTAAAAGAACACACGCATGAGCAACTACAGTGCTCTTATCAGCTGCGATTGTGTTTTGTTCCGTTTCAGTGTTTTAAACTGGAACAGATTGAACTAGGATCGTTCCATAATATAGCATCCGTTTCATAAAGTCGTCATTATGATACAAGTTTCAAATTCCATTTCAAAAAAGCAACTGTTTCGATTTCAATTATGAAACTGTAATGATTGCGTTATAACACGGTCGTAGATAAAATAATAATATGCATGTCTGGTGCTCCAACTATTCCAAAATTTTCAACATTTTACTGGGTGCACTTTCTTTTTAAAGAGAATCTTGTAATTCACATGAAAAAGAAAAATTACATTGGAAATTTCCATTTATATTTACATGAGAAAGATAAAAAAAGCCTTTGCAACATACCGTTCCATTTGACATGTGATGGTACCATTGAAGCTTTCTACCACTGTGCTTTTTCTTGTAGAAATCCTCCACCTCAGGAATATAATCTTCTAATTCTAATGGGAGCGACACTGTCACTCTTTCACTCCCGCGAGCCCAAGCACCAGCATTCAGTATTTTTATATTGATTGAATCTGAAATTATAATATTTATTTATTCAGTTAGTTATAATAATATTTATACTTAATTGAAGGTCCACTATACAATTAATCGAATTATATACAAATAAGTTTTGAAAACTTCAAAGTAATTTGTGCATAGGTTTGTTTGTACAACTTGATTGGCACAAAAAGATAACTTCAACTCGTCAAAAAATACTTCGATATCTCCGAAGTTTGATAATTTTAAAATAAAATAGCAGAATAAATATGACAAAATAATAAAATATTCAATTACAAAATGAATCCAAGAATATAGTTCTGAACCGAACCTGCTACATTTATTTTTCAAGACCTAGCACAAAAATAAATCAATCAATCTCCCAAGTCCAAATAAAACAATACATTGATGAAAATTTTTATAAAAACATTTAGATATTGATCAAAAACTCAAAAATGATAGTTGTTTGTATCATTGTGTTGGATATTTTCTTCCAATGTATGTAGAGAAAGACCTACTCGTCTTGATGTAACCTCAATTAACCCTCTATATAGTTTCATAATGGACTTTGAAACAGATGTACTATTAGATTATAACATAATTAACATAGAGACGGGTCAAAGCGATCAAATATTAATTCATTGTCAATTTTAAATCTGAATAGTTCAATAATCAGTAGGTGCAACAATACTTTTCATCAAGTCGATGATACTTCATTTTTTTTTAAATTAAATAGCCTACTTATGGAAATTAGAGTTATATAAAACAAGCTGGCTTACCGCATGAAATAATATACATAACTTACCTGCTATACTTCCTTTACAGCTCCTGTAAGTCTCTTTGAACTGCTGGTTGAGATCTTCACTGACTTTTACGTCTTGGAACATTCTTGCTAATTTATTTACATAATCTGCCGGCATACCCACTTCTCTCAGCCTGAAATTGTAAAAATATCAATGTTCAAACTGCTCTCGAATATTCAGAATCAATCCTTAAGAATCAAACTCCACTTATAAAACGAGAAAAGGTTTTGTTAGAAGTTTGAAATAAAAAGTTTTGTTAGAAGTTTTTGTTAGAAACGAGTCGTGTTAGAACTTTCAAAATACTGTACATTGCAAAATTCAATCAAGACCCACTGATGATCAACAACATTGGAGATGTTCTAATAATTCAAGGTACAATAAAATACAATGAAATCATAGTGAAAGAGGTGAAAATTGGAAGGAGACGTCATTCAAGGCAGCGATTATTACAAATAAATTAATAAAATGAGAAAAATTAATAAAAAAACCACCTCTCTTTCCTTAAAAATCTAATACATTAGTTAACTATGTATGGGGCTCTTTCCAATAAACACTTTTCATTTTTCAAACTATTTCTGGTTTAGTTAGATTTTTGAATTCATACAATCTTTATCTATGTCTATTAACAATCTCATTCTCCTATCTGTAGGCCTATATTAATTCATACAATGAAACTTGTTACAAAGTAACAATACAGTGAATTAATGAATTCAATTCAATCGTATTAAGAGTGGAATTCTATAAGATGGGATTGCTGTTGGATTATAAATGTAATTTAAAAATAAATGTTAAATTGTGTCGTTTAATCGATTGAAATTGGACGTCAGATTGCATGCGTGTAGTTGAATACTTTCCAGCAATGCAGCTCAATTAATTTATAAACGCTACATGGACTGTACTCTTGTACCACCTTTATTGAACAAAATCGATCGAATGGATTTGAGATTTCCGTACGAAGAAAATTCTAAAGAAAACTCACCATTCAACCATATTTTCTTCTTTTTCAGAGTCTGCCGACGTGTCGAGAATCAGTCGTCTTGTTAGATGAGCTTTGTGAAACCTCATGAAAACATCTTTGTTTTGAACATATTTCAGGACTAAAAGCTGAAAATGACGAACAATATAAAATAGCAACAAGAAACAAAGTTATCTGCCTATATTTTAATACACTATACTTCATAATATTATAATAGTTTGCTCAGTTTGCTTACCTAGAAATAGTTACCATTACATTCAAATACAACAAAGAGGAAATTGAAGAAAGGCAATTTCATTCCTTTCTGAACGTTTTTGTCTAATTGACAGGTGTTAGTCGCAAGAAATTGCTTAATACATAGAAAAATAGAAGGAAAAATGAATCAGGGAGATACAAAGGCTACAATAATGTTTTCACATCCACCTATAAAGATAAAACCTCAAGGCTTGACTGGATATAATCCAAACCAAACCACACTAAGGCCTGTATTATCAATCACATTTTAAAAGTCGTTTAACTAAAACTACCTTCGGCTCTTGATATACGACCGGAATTAATTTTCCTGTTAATGACACTTGACCAATCACAGTGCTCTGTGATTGGTCCGACGTTATTGACGGATGCGCAGAAAGCTAGCCGAAGCTAGTTCAAGTTAATCGTCTTTTAAACTGTGATTGATAATACGGGCCTAAGTCTATAATCTCTCATGTCGATAATCTAATTGTTCAATTAGTACTTGTACTATTGTTCTATAGTACTAGTCATAACAAAGTACTTGTTGAATTCTTAGTTTAATGAACAGTATTGTTTCAGAATCAGCATAAGCTAGGAGGGTTGAAGTTACAACTACTTTTCGAGATGAATGAAGACAATCTGTTGTTTGTTAGGTAACTGGACTGATAATTCAAATCTGGGAAAATAACCACATCGTATACAGAAAAGTTTTTTCTATAATGAGGCGATTTTTCAGAATAAAAGTAACAGCCCAGTTATCCAGCAACGTTTTTTCATTTATTCATAGCAAAATGAAGTTGATGTGACTTAGTACGATCCTGTAATTGTACGTATGTCATTTTAGCATACGCTGATCAAGTTTCCATTAGATAATACAACACAACACAATTTTTAAAGGATGAAAATACAGTTTAGGCCTATTTAAAGGATGAAAAGACAGCAAAAATTGAAAACTGCTTACCACATCTCTGAGTTTACTTTCAATTTCATCGGACGTCAGTCGCTTGCTAAGTGGAGTTTTCCTCAATAACATATCACAGTAGTTAGCCAACAGTTCAGGACATTTGGATTCAGGCTGGCACTTCATTGCAGTGCTCTGAAATAAGCAACAAAAACACAAGTCACAATTACAGATTGAATAAAATAAATAGGTACAGTATTTACCGTCAAGTACATGAATGAATGATAAATTATCTATAAGGCAAATAGAAAAAATTATGTACAGTATTCATTATCAAAGACATGAAGAGGTCATAAATAATCTACAAGCCAAATAGAATGAATAATAATTTATCCAAGTTGGCTCTTTCTGTTATAAATAGTATGTTCAGTGATAAACATTCCTACTTTTTGAGTATTATGCTTACAGCAAGTTGATATTATATTCTGCTTTAAACATTAATTATGTTGAATCAAATAAATTAATACATATTATGTACTTGTTCTACTACATTATTCATATAATACCATTTAAAAGCTTTCGTTTTTCTTCAATCTTGATCTTTGATAATAATAGTTTGATACATTCACATTGTTTTTGTTCATCTCGTTTGATAATCATAATAAAGCAATTTGAATTGAATTGAAGTACCGGACACTCTGACTCAGGCTAAGAGTGATTGACACTTCATTTGAGTCCTCTGAAATATTCAACAAAATACGATTATGATTAAATCACAATTGGGATTGAATAAAAATTCTAGGTATTTATTATCAAGTACATGAATGGGTCATAAATTATCAATAAGTAACATAAAATATTTATGATCTATTAAGTTAAAATTACAAGTAGGTTGTTATCTTATGAACACGTCCAATATTCAAAGTTCTAACAAAGGTCTAATATTTGAGAGCAATTTCCGTTCTATTTTAGATACTTTGGAATTAACGAGATTCAACAAAACTTTGAAACAGATTTATCTCACCTGTTTGGTAGGAAGCTCTAGTCGAAAAACCGTTGTATCATTTACAACCTGTTTGTAGGCTTTGTCACGAGCAGTCAAAAACCTCGGATCGTCGTTGAAAGCATTCTTCACCAGTAGACTGAACTGGTTAAACAGTTCAAGCAGTCTTTCAACATATTTCTCTGAATCCTGGAAACATTCGATTCAAAATGAATCTATTTTGCACAACTGGAAAGGCGAACATATTGTTTCATGGAAAAATGTAGGCCTACAATTACGTTAATATGTCTTTCAAAATATTTTTATAAATCCTGGAAGAAATTCAATTCGACTGAATTAAAAATGAATCTATTTTGCACAAATTGAAAGACAAAAATGTTTTTTCATGGAAAAATATACAACAATTACGTTAATATGTCTTTCAAAATATTTTTCTGAATCCTGAAAACAGATTCAATTAGAAATATAACTATTTTCCACAGTTAAAGAGACTAACATGCTGTTTCATAGAAAAATTTACCACAATTACGATAAAACTATGTGTAGTAGTGATGAGATATTGAAGTAGTTATCCATACAGAATGAAAATATAAGTTGTTACATACAACCAAAGATCCATCAAATAACTGAGAACCCGCATCGGTTGCTATATCATTATCAATATCTGGTGAACAGTTTCTCGGTTTTTCAATAAATCTATTGTGACGATTTATTAAATTAAATTAACCACTCCAATCATTCCATTTTGATATATAATTCGTCATAAACGTTCCTCACGAACGTGAGTTGATAGTTTTGAGGACGGGATCGAAAATATGAATGAAATTTTCCCAAATTGAGTTCCGAGGACGGAATCGAAAGTGTTTCAACAATTTGAATCAATTAATGAATACCTGTGTGATGACGTCAGCAGAAGCCACCATATCTGCCAAACCAGCATTGACAATATGCTCCTCCAAATCTTTTAGCATAGATACTATACCATCGGGCACCCTATCCATCAATTTGAACATCAGCTGAAGTCCTGCAACACACAATCGACAAACAAATTTAATACACAAAAAAGTATAAACTGGGTTTTTTGTTTGGAATATAATAAGTTTGGGTAGTATGCTATCAGTTCATTGATTGTCGGATTTAATACTTGGCTTAAATGTAACTAGGAACTAGTAGAGTAATACTATGATTATGAACCAGTTGATAATTGTTTTATAATAGTTTATACGTACCGTAACGTAGAATAGATCTAGCAAAAAATAAATATTAACTACTAATAGTTAATAATAATTATTTATTATTATATGATAATCTACAAGGGGCTTAGAAAGGTTTTAGGGAACTTGGCGAGCCAATGTGGCTGGAGCGCCACACCTTCAGTCTACTATCGCTGCACCGGTCACGGGTTCGATTCCCGTTTCTATCTGGCATTTTTTCTCGAATCGTATTCCACCTCATTACCCACCACAAGTAAATTAATATAATTATGTGGGCATCATTTGCAGACAAAAATTGATAGAATACTACACACTTACAGTGCCAATCTAGATTCGTTGATGTTCATGTAAACTGAAGATAAACATCTAAAATTGTGAAAATAATTGTACATGTAAACTACAATAAACAACTAAAATTGGCCTTGACACAGGCTCTAAGGGCCGGTTGCACAAAATTGAATTTAAAATAATCTTCTATTAGTTATGTGGATCAAATATTGTTAATTGGAGATTGAGCTTGAGAAACCCCAGTGCAACTGGGACAAATGATTTCAAAGTAGAAATGGAGTTTTCACTGGTAAAACAGTCAGAAATAAAAAAACAGCACACAGTGTAAAGTAATTGTCAATAAAAGAAGATCGATTTGCCTATAAATTTATTAACAACCACCTCGACATATTAGTTTCATCAAAGATGATCAATTATGAATAAAAACTATTAGTAAACAATGAAACTTACTTTCAGTTTCATTCGCTTTTATCATTCCAGCACACTCTGATAGGATAGTATTCTTGAAAGTTGAGACCAGAATATTCACACAGCATTCAGTGAGCTAAAAAAAATATACAATACTCAGACGCATCGTAGAAGATGATACATTAAGACTAGATATCAAATAATAACAATATTAGAGAACAATATCGATCAAAATATATTATGTCACACACTGATTCATTTCGATTACATGGATTCTAGTATTAACTGACAGTTATACAATAAGTTATGCAATAAGGAATCAACAGCTATCCTGAGTGAGTGGGGTTACAATAATTATTCCATAATCATTCCCATCTATTTCTTTATTGCTTTCATTTACATTGGACAACAAGCAATTGTATAAAATCAATAAATAAAATTATAGGTACGAATGATTATGGAATTATAACCCCAAACCTTACTTTATTAATTGTATCAGTTAGACAACAAACAAATGGATGAAAGCAATTAATAGAGTAATAGATAGGAATGATAATTTAGTTCCAACCCCAACAATTCCAATCACTCTTGCAACGCAGCTTGGTTCTTTATTGCACAACTTTGTCCAATTAAAATCCTTACAAAAATGAATTATTTCAAATAACGCAGGATATTAGTTCAAAACTAGTTTCATCTTTTGTTTATCACATTAACATAACTGTCTGACACAAATTCGAAACAAAAATCTCGTCTTTAATGGCTGGGTTTCACGATTCTAGTAGACGTTCTACTTACTGGAGGTAGGTTACCAGAAGCCTATCTACTTACCTACCTATAAACCAATAACCTGCCTCCAGTAACCAGAACGTCTACTAGCATCGTGAAAACCAGCCATAAGGCTTTCCATCAAGTCGATTCAAATCGATAGTTAAAGTCAACAGTTCAGATATCGATTGATCAGAATCGATATTTCAATTTGAAAATTCGATACTCACCACTTGAACCGACCCACTGCAAGGTTCCAAGTACTTTCTCGCCCGGATCTCCTCCTCCCTGAGTTTCGCATCAGCATACTTCATGTAATTCTGTACACCATTTGCTTGCAGATACTGGGGAGCTTTCATTTTGTAGAACGTCTCCGTCGCTTCAATGTAGGCTTTTTCGAAATTCTCCCTGTATATTTGGAGCTTATCGTCTGCGTTTGAGCATAAATTAACTGTAGAAACACAAGAAAACATTCAGATTATCTACTTAGTTTATTCATTTAATACACAAAACATGCACTAATTAATTTACCAATCTTTACACTAATTCTTACACTTACATTAATTTCACGATTAATTTACACTGAGTCAACAATTAACTAGTTGCACAAATTTTTTTAGGATAATGCCCACATGATCTCTAGGCTTGTGCTTGAGTAATGTTGATTGAATTTAACCGCCGTAAAATGACATCATTGCATTGACGTCAGATTCGTTCATTGGTTCCGTTAGATGACGTCATTTTACGGCGGTTAAATTCAATTGGATTTTTGAGCAACTGGCAGAATGCCTATTAGGAGCTTTACTACTTTTTCATCAACATTATCCTAACAGAAAAAAAACGAACACTGAAAAGTCACTCAGATCAGAAAAGTTTAGATTTGCTTCATTATTCAGAGTGAAGAGATAAAAAATATCTAGAATAACAGAAGGATGTTTATTTTGTACTGTGAAATTGAATAAACTTACGATTGAATCCATTAATTAACCTTCTTATTGTAACAGTCCAGAAGTGGGAGGTTGCATTACTAAAAAAACACAGTTTTAAGCCCAAAACTTATGATCCAAACAAATGGCTGAAATCAATGTTATGTTCTTGAATTTGCAAGGTTTGTCCAAGGTGAGTAGTTGAAAATATAGGCTAAACTCACATGAGAACAGTGACCTGTTTTATAAATCTTCGAAATCCTGTGGAACAGGAGCAAGGCGGTACACACACTAGACACTAAGTTACTGGCTCTACGTACTCTGCAATAAACTTTCAAGTCTACTGTAGGATCGCCTTTTCCCTGTTTTACAAGACTTCTAAATTTATGAAACAGGCCCTTGGTAATAAAGCACATGAATTTTGAGAGTTGAAAAATAATAAGTGCATGATGAGAATAATAAGATTAATTAACTGTGAATAATTCAAAGCTAAGTTTGGAAGTTAATTGAAATTAGTAATAGAATTGAGGAGCATTTATACGTGCTATGATTCACTTGCAACAGTATCAGCTGTCGCCAATGACTCAAAACCCGTATAGATCGATTTACTATCTTCTCAATGTGAGATTTAAGGAGCGGTTTTTACGTGCGATGATTCGCTTGCGACAATATCAGCTGTTGCTAATAAGGGTAGTGGAGTCGCTCTATACTGGTTTTGAGTAATTGACGACAGCTGATATTGTAGCGAGCGAATCATTGCACGTATAAACCGCTCCTTGAATCTCACGTTGATAAGATAGTATAATGCCTGTGTCTCACCATAAGATTCTCTAACACCGATGACAAGTTGAGAGTCGAATGCTTCTCCATTCCTTTCGGCATGCACCAATTTCATAGCAGAGTCTTGAAGGCGTTGTTTGATATCACAGAATATACTTTGATTCCAACTGTCAAGCATTAACTGTTGAAAAAACAACGAAAGGAGACATTATTGATTTGACATCTCCAGACCATGCACTAAGTCAGAATGGCTAATTACAGTACTTTTAACCGTGGGCTGCACTGCAAGTGGGTACAGTGACACTGTCAAGTGTCAGTCATCAGTCTACTGATGACCGTAGAGTACGATGGCAAGAAATAATATCTATCTATCTAATGCCAAGCGTCAAATTAAATGAATATCACTGTAGTTGGTGAATGGAGGTCACGGTTTATCAAGAAGGCCGTGATAATTTTCTAAATGTTCTATTATTATGGATTTTGTACGAGCTATATATAAACCATCTACAATCAAGGTAACAAACCAGAAGTACAGCCTCAGCTTTAGGGCTGGTTGTACAAAAGTGGCTTAAAGTGAATCTTCCATTATTCATAGAGAATTAACGGTATTATTAATTTTGCTGCAAAATTATCTCATTATAACTTTATACAATGCTCAAGGTGTAAAATATTCCACGCACTACACGATATAGACATTCTCTATGTCCATGCTCGGTCAATTTTATGAGCAGCACAAGCATAATATATGCTTAAGCATTGGCCAAACACAAAAATTGTGTGGACATAGGGATGAATATGGATAAGTCATTGCAATTAAATTATTCTTATACAATTTGAACATCGTATGAAGTTGTAATAAGGTGAATTCATGGTCAACCAAGTGCCATAGCAAAATAAACCAACCAGCTATACTTGAAAATAGAATGAAATAATCGTCAAACTACCTTTCTGACAATGCTTTCATCATTGGGAGGCTTTTTTGCGCCCGATGTTTTTCCAACCAAAGACGTTTCCAATTGACGGAACGGAGTTGGCAGATAATTGCATTGGGTGAAAAATTTGCGCCACTCAGCGATGTAAGCTTTCAAAAGCGCCTGGTCTTCTTGGTGCGATAATACTCTCTGTTGACAAAAGAACACATTCACATGAACGTCTTAGAATACACTAATATTAGTAACCTATGTGTAAAAATAATTCGATGAATTTGGGTAAAATATTTGGCAATAAAAAGAAATAAATTGAGTCAAATATTTGAAATAGTTTTCCGTGTTGTTTGAAGTTTTTGAGGGGTGTATACCCGATCTAAGACAGAAAATCCCAGAGCAAGACAGCAAACTCGTAACGTCACTATCTCATTGCTTGTAGGGCGGTTGCACGATCACAATCGCATTTGGGATGTGGGAGCTACTATTTTCCTTCTGTGGTACCACAAACGCAGCGCATACGAAATGCATTGGCAGGCATGGCAGTAGCACTGATACTTCCACATGGCCTTGCGCGCTGTAAACGATTATTTTACCACTGGTTTGTAGCACCACTGGTTTCCCTAGCTTCTGTACTACAATCGCAGTCAGCTGTGACAGTGTTCCAATTTAAATTGAAGGTTATCTTAGCAGCTCAGGTAGAATTAATTATATTTATGTACTACAATGTCAGAATTTGATACTGATAGCTTTATTATTGAAATTGAATCAATTATTGATTTATTATTGTCAAACTTCACTTTATTATTGAGTATAATAAACACAAAGATTACAGGACCATGGTTTCATGTAGACTACGAAGAAAGCAATTAACTTAGTTAATTTAAAGATTGTGAAATTCGAGGCCTACCTGTTGTGCCCTTTTTATGAAGTCCATAATATCGTCTTTGAGAGCTTCCTTCACCTTGGGAGGACCTTTTTCGTCCCACAAGCAAACAACATGGACGGAATAGAATAAATCTTGCCATTCGTTTTGGGTAACTGGCTCTTGCTGCAGAAGCTTCAAAATAATCGGTCTCATGGACGGCCATTTGTCCTCAAACATAAGCTGTCCTTTATCCTGAAATTGAAGTCATAGGATTAATGACTCTCAGATGATGATGGGAATGTTTATGAATAACATCAAACAATAGCTGCTAAGAACATTGAAAGAGCATAAATGTTAGGTTATGTCAAAAAGCTTACCGGACATTTTTTAAATGGGGGTAACTTGTAAGTTACATACAGAAAAAAAAAAAAGAGCTTGTTGTTGATTTCATTATTTCTACGATCAATAGAACCAAACAAGAGAAAGGTTCTTGTTGGTTAGCTCCACTCATTTGTGAAAATTTTATAGAAATAATAATAATCAGTAAAGTTGCAAAGTAATGGATTAGCGCACTTCAATAATTTTATCATAACAAGATCAGACAAAATTGAATGAAATTAGAAATGTACAGAACAGCAACTACGTTAAACTACGAAATTACGTATTGCTAGCTGATTGATATTCTTATGGGACCAAGGAATAAAATTCAACAATCCTGCCACTCCTAACAGAAGCCAGTTTCTCTCAAACAGAAAATAAGTTACAAGAAGAAATTACTGTATTGCAACACAACACACTTGATAGACTAGGTTAGCCTTTTGCAAGCCAACCTCACCCGACAACTAAGGTACACACTATAAAATGCGTTGCCAGTTGCAACACAATTTTTTTAAAGGAAATGAGACTCACGTTTCTGACCAAGGATACATTTCAACTAAGGACATGAAATAAGAAAAACATTCGCAGTAAATAAATCACAGCACCTCAAAATTACTAAGATTCAAAAGGAATATTTTGTTCCAGTTGAGATAAAAACTTTGTATGGCATTCAGAACGTTGTCACTACATCACAATCACAAATATCTTACACAAAATGTAAACACTCAATTCTGATGAAATTAAAAGGTCCTATAGTTTTCGGTAAACGTTACAAACCTGTCAACATAGTTTATGACAGATAATAATAATCCTCCATCAAAGGCAAAAGTTGTAGCCTTTTCCAATTTCAATAATACAGAGTGCAAGAGAAGCATATAGAGTCATGAAATAAATAGATAGACTGCAAACCCAAATCCAACTCAAATGATGAGCATTTTAAGTTTAAGGATGGACCACAGATGGAATGACGACAATCGATCAGGAATCGACTTCTGTTTCGTTCTGTGAAAGAATCAAACCCTGAATTTACAAAGTCCATGTCTGATTTTCGATTTGTTTGTAAAAGTTTTAAGAAATATCATTATATATTGCCAAATAAGTGAATCGTGACTTCAACTTAATTCTCAAATATGTTGCAACTGGTTCGCGCCAACATCTCGACCCTCCATTTCGAATTTTGTACGAAATGAAGTTCTTTGAATTTTTTTATTCAAGTTGTAAAAAATATAAAATCCACTTTTATTCAACATTCAATAATATTATGAACTAGGTTGTCGAAACATTAGGAAAACTGTAAAGACATCGTTCAATATTTGATTGTACCTGAAATATTGTACAATATCGTCTTAACTTGTTTTATTTTTCAAATCAACCGTCTTAAATAATTTTTAAGCTTTTTATTCATAAGAATGTAATCAAATTTCAGCTTGACGAAGCTGGTAGATTCAAAGAGTTGATGGAATAGGTTTATAAACGAAATTACCAACCAAGTTCAAGTTCTGAGTTATTCATATTCAATTCTTCTTTTATTCACAAATAAATGTAATTGCAGATTCAACAGATAACAGATAACTAAGGGATTGATAAACTAGACAGTTCTAATGAAGTACAATAAATACTCATAACTAGACACAGTTCCTCTTGTTAGAAACGTACAATAACCATACACCATGGACAAACAATTTAATTCATGTAAACCGGCTACCCATGGACATTTATTGATTTAATTGACTATGCTTTATTGATTTGTCATACTTTTCGAAAGAGAGTCCAATATTGTTCATGTTGTTACTTTCACAGAAGACTCGGCACTGCATGTCGTCACTCAAGGCTTTGAGGTGGACGATGCATGTCTATTGGTTTGATGGAAATACTTCCGCAAAAGCAAGCGCATGATAATGGAATATTGCAGAGAGTAGAGATGCAGAGGCTGAGAAGTCAGGCCATAGGACATCGGTGAAATGGAGGTAACTGTAAGACGACTGCAACAGAGTAAAACAAAAATGTTGGAGTAATTTCGTTATTATTCGATTTATCAAATGATGATAAGCCCAAAGCTCATGTGGGCATCACACTGGAAAAATAAAACAATAATAGACTAATAAATAGATAATTAGACTAATAATATAATCAATATTGAAAGTAAGTACCTGAGGATTAAGAACACCAGGTAATAGGAATTTATTATTACTGTTATTAATAATATTATCCATGAGTATTGGTCCCATTACACTACCCTCCCATAGTACTAAAACCAAGGAGCCAGTATGCATAGGCTGTCTTCGTTTAAACGATCGAAGAGCGTACTTTCAAATTTCAAAGTGAAGCTCGTACGTTATTTTCAAATTTCAAGTAGAGCTCGTGCGTTTCTTCGTGAAGCCTGAGTGGCAAGTGGGGAGCCGAGCTGAGGGGAAGTTGACGTTGCCATTCTGCTATACTAGTCTGAGTTGGATGCCAACTCTGCTATCTCTGCTATACTAGTCTGAGTCCACCCCAATCTACAAAAAAAACTACGGTTTCTCCACCTAGCAAAGCCCACCTCTCAAGCTTCACCAAAAGTTAATCCTAACGACCTCTATAAACCAAATTTCAACTATTAATTCTATGGAATTAGTTTGAATGAAGATAGTAGCCTACATTATGAACCTTATAAGTCGAGGAAAGGAAAAACAAGTTAAATAATAGAAGGTGAAATTCAGAAAGACTACAACAAGAAGAAAGGTAGAGAACAAAATTTGATAGTAATGATAACGAGAATAGACATTAAAAAAATATCTAAATATGAAAAAGACTCACAGAAAACTAATAGCTGGTTAAAATAAAAATAAGTCATAAACAACTTTCAAGAGAACATGTATATCAGCACAGAGCCAATAAATAGTTACAATGCTCTGCCACCGCCAGCAGAGGTCACTGGTCTTGTTTCATGAGGTTCTGATCACCACTTTATCGGGATTCGGCGATTCACCTGTGTGTTAATCAAACAACGCGACAGAAAGAGCTGGGCCAACTAATGTTCTTACCTGTATGTGGCCTTCTTCCCTTTCTCTAACAACAGTCTGACGACATGTGTGATTTCATCGCGAGGCTGTCGAAAAAATTAAAATCAAAGTTTACAACGAACTGCAATGAGTTCCTAGTCCAGTCAATGTATCGATTAATTGAACCATTCAATGTAACTGGTCATTAAAATTATCGGCCAATTTCCAATGAATATCACATTTCCAGACATCCAACAATATAATTATATTTATGATGATTATACATATCCTAAAAGATATATACATCACATAGTTGCAGCTAATCTGGCTAGAACACGTTTTACATACAATTTGGGATATATCCGAATGATATGTCAGCAACTGAAGAATTATTAAATCAAAAGATACTATATTATTCAATACGTAGATGGGAGAATTGCAATCAGAAAATATTCTATTGGAAAAATTGTTTCAGTAGAAAAAAATCTGAGAAGAAAATAATGCATTTTTCATCTTTTAGTAGATAGATAAAGCATGTTGGATACAATACATACAGTTAACATTCTACAGTGAATATTTTTTGTAAACAATTGCTCATAATTATATCATCATGATTTTTTTATAATTTTGTAAATCTCTTGAAAACTGAGAATTAAATGTTCAATAATAATTAAGTTACAATAAATATCTGATTATTGGTTGGTAATCTCGATCAATAATTGATAAACGATGATTAATTTGGTAAAATTCATTCTTCAAACATGAATATTATCATCTACCCTACCGATATGTAGCTGGGTTTGAATGCAAATACTTATCTATTTCAGGTGTTCATTGATAGTTTGATCTGATGCTATAAAAGTACCAATTATGTTTACTCATCCTAAAATAATGAAGACAACTAAAATTGACTGATACAACACATACGAAACGTATTCGAAACATCTGCTGTTCGATTTGTCATGAAAGGTTCAGCTTCAGCTATAAGTTTGGTGAATCTCTGGAGCCCCAACCCCACGATCGATTACCACAGGAACAGCGTCGACGTTTTACGACTCCGCGTTCCATGAGCTCTATTCACCAGCAAAATGAATGAATAAGATGATATTGAAGCCACTACGGTAGACAGCCAAAGTTCATACTGAATACAAACATGAAAACAGGTTATATCTACTAATAATAGAATACTATGTATATGTAAAAGAAACATACAAACAAAATAAACTACAATAAACTATTAAGCTTTTTAGATTCTAAATGGACTACCACAGGAATTGAATATTGAATGGAGCTTCAAAACAGACGTCAGATGGACTGAGACTCCAAATTTCTCTTGATTCTGTTCAAAGCGTTCACCCATGGAAAACTGCTTATCAAAGTCGATGAGAGGGGATAAATTGACTGGAGATAGCTGGTTAATCCAACAACCAACAAATAATATTATGACGGTATTCAACTTTGATGAAAGTTTGATTGCTGATTGACTTCATGACCTAAAGATACATTGCTTTGATTTAAGTATTCGTATTCATTAATTCAAAAATCAATTTTGTTTGAGCAATGCCAATTTCCGAGGTAAACTACTGGACATCCCAGGTGGCATAAAACTGCGACTATTGGATTGGAACTATATTCTAGTTTAATCCTCCTCCAATCCTCCTCCTTCTTTCACATATCCTTCTTCTCTTTGTCTTCTTCTCCTTCTTCCAACTACCGCTTCTTTCCATTCTTATTCATCCAAATCTTCACCTCCTCCTTCACTTTTCTTTAAATTTTTCCTTCTTCTTTTCCATATTCTTCTTCTTCTCCTCGCTTCTTCGTGTTAATCTTCTCCTCCTCCTCCTACTCCTTTCTTCCTTTCCCCAACTACTTCCTTCCTGTCTTCTCCTTCTTCGTCTTCTCCTCTTTCAAACTTCTCTTTCTCTTTCTTCATTTTTTCATCATTCATCTCCATCTTTTTCGCTTCTTCTTCTCCCGATGTCTGATCCTACTCACCTTGGACCTTCTCTCCCTCCTTCTCACCCTTCTTCTTTTCTTTCTTCTACTCCTCCTTTTATATATTCTTCTTCTCCTTTTCGGTTCACCTTGCTCTTCCTCAATTTCTCTCTCTCTCTCTCCCTCTCTCCACAAATGCCCTCACCGATGCAATGAACAATGAACAATGAATTTTTCTATTTCTCAAAACCATGATCATTACATCATAAGGGTTTTAAATAGCCGAAAATTTGTCATTACATCATAAGTTTAAATGTGAAAATTTGCTATTCACCTGTCCCTATGTTAAAGCAATGACAAAAATTTCAACTTTGATCGTTAATTCCTCATGTTCACGATAATTTTTTTTTTCAAAATCTAAGACCTTATCAAACATCTACTCAATGAGATCTTTCAAATGAGTTGTGAACGAACAAAATCGCCTGAGAAACCACGGAGGAGTTGTGATTACAAAAAACGTGTTCGCCTATTTTATATAAAGAAGATTGAGGGGCGGCACATGAGCTCGGGATTTAGCCAAGTCCTAGACTAAAACGGGTGGCTACCGTGGCATCGACAAACGTATGCTCGACAGGTTAGCTCTCTAGGTTCTCTACCTTTCTTGGTAGCTAGCCTCACTAGCTTAGAGACCCCGCGCCACCTCCTTAGTGCATAGTGTCGATGATAACGTTTGTCGATGGTCACTCGTTTTAGTCTAGGACTTGGCTAAATCCTGAGCTCATGAACCGCCCCTTGGATTTGTATACATATATGAGACACTTGTTTGAGAAACAAACACTTCAGTTGAGTCAAATATTGAAGCAAAATTTTTGTTCGATCGAAATGTAGGTGGAATTGTTGAAGCTCACACAAATAGCATAAGTAAATATTTCTGGCCTTTTTAAACTCATACCTCATGTCCACACTCGGTCGATGCTATGTGCTGCACTCCTGCACACCCAGCTACCAATGCTTAAGCATATGCAGCTCACAAAAATCGACAAAGTGTGGACATAGGGATTCATCTACCCGAACCTAAACTTAACTATTTGTAGACTATCAATGAAATAATTTTCCATCATTTTTCTTACCAACTCAATAACTTAAGTAGCCTAAACGTAAACTAGACCTACCTCTCTTCCAAAAGCCTCCGGAACTTCTGACGAGCAAGATCCATTAATGATTCTACTTCGTCTTGACTGCGCTTGAAATTTTCAATACTAAATGCATAAACAGTAACCTCTTCAATTCCCAGATCCAGGCACCACTGTAGAGTTTCAGATAGTTTGTCAAACCTGAAGGGAAAAAATATTGAGCCAGTTCAATATGGTAACTGTGTCAATTCATGTATTGAAATTCTATGAAATGTATTTGATTCGGTAGAACATTCATGAAATAATCGTGAGTAACGATATACACTAGAGTAACAATACTGTTACTTGAGTTAGTAAATACACTGGGAAGTTCAAAGCCCACCTAAAGCTGTAGGTCCACACATCTCTCATCATCATCCTTCTCGGATGTTAGACGGAATGGGAATCGAAGCCATGACTAGAACAGAGTATACTAGTTGCGAGGGAACTACGTTATGCGAGTTCGTCATTTTTCAAATGTAAAAAAACTTTTGAATTTTTCAGCGGAAAAAATTATTTAGTCACTAACGATATACTGGTTTGCATAACGGGAGATGAAAGAGACTGATTACAATATCAAGTCATTTTGACAACCTGCATGATAATTTAAAGCAATAAAGTTAGAGTTCGGTAGCCTACATACCCTTTAGTATGACCTTGTATTTTATCGACGTTATTCTTTTTGGCGTATCTTCTATTACCATCCATGATGAATGCCACATGCTTAGGAACAGCCCCACACTTCAGAACTTTTACACAGCAAGATTGTATGTAATTCAAAGAGCTTTTCCTGATCCACGACATTGTCTAAAACAAAAATTAGAAGACTAATTAACATTACACTTGGATGAGTTACTACCATATGAGCTTAGTTTTCAATTGTTATTCTTGAATTTTATCATGAAAAAAACATTGGAAAAGGGGTTGAATAAGAATGATAAGTTTATTGGTTTCAGACGGTACAGGGAGTTGATTACTTGTAGCTCTGCAAATAAAAAATCATGAAATAGTCACCTTATACTTGGGTACAATAACGTTGTGCATCAACTTATCGTCTTGTGAAAGGAGCTAAAGGATTTACATGTCCGTGATGAAGACCCAACATGAAAGAATCCATTTTCAAGTTAGGAACAATAATTCATTTGATACGGTTGCATTCATGGTAAAATAGTTAAGTAGCTTTATATGATACTTTAAAAAATAAGTGATAACACTCCACTTATGACTCAAATTGGAGAAGCATTCCAATCATAGATAATTGCAATGAAAATCAAAGACTGATAATCATGAAACTTTACTCCAGTTAAAAAGGTTACATAAAATAAAATTAAAGATAATATCAATTTAGAAGATAAAAGTATTTGAAAAACCATAATCAACCACTCACAATTCTTGATTATTAAAAAATATTCCCATAAGATGACTTCGAGTCCGTCATTTATTTTTTCCCAAAAGAGAGGTTAGGTTATGATAACACGTAAATCTCGACCACCTTGATTTTTCCTCCATTTACTCATCAAGCAGTGCCTGCTACGCTCACTAAAAAGGTTTCAAGCTGAAAATTGGAAATATATAAAAATCTTTTTCTAAAAATCTAGTAATTTTATAGATTCTTAAAAGATATTTCTTTCCATTTCTGACACAAAATGCAAATTTTCAGTTGCATCGTAGATAAAATCAAGTGAGCAGTGTTGATGTTGAGTGAGTAGAACAACAACTACAACTAGGAATAAAGTAGTTGAAAAAGTTTCTTATTAGAAGGTTATGAGTAGAATTTTACATTTTTAAAGTTTTCGTGTAGTTAAAGTACTTCAAAAATTATCAAAAGTTATACTGATCACCAAATATTACATTCAAGCTCTCAAATTATTATAAATCTTATTTAATTCGAGTTGGTAAGACCTGTGCAACGAGTCTACACTAAAAGTATTTTTGTGTGAAAAACAATCGTGAAACGTATTATGAATGAAAATATCGATACCTTTAATGTTATTGGTGAATAATTTACATATTTTTCCCATTATGAAGAACTTAACAGTGAATTAAAATGTAAAGTGTTTTGGAGAACCTAACCTCACTTTGTGGGACAGAAGCAGCCAGAATAGGCCGTTCAATTTCGTTTGTGTTTTGAAATGTCTACAAGTTAAATCCACTCGCTTCATCATGAGTAAGTTATTCCGTGCGCGTCAACTTGACGCATCAAAGCCTATGCCTATTTTTAAATCCGACGAATTGCCAGATTTGGAGGATTATATTGCAGTAAATAGAACTGTTCCTGAATTACCAAGTGGAGTTCTCAAGGAGGAAGAAAAAGAACATCATCTTCAGAGAGCCATCGATACTGGCTTACTAATTCCTACTCCAGAGACAGAAGTTATAAACTCAGAAATTTATGATCGCTTATATCCTACAAACTACAAGGCCCCTCGACAACTTATTCGAGTGCAGCCGTTTGATATCGAGCAGGATATACCGGATTACGATATGGATTCTGAGGACGAAGCATGGCTCAATACCCATGCCAACAAGATCAATATCACACCTCTAAAATTTGAAGAAATGATGGATAGGCTAGAAAATAATGGACATATTATCACTCAGTACGAAGCAAAGTCACTATTAAATGAAGATGACGATATTATCATCGGTGTCCTCTATGACTATTGGTTAGAAAAACGTTTGAAAAATCAACAGCCGCTAATTCCAAAAGTTAAAACGGAGGCTCATCAAGTGGGAAATGCGTACAATCATCCCTATCTTGCTTTCCGCAGACATGATAAGACTCTTCACACCAGGAAAAAGCAAAAGAATCGTGAGTCCTCCTACCAGAAGATGATTAAACTGCGAAGAGATCTAATGCGAGCAGTAAAACTGTTGGACCTAGTCAAAAGAAGAGAAACCGCCAAGAAGAATCTTCTTCAACTTACGATTGACATCTTTGAAAAACGGTATCAGGCTTCAGACTTTTCTGGACAGTTGTTGAATGATGTCACCCCCGTTAAAGTTTCACGTTCAGTGTTTGCGCCGATTTTTACTAATCAGTTAGTGAATCAATCAAGTAAGGACTTTGGCTCCAAGAAAGAGAAGTATCAGTGTCGAAAAAAGAAAATGGACTCTGTAGATGAGTGTGCTGACAGCCCAGACTACAACGGTGATATAGTTGCCAGCGTAGAGGATGTTCAGATGAAAGATGTCACGTCTGTTTCCGCATCACCAGTTCTGGAGGACACTCCATTCATTTTTCATCGAAGTAAGTCTGCTATGTACCGTCGTCCGATTGAAAATCTTATTCAGAGAGACTTTGAACTTTGTAAGCCTAAATTTCGTCCAATTAGAATTAGATCTGATTCGAAGAATGCCATCTCGGGTGTGGGAAGAATTGGTAGAGGTGGACGTCTCATTTTAGATAGAAGCCTTCCTGTCAAATCGGTAGATAACTTTTGGGAATCGTGCGACTTCACAATCCTTGGTAATTCCCAGCAGAGACTTTCTCCTGTGATCGAAAATGAAGAGACTGAATTCCAAGTAATAGAAACTCAAACGACTAGCTACAAAGAAGTGGATCCACTACCTCAGGTTGATCTCAACTCAGACCTTCAAGTTACTCTTGAAATTGAGGATCTCGCTGATCCTACCAACGACAAGCTGGAGTTGAATTTGAATGATTTCGCCCTATCTAAAGACTCAATTGATGGCCGCTCGGTCGACCCCGACATGAATATGCTACTAGATTTGATTATCAAGAATTCTATGACAGAAATGAACTTGAATCGTGAAACTGCGTTGTCATTATCATCAAGTGACACCTCTTCGGTAGATAAAGGTTTCAATTCAGACAAATTTTTCTTAACAGAACAGTGTAAAAGCAGCAATGAAAATTTGAACAGTGTTCAAAATGTCAGTAGTCATTTATCAGATAAGAAGGTATCTGTAAAAAATGCATTTCTTGAGGACTCTTTTGGACATTCCAAATTTAGTTGTAAATGATAGCATTCTTTTCAGTACTGAATTCAGTGTTGTTCGATAAGAATGTGAAATTTTTGTGATACTAGATCTTAATTGAATTTCCTTAGAGAATTTTCAATGGCTTAAATTTAAAAGCGCTTAAAAATCACATTGATAACAACACTAGTAAAATTCCTCAGCTCTTCCAGTAAGGTAGGCTAATGTATTTGGTGTTTTAAAATTGTTTACTATTCACTCACTTCAGAAAAAATGTATACGCCATTTCGTATAAAGTTTCATTATCGTCTACTCCATGATAATATTTTCTAATGGCAAAATAAATTTGATAGGATCTATTACAATTGATACAGTGATATTCATTTAATTTAACGGTTGGCATTAGATAGATATATAGAGAGATATTATTTCTTTGTCATCGTACTCTACGGTCATCAGCAGCGTCAAGAAATGATATCTCTCTATCTATCTAATGCCAAGCGTCAAATTAAATGAATGTCACTGTATTTGTATGCATACTTGTAGGCTGGACGTATTCGATTTCTTTCATCATCTACTTGTGGGGTATATATGATGATATTTTTTAGTTTGTTTGAATTCGATTTTTGTCCAGTTGTATACTAAAAATAATTGTGAATGCTTGTGTTGAAACTGATAATAATCATTTCAATTTTTTAGGTGAACAATATTTTTCATCTCATAGTACTATGAAAAATGTCATGTAAAAATAATCCCAGAGGGAAACAGGAACTTATTCAGCGCTACAGTTTTTTTACAAAAATTTATAAATTATCTCCTATGAAATTTTAGTTTGACTCTTTTTATAGATGAACTATAGAAAATTGTATTTTTCTATATTTTTCCCAATTTTCAATCATTCTGCAAAATCTCTTTATTTATATCAATAATCTTCTCTTTTTGCTTCATATTTCATTTTAAATGGCATCTTTGAAGTAAATATATTTGGAAATTATGATAATTCTTATTTTGAGTAATATTTTCAAGTTTTAATTTCATTATAATTTTCGGCAATGATTGTTCTGGTAATACTAGATAGTTTGAGCTCACCGTTCCTAATGTTTTTAAAAATAATCATATTTAGATTATTGCTAGTACCTTCTTCAATGTATTTACTATTTTTATTTTTATCTCATGCAGTTCATTGAATCGCCATTTGCAAAAAAGGTTAAAATTTTTTTGTGTCCGACTGAAATGATGAGCTTGACTGCCAGAGGGGTGATAAACGTAGCTCCCTTTTACTATTTTTTTTTTTTTTTTATAAATCATGCTAATTATCCATTGTAACTAATATTTTTATTTTTTCAAAATTTTTAGTTGATTCTAACTTCAATATTTGAAATAGTATTGAGATTTCAAAGAGATAAGAAAATTATTTAAATAAGTTAGCCGCCAAAATCCATTCAAATTAATAAAAGAAAATCGCCTGCAGATCATTCAGCAGGCGTCTCGTTTGTAATAGTTGTAAGTGAAAGGATTTAATTCGTTTATTTGTCATTGGCTCTTAGCCAATCACAGCCATTTATTCACTAAAGAAGTGGTTTAGTTACGAGCTCTTAACGTCAATACTTAACAAGCCGGTCATTAAACTTGAGCTCATTCGAGCTAATCATTAGAAGCTTTCGCAATAAATGTTAGTAAATTAGCAATGTGTCAAAATCTGAATTTGTAAAAAGTAGGTAACAAGTAATGTGAGTGAATAGTAAACAATTTCTCAGTGTTTAATAATATCTTACACTTTAATTTTTGTATAAATTCTACATTATGAATGCATTCTCAAGCGAGAGAAAGTATTACAATCGTATAAATTGTATATGTAAATTTTTGTGTAAATTTAATGAATTTTCAATATAGTATAGTAGAAGTAGAAATTATATTTTCAATTTAAGAAATATTGTTCTCCATCTCATTTCTTTTTACCTAAATCTGAGTCCGAAAATAGTTTTCTAACATTATAAATTACACTAATACTCGTTTAATAATAGTATTCAGTAATAGATTTTTATGTTTCTCATTGAATTTCAAGATGAAATTTTGCTCCATTGAATTTTTAATACTCAGAGGTCCTTGTTGCAAATATGAGACATTCTCATACATTCAGTACAATATTGAGTAATGCATTCAATTTTAAAATTCCAATTATGTGAATGATATTATGAATGTTTTTTTTTACAAATTATTCATTATTGCTTGTAATGGATATTGATCATTTGAATGAATGATAATTCACAATTTTTCACTGTTGTTTCTTATACTAATCCCGAATCCAAAACTTTGTGCTATTGCGCCATTAAAACAATATTTTATCTAGAACTTATTTTTATTTATTATGCTCTGTTGTTAATTAATCAGAAAGAGCAGAGAAATCTTTGTATTTAAGATCTTGAAGACTTAACTCACTTACTTTATTTAAAAATACAAGAATGTTGAAGTATGAGAATTATTATCATGGTTCCGTTTCCCTGCTTATACCGTTATCACATACGTCATTCTTTCTGAGGGGACACGAAACCATGCAAAAACCTTCCAAATATTCTATATTCTTGTATGAAATGTAATTATTAGAACTAGACTATGAAACTGGTCTAATTTTTTTTTGTTTGTATTGCGGTTAAATTAATTATTGAAAACCAGTCCAGTCATCTTAGTGAATTAAATACTGAATTACTTAATCTTAAATTATAAGAGCAATATAAATTAAATGATATTAAATTATAGTTATTGTCTTCGGCCTTAGTGAGAATAGTCAAAATTTTGACAAGATGATTTTGGACGAATGATTTCTTTTAAAAGAATGTGCCAACTACACTTTACTTTGCCTATAAGAATACTGTTGAAGCAGATAAGAGGATACTGTTGGAGCAGATAAAGAGCAAAATGTGTAAATTTGACAAAATTTATTCATCTGTGTTCATAGTCAATTGCTTGTTAAGAATAAATATCTAATTTTATCAACTCTGATTCCACCACAGGACTGTTGTAATGTCATGAATGCAGATAAATAATTGTGCCAAAATTGTACATTAATCAGACTGAAGTTACCTTGGACTATTAGTTGAACTTCAAAATCATGTTCAAGCACCAGAGACATCTTATATGAGTAGCTTGTTAGATCAGTTATCAATTGTTTGGCTAAGTTGTGACCAATTGTAAAAAGGATAAGTCAGATGTCTTGTCTATGAGCTGTCAATTTTTTGAAATTTTCTTAACTTAAGAGTGATGCAGACATTGACAACAGTTTAGCCTCTCAAGGGTTGTTTTTCAATTCACCCAGCAATATCTGTTCATTCTAGAGCACCTGGCTAGATAGACGCCGGTTATGCTGTTATAGTATACCACCAGGACCATAATTATGAGGAAAGATTATAGATGAAGGATGAGCCTGGTGAAGTGTGAACAGCTCCCTTTTTATTCATTGAAGTAGGCTACAGTGTTAAGAATTATTGACGATTGACCAAGATCTGTTTGAAATTTAATTCATACAAAAAGAAAAGGTAAAATTTGTAGAACAATTATTAATATTGATGTGGAATCTTTCCATAATAGAATTTTTTTATTTAAATTGTTTAAACTCCACTTTTATTAATAAAAGTGGAGTTTGACAATTTAAAAAAGTTTTTCTATTAAAAGAATAGGTGACTTTAGAAGGAAATTGACTTCAAACGATGGTATAGATAGATATAAGCTATATTATATTAATTTTTTAAAGATCTCTAAATTTTACAGCACAAAAAATTGGAAAACTATCAATTTTGATTCACACTTAGCGGTTTTCAATAGATTTCGCTGTTATTAATCATCTTCGATTCTTAATTTTAAGTTAGAAAATTAGTAAATTATGTTGAGTTTTGATTAAATATAAACAAGATAGTTTTGATTAACATTTTGACAAGAAAATAAAAATTTATTGCCTGCTTCTACGCAATATTCTGTATTCGCTAGGTTATTAATATATTTTGAGGGAGTTTATCATTACTCATTTCATCCATTTTTATCGACAGTGAATTATATTCATTACTAATTTACAGATTAAACCTTTTGATTAAAACAAAATTTAAATTTTTGAACTGGAAACTGCTTTGACACAACATTCTAGACTAGCGCTAAATCGCGGTAGAAAAAGTAACTAATTGATTGCTAATAGGGGGAGTTTGGTCGGTTGACAACACGAAGACGAACACCAATTTCTGAGTTGCAGTTGTGTGAGTGTGCTGTGCTATGATTATGAAACGATATGGTTATATTTTTCATTGCATTCGCATTTCAGTTAAGTAAATAATTTCAGAATTTAATTGTTTTACCTAGGAGTGATTGTGATCGAATTTCAACCAAATTATGAAGTTTCTTGAACAAGTTCTACTCAACAGGGAAATACTGGCTCTTGTGGTTACGTTTTTCGTTAATGATTCATTGGTTGTAAACATTTGTCTTGACTAGGTTAGGAAATAATAGTATGAATGAATTACAGAAAAGTTTGTTCTGCTCATAGTTCATAAACACAAGCCATGAGCGAGGAGGAAGGGAACCCAGCAAACTTTGGTAAGTTTTTAAACAAACCTTATCGTTGATTCCCTAATTTTTGAAACCTTTCCTGCATATTTCTGACCTTACGATCCATTGTTGCAGAGTTGTACTTCTTGATAACGAAGTTCTTGGAAGCTGGTCCTTGCTCCAAATCGGCTCAGGTAAGTGAAACACATTATTTTATTCTAGGATACTTTCTAAAATATCTGGTTCAGCATCAGTACCGTACCTAATTTTTGGCTTTTATTCTTTTTTAGGTGCTGAAGGAAGAACTCTCAAAAAATGAGGTAAGTTTTGAATGAGGTTTTCCCATTCCTACACTTTTGTTGTTCCAAACTAACATAAGTTATATCTTATCTGTAATTCGTATTAAGCCAGTAGAAGTTATTTCAATATAACGATTTCATGTTGGATTATTTTAGAAACTCAAAAGTACCTTTATAGAGTCACAGTTCTGTTAGTTGATTTATTTGAATAATGATGAATATAAATGCTGTAGTGTGATGTTACTCATTTCATCATCTTATACCTAATTATAAAAAAATGGCTCAGAAATTAGATTTATTGATCAGCATATTGATATCAGCATAATTATATTATAGCCTATATGCTTTTTCGTCTTGACTAACTGATTTCTAATGGCGCGGTTCCACGATACCAGTAGACGTGTAGGTTACTGGCAGGCAGTTTATTCATATGATATTCCACTCTATACAAACAAATAGGGCAATGCACACTGACTGGTGCAGACTATGCAGATCACTGACTGGTGTGAATTGCCCTATTTGTTTGTATAATGAAGATCATGCCAATAACTGCTATAGTAACGTCTACTGGTATCGTGAAACCGTGCCATAACTGACTGAGCTCAAACGAATTCTGAAACTGTATTTTGAGTTGAAACGTTAAAAAATATTATTGTATTATGTTTAACCAGTAAACATAGAAGGAATAAATTTCCATCACCATTCATCCATGCATTTTTATTCATAACCATAATGATCTATACGTTCAATTTATTTAAATTTCTTCCCCTTCATTCAACCCAATTTAGTTACTGTTGATGTAATCTTACATTAAAATTTCACAATTGTTTTGCAGATCATTCCAAAAAGATACGATTGGGAGGGAGAAGCTCATGAACAGTCATACCATGAACTCGTAAGTACTATGAAAAATGTTACCTTCATGTATGAAGTGATGCTGGCGTAAAAGTTCTATAAAAAAACACACATGAATAATTTTTCTGTCTCGCCAGCACTCTTTGGTGCCAGTAAATCATTCCATTCATAAACGCGTCTCAACTTCACATTTACTTAGCTTATTGTTCAATAAATTGCACTGTTAAAAAGTTTTTGTTCTGATATAATATTAATTAGAAACTTTCATCTATGATAATTTTATTGATAGTAATTTCAAAACTTGGTCGACTATACATCTGTCAAATCCTACGGAAAAATAGAACTTGAAATTTTAAATAGCCTAATCAATCGAAATCAGAATGATTAAAGCGAAGTAGAACTAGAAACAGTTGGTAGATCATGTCATTTTATCAATTACAGGAAAGAAAATACCCACACATCGGTGCAGAACACTTACCGGAAATATGTAGAAGAATCATTCCGTTGTTGGATAAAGAGTATCCGTCAGCTGTGTCAGGTCTCAGGTCTCTCCTGGGCACTGGCAAGCAATCCATCATGCGAAGAGATAAAGGTCAGTTACCACCAATTAACTTAAACAATTATCCTAACTTAAATTACCACCATTGATTAATTACCTACTTATGAAAGAGAATAAGGAGATGAAAATTGGTATAAATCTGTCAAATCATACTTAGAACCTTACTGGTGCAGCTTTACAATTGAATTTTTGTAGAAACCAGTATTCAAGCCAAACAACCTGAATTTGACAGGAACCATGAGCCGATTCCCGTCAAGCTTTTGTCAGAAAATGAGTTTTCTATCAAAATTCAAAAGCTATCCATTTCCCCCTAAATCAATTTGGCTCTCCCAGAGGCCCATTAAGGATCCTGTATTAACTCTATGGTAAAGTGAAGTTTACATGATAAAGTTAAGTTTGTTTCAATTTATTTACACACGCAATTACAAAAAGAAAAAACAAGTAACAAAAGTACAAATTTGAGATTAAACAAAATACAAACGTAAATGAAAACAAGAAGCTAGCGTGTGGAGAAGTGACGGTGCGAAGAAGGAGGGGAATGGAAAGCTCTTCCAACTATGGTTTCCCTTGTATTAGGAAGGCGTTAGAAAAGATTAGGTAGGAAGGGAAAGGATATGATTAAGGGATGAGTAACAGTTACAAATAAAGTAAAGCATTACAATTCAAATTATACATTTAGAAGATATATGGTTGAGCTTGATAGGTTCAGAAACATTTGCTCACATATAGTTTAAATAAAAAACATTGTTTCAAATTTTGACTTGTGTGAGGTGTTTGTTTCTCAAACTCGTACATGCATTTGAATGTAAACGTACCTAAGGTAATTGTTTACAGGAAAGCAAATGAAATGATTTCTTGAACTAGGTGGTATTGGTTGAAGAGGTCTACCTCATGCAAATGACTTGTTGTGGCTGGTAGAAACGTTTGTCCCCATAGAGACTGTATTTTATTATGCAGCCTTACTAGTTGTCCCAACACAAATTAATAGTGTCACATCTTCTGAGCTTGCTAAATCAGAGGAGGATCTCGAGCTGAGGAGATCTATCCACTTAGATGTTCCTAGTGCAATCGAATTCGAAGATGTTAGCTTACTAACATTGTTAAGTTTACTTTTGAATGTGGTAACTTGTAATAAACATGTTATTCTTTCGATTGAACAGGTGCAATTCCAACTTGGAGGTCGCTGGTGGAGTGTTCAATTAGAAGACACCAGAGCCCGTTGCCTAGATCTATTACTTGTAGGAACCATCACATAGGTGAGTCCTTATTCTTGACTGTATTTTATACTTGTTTTATCTGTAGATAGATCATTTGCCTTTCTTATTGTGTGTCTAAAAATAAATCAATTTTGAGTTATGGAGAAGTTTGTGTTGGTTGTACGTGTTTAATACACAATACGTTGTATTGAGTGTTGATCTAGATTAGGAAATCTGTATAAAATGTTATTTGGTTCAAGATATTTCGGTGGGATATTAAATTAGAAATGTTTTGACCCAATACGAGTTGCATTTATCTCTTTGATTAAATTTAAGGTTGAAATTAAGTGAAGAATGTTGTCTACCTTTTTTTACATCATAAAATTAAATGTAAATTTCCTTTCCAGGGTGATACTTTAATACAAGAATGCTTAACTATAATACATGATTTCAAAAATTAAATAAGTTGAAAATCAATCCATTTTGAAGTTGTAGCGGTTGTCCCAGTGATAGCAGGCGAGTCTAATCGGTGAGATTAGATAAGAGACAGCGCCTACCACTCCTGTTGTAACGGTGACCGACTCCTCTAAATACAATTAACGAGCTTCAAAATCGCTTCCCGGTGGTTCGGAACCCACCTAAAGGTGAAGGTCCATTCATCTTTCATTATCATCCTTCCTATTACCCACGCACAAGCCTAGAGCTTATGTGGACATCATCCCCAGCAAAAAAAAAACTTTGTAAGGTAAAATAGTTGAATTTATCCATTTTGAAAGTCTACTTTAAGGTGATATTTCAACGCTTGTTTATTCATGCCTAAAATAAGTAATCTTAAGTTGTATGAATTCAAGAGTGTGATCTGTTGTTTTCTTTTGAATTTCAGTCAATGTGCTATATGGCCGAGAGCTGTCCGGACCTTTTTCTCGAAGCCAAGCCTTTCCGCCGACCCTGTATTCACGAATGCAGTTACTGTGTCGCACTTTGGGTCATCTGTCGTCTGTTTATTGTGTGCTATTCGACGGTTCTGGAAAATACGTTATCACTGTGAGTATTTTTCTTAATTCACAACAACGTATTTATTTGTACCACCTATTTTGTTGATAATTTTTACCTTATTCGCCTGGTCTTTACTAAACTGTTAATGTTTTGAAAAATACCTTTTTAGCCTAATACATTTTGCTGGGAAATGTATCATGTTCTTTAAGAATCATTCACTATGAGACCTACTTCAAATCATGAATGTGAAATAAATATACTATTCTACTTACTTGGTAGAGAATATTCCTACTTGTATAAAATTTTCTAATCAAGTACGTATATTAGCATTGGGTAGTATTTCTTTAGTAAACAATATTGCTTCTAATAAGGGATAATAATGCCATGTGGAAAGACAAGTTCATTTTCATTTCAGCCTAGGTGACTTCGTAGTTTTAGGCCTTATGCACCATATTCGTTTAACTTAGTCTAACAAAACGTACTTTAAACTTGGTTTAAACTATAAATTCATGGTTTAAATTTGGTAAAAACTGAAAATTCACAGTTTGAGATGAACTTTTGTTTGAAAGAAGGTGCATACTGACCTTGTACTTTCACCAAAACTTACTTTTTCTTCCTCGTGAGCTCTAGTGTCACAAGTTTCGCGGATTCTATTGCCAAAATAATGTATGTTGTACTTGGATTAAGCCTGGTCGTCCACTAGAACAGTTTTTGTCAGAAAACCATCGATTATCCGAAATGCTAACATTGAATCAAATGGCCAGCTGTTCGGACATCGGACGCTTTCTGACAAAAACGGTTCCTAGGCTGAGAAGACACGTTTGTTCAGAAATGTCACATTCTATTCACAATAATTTCAAATTCTGCTAGTTACCAACTAGTTTCTTGTCGGGAATTCCCGGTTGATCTATGAATAATTGTTGCAGGGTGCCGATGACATGCTGATAAAGGTTTGGAGTGCTATTGATGGGAGACTGTTGGCTACACTGCGTGGTGTGCTTTCCGAAGTAACCGACATTGCAATCAATGTCGATAACACACTCCTGGCTGCTGGCAATGTTGACCGTGTTATCAGGGTGTGGTGTCTTCAAACTGGTTATCCGGTTAGTAGATTAATTTTCACTTTGATTGGCCTAAATTATTCTCTAACTAGGACATCTCATAAAACTGCGACTATTGAACTACATGAAATAGTTTCCAATCCTCCTCCTCCTCCTTCATCTACTTTTATTCAATCTTCTTCTCCTTCATCTACTTCTTCTTTTTCATCTTCTTCTTCTTCTTCTTCATCTCCATCTTCTCCTCTTTTTTCTTATTCTACAATCTTTTTCTCATTCTTCTACTTCTTCTTGTCCTCCTTCTCCTCCTTTTTCTTCCCGTTCTTTTTCTTCTCCCTTTTTTCTTCTCCTCCTCCTTATTTTCCATCTCCTCCTCCTTCTTTTTCTCGTTCTTCATCTTCTCATTTTTCTCCTTCTGTTTCTCACTCACCTGTGCAATGAACAATGAAAAGTAAAATTTTGTTTCAAAACAGCTGATCATCAAATCATAAGTTGAAATGTGAAAATTTTCATTCATTCCTCATCTCCACGATAACTTTTTTCAAAATGTAAGACCTTATCAAACATCTACTCAATGAGATATTTCAAATGAGACGTGAACGAACAAAATCGGTTGAGAAACCATGGAGGAGTTGTGGTTACAAAAAACATGTTCGACTATTTTATATAAAGATCATCATCCATTAGCCTAATTATGATCTATTGTTGATTCATTAACTTTACAGGTTGCAACACTGCTTACCCATTCTGGAATGATAACTGAAGTCAAATTTTCTGTCCGGCAGTTATCAATGAACCGTATTCAAATAAGCTAATCTTAAGATGTATTGTTGATTTATTTTACAGGTGGCAACTCTACTTACCCATTCTGGTATGATAACTGGAGTCAACTTTTGTCCGACAGTTATCAATGGAGTTCATTATCTGGCTTCTACTAGCACTGATGGTTCGGTTGCGTTCTGGAGCTACACTGTTGGACCGAACCAAACTGTCAATTTTCAGTAAGTGAATCGAATTTTCGTCAGTAGTTTAATAGGTTTTGAAGAAATAATCATGTAGGCCTAAGTCATTATGTAATTAGTGGTACACAAATCCAAAGAAAGTCATATTGTAATAGTTCTGAATACCTCTGGAACTGAAAACATTGGCAACAGAATCAAATAGCAGTTAGAGAATCGATTAATGCAATTATACAAAAATTTAACCGAATCTCCTATTGCTATTTCGATGAAATTTTTGTATAGTTGCATTCATTGGATCTGCAATTGCTATTTGGTTCTGTCAATATATGCAGTTGCAGAGGTTTCAGAACTATTATGTAGCATTTTTGGATCTTCGTTTCACTAATTATTATGTATTCGACTCATTGGTTAACTGCAACAACTAATTATTTCTTCTATATCAATCATTGATGAAGTTTATTTAAACTTACTTCACACGAAGATGGTGAATTTGACACTGAAGCCCGTATGCACCATAGTCATTTAGACTAAATTAATGAAATGATAATTTAAACTGTAGAACCACAGTTTATACCAAATACGTGCACGTGGCTTTAAGTTGGTTTTAACTTTGGTATCTTCGGTTTAAACTGTGAGTTCATAGTTGAAAATATAGTTTCAAACTACGTTTTCATAAAAAAATGTATTCTAGGCATTTCTTTTGCAAAAAAAAAAAAAAACAAAAAAACAATAAGAACTATGAGTAACCTTGGTGATTTATTATAGAGAAGCTTTTAGAGAAAGAATATTGTGATACTACTGGCACTTTTTATTTATCAGAATTTGATGTTCTGTAGGTTAAACAGAAAATTGTCAATTTTGCTACTCAGTCAGGTACTCACAATATTATAATACTAATACAAGATATGGGGAAATTTAACAATACCTTGTGTTCGTTAAAGGAAATAATTACACGTTATCTGTATTAGATACCAGCTGATATATTGATAAATCAATACATGAATTTCGATAATAGTTATATTTAAAAAATTGTTCAATATTGTAAATATGCGTTAACAGGAAAGTACCGTTTTATTATTATTCATTATTATTTTTTAAATATTTTAAGCCCTCGTTGGAGCAAATCTAGTCGAAATTGGTAAGATCATTTTCGGAAACGTTTCTTCTCCAATATGTCTTCATTCTCTCGGATCTCTGAAGTCTCTGCTCATCTATGATGTTGTAATTTCTCTGTTTTGGAGCTTTTGACATTTATTATTTTATTTTATTTATAATTTTTATTATTCTATTCATTATAAAATAATTTTATTTATAATTTATCATTATTTAACGTGATGTATTTTCATACGAATGTATTATTAGTTTTGCCTATTACTATATTGTATATGTTTTTGGTAACATCGTATCTTTCATTTCTTGTATACTGTTTAAAGGCAAATAAATTGATTTGATTTGATGCTTTGCTCTTAGACCACGAGCGCTGCAGTACAACGAGCGCCTGCGACCGGGCCAGGCGCAAATGATTTGCGCGTCGTTCTCGCCGGGCGGCCAGTTCCTAGCGGCAGGCAGCGCCGACCACCATGTGCGTGTGTACCGGATGGCGGCCGCATGCGGCGAGCAGCAGCCGCACCGCATACTGGAGACGGAGCCGCACGCCGACCGTGTCGACTCGATTCAGTGGGCGCACTCGGGGCTGCGCTTCATATCGGGCAGCAAGGACGGCACCGCTATCATATGGCGGTTCACCCGACAACGATGGAAGACGCTGGTGCTGAATATGGCTGCCACTTTGCCTGGGTATGTGCACCTACAAATTCCATGCAATCTTCTTCTTCTTCTTCTTCTTCTTCTTCTTCTTCTTCTTCTTCTTCTTCTTCTTCTTCTTCTTCTTCTTCTTCTTCTTCTTCTTCTTCTTCTTCTTCTTCTTCTTCTTCTTCTTCTTCTTCTTCTTCTTCTTCTTCTTCTTCTTCTTCTTCTTCTTCTTCTTCTTCTTCTTCTTCTTCTTCTTCTTCTTCTTCTTCTTCTTCTTCTTCTTCTTCTTCTTCTTCTTCTTCTTCTTCTTCTTCTTCTTCTTCTTCTTCTTCTTCTTCTTCTTCTTCTTCTTCTTCTTCTTCTTCTTCTTCTTCTTCTTCTTCTTCTTCTTCTTCTTCTTCTTCTTCTTCTTCTTCTTCTTCTTCTTCTTCTTCTTCTTCTTCTTCTTCTTCTTCTTCTTCTTCTTCTTCTTCTTCTTCTTCTTCTTCTTCTTCTTCTTCTTCTTCTTCTTCTTCTTCTTCTTCTTCTTCTTCTTCTTCTTCTTCTTCTTCTTCTTCTTCTTCTTCTTCTTCTTCTTCTTCTTCTTCTTCTTCTTCTTCTTCTTCTTCTTCTTCTTCTTCTTCTTCTTCTTCTTCTTCTTCTTCTTCTTCTTCTTCTTCTTCTTCTTCTTCTTCTTCTTCTTCTTCTTCTTCTTCTTCTTCTTCTTCTTCTTCTTCTTCTTCTTCTTCTTCTTCTTCTTCTTCTTCTTCTTCTTCTTCTTCTTCTTCTTCTTCTTCTTCTTCTTCTTCTTCTTCTTCTTCTTCTTCTTTCTTCTTCTCTCTTCCTCTTCCTCTTCTCTTCCTTCCTCTTCCTCTTCCTCTTCACTCTTCCTCTTCCTCTTCCTCTTCCTCTTCTTCTTCTTCTTCTTCCTCTTCCTCTTCCTCTTCCTCTTCCTCTTCCTCTTCCTCTTCCTCTTCCTCTTCCTCTTCCTCTTTTTCTTCTTCCTCAAGTTTTCTAAATAAACAGGTTGGCTAGTCTCCATAAGAACCCAGACACTCCACGTTTCCTTACGGTCTTGCTACAATGACGTAATAATTACAAAAATTCATCAGAGAATTACAAATTCTACCACATCTTTATCAATAGATGTGCCTGTAGTTGAAACTTACACATTGATAATAAGCTCATTCACGGTCTTGCTTTAATGACGTAATAATTACAAATATTTATCAGAGACTTACAAATTATAAATTATCACATATTTATCAATAGAGGTGTTTGGAGCTGAAACTTATACATTGATATTAAGTATATTATTATAAAAACTTGTAAATATGCAGACTACAGGTAAACTAGAACAATTCATTATTAAACAATAATTTATTACCTGTCATACATAAATCAGATGATTTGCGAGAGAAAGAACAGGCTCAGCCCTTGTGTTTGTTATTACAGAGAATGTATAATGAAAGTGTGGTCATTAGTTGTCTCGTTGATTGGTTAGCTCGATCAAATCACAAAACACAATTTTTTCTCGAATTTTCTCACTCATAGATGACTTGGAACAAAGGGACGTATTTATGAACGTTCCATGAGGGTTTATTTCCGAAAGTGCGCCTTGAAAAGCGTTTCATGAATGAAAAATCAGCTGATTTCATTCATGAAACGCTTTTCAATGGTCCCTTTCGGAAAGGAACCCTCAAGGAACGTTCATAAATACGGCCCTATGTCTTTCGTGTGTGAAGGATGCTTCTGTAATTCCATTTATAATGGTTTCTAATTAATTATTTTGCTCGGTTGGCCTTTTCCGTCTTTGTATTTCTACTGAAGTTAAAGAGAAGAGAAGTTGAAGAAAATAAAGTATTTCAATTTGAACCAATATTGAATTGTGTTGCAGTAAGTGCGGTGGTGAGCCCGATATGAAGCAAAAGCTGAAGGTGACAATGGTCTGCTGGAACGCCAACGACAGCTGTGCAATCACGGCCAGCAACGACTTTGCCATACGTGTGTGGGACAGTGAAACCGCCAAACTCAACCAGCTGCTCAAAGGACACAAGGACGAGGTGTTTGTGCTCGAGAGTCATCCCTACGATTCGGATGTCAGTATTGTTTGGTCACATTCATCCACAAGTGTTGAAATCAAATTCGTTGAGATAACATTCAGTTTGAAGTTTCTAGACTGATGCCCGGTTTTTTAGTCGCTCAATACACAGTTTATGGATCCAATAGCACTATTGAATCAATAACCATGTGTTTTTAAATGCAAAAAAAAGTTATCGATTCAATAAGTTTATTGAACGACTGAAAAACCGGGCATTAATGATTCAGAAGTTTTACATCTTAGTACTCGTTTTCAGGAAAAGTTGCAAAATGATGTAAGGCAGTGAACGATTATATTATCATTATTATTTGAAAGATAAATCAAGAGTTCCAAATAGTTCAAGAGATACCAAAAAATATTTGATATCAGTATCGAGCTGTTGAAGACAGATTAATTTTGACATGGTCACGTTATCTGAAATATTGCTTGCAATTAATAATTATGATAATAATGATGTCAAATATTGCTATTGTGTACTCTTGTTTCACAATTTAAAATTATAATTATAATTTTAAATTAAACAAGATCATCTTGACGGTTCAAATCGACAGTTGAAGAATCAAGCTGGATTATCAGTACTCAATCGTTGTAAATAACAACAGCTATTTGTTAAGCTTTCATTGTTATCGTTTTAAAAATATTTAAAAATTGAAGCCTATATTACATAAAGCATAGAACTCACGAAAGTGCTTCAACAAAAGATAAAAATTATTGTCATTATTCAATAATAAGTGTAATATCATTTGAAAAAACTGTTTTCACAGCAACAAATATAGAAGTTACTAAATTACAAACAAAATATGGAACAATTAAGAAGGTACCATACTTTAAATATCTTGGTGAAATTATCTCAGAAAAACATGCACAAAATGAAAGAATACAGAAAGCTCGTAAAGGCCTAGGGCTAGTGCAATATATTTATAATAAGAGATGTATGTCTATCAATACCAAAATCAAACATTATAACGCAGTAATCAAGCCAACAATGTTGTATGCCAGCGAGACCCTGACACTTAGCAGAAAAACAGATATGGAAAATTTGAAAAAAGAAGAAAGGAAGATAGTTAGAAAATACTTGGACCAAGAAAGACCGAAGATGGTTATAGACTACAGAAAACGGCCAAAGTTGAAGAATACTCTAACATAGAAGCAGACATCAGGAAAAGGCGCCTTAAATTTTATGGTCACATAATGAGGCTTCCAGATCACAGACTTACAAAAAGAATAGTAACATATGTAGCAACCCTTGGTAATGGAGGTGCATGGATGAAAAACGTCAAGAAGGACTTAGTACTGGCTAACATTAATGATGATGAAATATACAACAGGAATAGTTTCAGAGAAAAGGTTGAAAAATGGGAAGTTAAACCAGAGATGACTGTGCCAAGAGTGGGAACAAAATGGAGTGAAGAAAGGAAAGCGGAGTTCTCACTGAAAATGAAAAACTGGTGGATTAATAAAAAGAACAAGAAAAACAAAAAATGAACCAAATTTTACTCAGCGTCTTCCATCTGGGAGCTTGACGGCTAATAATAATAATAATAATAATAATAATAATAATAATAATAATAATAATAATAAGTGTAGTTTTTAAAAAAAAATTGTTCACAACATTTCGCCAAACTCTGTCGATGACAATATTTCATTTGGTATATATTACCTCTGTGCACAAAGTTTTCAAATAAAATAATTTATTGAAAAAAATTAAGTATATTCTATAATATTAGGCCTATGTACAAATAATAGTACGGTACAAAATATTCTCTTTTATAACTCGGTTGATTATAAGCAGAGTTTTTATAATTACCTCTGAATGAGGAATTATCATTCGATGGTGCACAAAGATGAAGTGCTCTGATAAAGCTAGTCTATTAGTGTTTTGTTTGTATAATTAATTTTCAAGCATTAGCCTTTTTGTAGGTTTATTGTAAAATAATTGTCTTCTAGTTCTAGATTATGAGCTCTTTCCCCGCGCACGGATCAATAGTCCATGCGGGGAAATAATATTATTCCATATATTGTTTTTATTTTGTACTGTGCTTGTTTTATTTGGAATAAAGTTGAATTGAATTGAATTGAATTGAACTCTCTGAAGTTGGATTCATTTCTTATCCAATGAAATAAAATCTTATTTATTCATAAAACTATCAAGCTCTCAGAGTCATCACTTAGACTGATATTGAAATTTCAATTCAATAGTTTCAATTGAGGAGTCCAATCTCAGTAGACGTCAAATCTGTGTTATATGTAGAAACCAATCTGTAACAAACAATTGAGAGTTGGTTGTTGGTTGATCGTAGGTTTTGTTGAGTGCCGGCCACGACGGTCTGATCCTGTTGTGGGATTTGCACAGCGGCGCTCAGTTGGCGTCATTCCTCAATTCGGTGGACACACAGACGAATGGCGCCGTATTTGACGCCAAGTGGTCGCCGGACGGAACTATGGTGGCTGCCACCGACTCCCACGGACACATCATGCTGTTTGGACTCGGCTTTGTCAGCGATCGCATCAAGAAGGTAGGATATGCTTTCGAGATCGCTAAAGTCAGGGGGCTGTCATAGACGGAGTGGAAGTATTGTATCTTCCCTATGTTAAAAAGGGGTGTAGGCTGAGTCTCGATCATGCTAGTTTCCGGACGGAGTTTTGGCGATGTATTTGAATTCAGAGCCTTTAGGTTAAGTTTCATTTTCATAAAGACTTAAAGGTTTATGGTATCTTTTGCGGTATAAATCAAAACTATTGAGAGAATATGGTTAATATTTACGGCAAAATATAACATTTTTGTTAGATTCTTTGTTTTTAGGTTGGTTTGAGTAGAAGTAGGTGTGATTCTCTACTACAGGTTAGAATGGTTATTCACTAATTCACTAATAATGGTTAACTTCTAATATCGTTTCGCGTGTATCAAACTTTTGGATTATTCTTCAATATCATTGATCTAATATCGTTATGCGTGAATCAAGCTTTTGAACCATCCGCTATTCAATCAGAATCAGCTGTAATTATTATCAACTTACGATGTTTTCAAATACACCGCTAAAAGTCCGTCCGGAAACTAGCGTCATCCTACTCCCCTTATTTCTCTTACTTCCAGTCCCTAAGATGTCAGGTCCCTGGCTAAAGTAGTTGCGTTAGATTACCGCTAAAGTAGTTGGGAACTGAGGGCCATTCATACATTTCAGTGCAGTCTCCGATTATTTCTGTTAAGTTTCAATCGCATCACAGGAAACTGGGCGCACATACGCATGCGCAGAAACAAATGGCTTGAAACGTAACCGAAATGGTCGGAGACCGCACTGATTTGTATGAATAGTCCTTTAGTGCACACGTCAGTAAAGTCGTGTTACATACAATTTTACAATACAGCAAACATGAAAGCGGCTTTCATGTTATCAGGGGCGTAATCAGGGTATTGGGGTGTTTCTCCGCCCGAAATAGGAAAAACGTATTTTTTTATACTATTCAACTTGAAAAAATAGTATTAATGATAGTATTAAAAATTTTTAACTAGACCTTAATGATAATGAATATGTAAATCGCCTGTTTGGATAACTCAAGAATATCCTTAATTTCAATTTGTAATCATAACAGCCTTTTTGGATAACTCATGAATATCCTTAATTTTAATTTGTAATCATAATCGCCTTTTTGGATAACTCAGGAATATCCTTAATTTCAATATGGAATCATAATCTTGTGGTCCAGCAGTAGCAAATTGTAAGTACAAATAAACACTACCCGAGTGGCCAAGTGAATTGACGTTGATGAGTCGACGTAATGAAGTATCTATTCTGAATAATATTATGCTTGGAATTCTCAATTTCTTTCATACTATTTATTGATCTTATTTCTTTCAAGTTATGCATTGTTTCGGTTTTGGGCGTTGCTTGTTTATGAAAACTAGAACAAGTTATTTTTATCAGCTAGAATTTTCAATTTTTCAATACTCTGATCGTAGCCCTGTATAGCATCAAACTTAGCCTACTTTCAGTAAAAAATTTACTTTTTATTGTGGTTTACAAAACAGTACATCCAGAAAATATTTGAAATTATAGGTATTTGAGCTAAATTATCAGAGCTCAGGTAATGAACAGCTTGATTTCCTGAAAAGTAGACATATGCCCACAGATTTCCATACTATGAACAAATAATTTAATTTTTAGGGCCGGTTCATGAGCTCGGGATTTAGCCTAGTCCTAGACTGAAACGGGTGGCCACCGTAGCATCGACAAATGTTAGCCTCAACACTATGTAATAAGGGCTCTCTATGCTGCTAACCCACTAACCTGTCGAGACAAACGTTTGTCGATGCTACAGTAGCCACCCGTTTTAGTCTAGGAAGTCCCGAGCTCATGAACCGGCCCTTAATGTTTCATTTGTATTTTGAAAAAAATACGTGAAGGGTTAAAAAATGTGAAATAAACTCAGCGCCATCTCTCGGAGTTTGAAGGAACTGTTTGAACCTGTCTGCTAGATAGAGAGAGTATTGAATAAGTCAAATTTGAGCAGAGCAAGCGGAGCTTTGCGCTGTGAGCTTTTTGAATGAATGATTGAAATATTTTATTTGCCATTTTACAAACATAGTTACTCCTTCTTCTTCTTCTTCTTCTTCTTCTTCTTCTTCTTCTTCTTCTTCTTCTTCTTCTTCTTCTTCTTCTTCTTCTTCTTCTTCTTCTTCTTCTTCTTCTTCTTCTTCTTCTTCTTCTTCTTCTTCTTCTTCTTCTTCTTCTTCTTCTTCTTCTTCTTCTTCTCCTCCTTCTTCTTCTTCTTCTTCTTCTTCTTCTTCTTCTTCTTCTTCTTCTTCTCCTCTTCTTCTTCTTCTTCTTCTTCTTCTTCTTCTTCTTCTTCTTCTTCTTCTTCTTCTTCTTCTTCTTCTTCTTCTTCTTCTTCTTCTTCTTCTTCTTCTTCTTCTTCTTCTTCTTCTTCTTCTTCTTCTTCTTCTTCTTCTTCTTCTTCTTCTTCTTCTTCTTCTTCTTCTTCTTCTTCTTCTTCTTCTTCTTCTTCTTCTTCTTCTTCTTCTTCTTCTTCTTCTCCTCCTCTTTCTTCTTCTTCTTCTTCTTCTTCATCGGCGTTGTTTGTTGTCAGCTGCCGAAAGAATTGTTCTTCCACACCGACTACCGTCCGCTGACGCGGGACGCGGACGACACGAACGCAGTGCTGGACGAGCAGACGGCGACGGCGCCGCACCTCATGCCGCCGCCCTTCCTCGTCGACGTCGACGGCAACCCCTATCCGCCCTTTCTGCAGCGGCTCGTGCCCGGACGCGAGAACTGTCACACGGCACAGCTGGTGCCCAACATCATCATGAGCAGTGACGGTCAGTCGAGTTCACAAAAATTATACACAACTAATATAAATGATTAAAAGTTGGTAATATGATATCCTATTGAGTTGGTATTTATAATACAAATTTTATAGTTGATGGCGCCGTTTTCTTAAGTAGGTCAAATTCCATCCAATAAAATAACCTTGAGCTTAGCAGCTGATTAGTTGAATCAGATCTATCAAGGCCCATATAGCAGGATTCTTTTAAATTGTCATAAAAAAGCTGATTGATGTACGCTCGTTTACTAACGTTAAATCAGCTGTTCTCTGACTTTATATTTAGCTTATTACTTAGCTCTGACAGCTAAGCCTGACAGCTTAAAAGAATCCTGCTATAATCAATCACAGTTAAAAAAGTCGCTTTACTTGAACTCCTTTTGGACCGTACTGTACATGTGGCATTCATTTTTCTGCACACGCGTCAATGACGTGGAACCAATTCCAGATCATCACAGTGCTCTGTGATTGGTCCGACCCATTTTAGCAGAAAATCAATGCTGAACAGTTTCAGCTATCTGTAACATCGAAATTGTAAGATGTCTCTTGAATGATACAGTTTCAGGATTTAGACAATAATATTGTCTAATAGTATTACTTTTTATGTAAAATTGTGTGTCGAAAACATTGTACTCGATAGAGAAGATTACAATGATTTGAATTTTTGACACGGTAAGATGGCTACCGTGGAAAAATTTTCGAGACCAGATCTATGATCTTTGAGAATGTACAGGATGCATAGTAAATTTTTCGAATTTGGCAGATAGCAAATGATTGTTCAATAAACAGCTGAACAGCTCAGCTCTGTCAGGATAGTCTGCGAATAATCTGCGAGAGCATATCGGTACAGACAATTGCATTTTATTTTAAAAGAATATGACAGCTGACATTGCAGTATATTTTTGATAAGATACAATCATTGTGTTTTTGTAGTCAATGGAGATAGACGCTTGCCTATCTTTTACGTATCTTGCCGTCTGTGCGCTTAACCAACGAAAATTTGTCTGCTTCCACATTAGTTTATAGCAGATTCATTTAGAGAAATATCTATAATGAAAGATCATATTCTATGAGTGAAAACTGTGATACTCATTTCTGAATTATAGGTCTGCAAGAAGTGATAGAAGGCGTAGATGGGGAAGAGCCTCGCTCGCACATCGATCACATGATTCATCAGCTGGCGCAGAGGTCTGATCAGCCATCTCCCCACTCGCAATCCAGACAGTCCACATCGCCTCGCTCAGCACGTAAGTTGATAACATTATTAAACGTCATTATAACAACTTCTCCAATCGAGTGAATCTAGGCTGAGATAAATAAGTTGTATAATGTATATGGAATAACCGATGACAATAATCAACACTTATAGCTTGTGTCGAATAGCTCGACCTATAGAAACTGTGTGGCCATTAGTGTGAAAGGGCTTATAACATAACAATTTTTTTTTAGGTAGCCGGTATCGTCGGTACGTCTCTCCCGAAAGACGGGAGTAGCCGTCTTTGGTAAAAATCGATTTCTAGTCAACTCTTTTGAATTCTAATTTGAGTTCACAGGCAAACTGGTAAACACTCACTTATTTGTCAAACTTTTTCAAGAGGAACGACATTAAAAATCTCTTTTCTAACGTTAAAAATAGTATATCCACTTTCAGTTAGTATTGCTTTGAACTATTTCAAATGATGAAAGCTAACATTGGCGTAGGCTAAATAATTAATAAGTTGTCTATGAAATAACCTATGACCAATAATCAACACGTATATAATTAGATTAATTTAATTTGACGCTTGGCATTAGATAGATAGATAGAGTGGTTGGAGAGTGTTTCACTTTTCAAGTGGTTGGAAGTGTATAACTCAAAACAACGTATGATTCAAGTATCTTCTCAATGTGAATCTTTTGGGAATTTGCAAAGGTATGGCGGAAATGAATTTCTGCAAGTGCTTATCTTTGGATGATTATCTTTCAAGTATAGCCTTTTCGATAGAAAATATTTCATTACTGATTAATGGTAGGTGCTATAGATTTTTGTAGATGTTATGAAGAATTTGTGTGTTGTAGGAATCCGAGGCAGAGGCGATGTGGAGGGAGTGAGACAGTCAAGTGGCAACTGGCAGAAAGACGAGTTTACGTGGACCAGGCGAAGACTGATACCTTTTCTGGAGAAGGGGCGTCTAGAGATGACCAAGCAAAGAGTGTAAGTTGGCTCGCTATTGTTTTTTTAGATCGTATTTATTTGGAGTAGATTTTTTCAAGAAATCCAAATCCTCTTCAATTTTGTGTACAGTGCTGGTTAGTAGTGATTGTATCCGAGTTACGTTTTACGCTGGTTTGGTGAGAAAATGGTTCTTGTTCGATACCAGCTGACTCTTGAGACATTTTCTAAGGCACTTTCCCTGTTAAAAAGAAAATAATATGGTATTAAATTCATTAATTTATCCTACTCTTTATTCAAATAACGTGTCCCTTGTTTTGGAGAACTTGTTGAAAGCTGATGCCCGAAACCAAATGCCCGAAAAGCAGTCGTTCAATTTATCTATTTCACATTGTTGAATGTCATCAACTTCATCATATTTTATGATATGTTATACTGTTATGATTTCGTACTTTTGATATATATTTTATGATAGGTTCTGTTTTATTTTATGATATGTTATGTATGGTTTTATACGTTTTTTTTCTGAGGATGATGCCCACATGAGCTCTAGGCTTGTGCGTGGGTAATGAGTGGGGTGATGATGAGATATGACGACTACTTTTTAGGCAGTCAGGACCGACGGCTTAACGTCTCCTCCGAAAGACGGGACGTTTGTTTCAATAACTCAATTGTTCCATAGGAAATTGGAGTTGTGTAATAATAATTGGTCTCTATGATTTTATATTCTTCTTTTGAATGATTCAATTGTTTCCCATAGGAAAGCGGCATCTGAATTCGAGATTGAGGAGTACAATCGAGAAATGCAGCGACCAATGGAAACGAAGCCGGCTCCAATGACGTCAGCCGAATTTGTGAAGCGGCCGCGCAAGCGCAACACTCATTCGTACCGCACAAGGGCGGCCCGCGTTGAGCAAATGCTTCAAAATGATGAGGTGATTATTTAGAAGAACTTCTCGTGTGACGTTCCCCTTTAACCTTAATAGTGTGCTATACAGTAGTGTTTGTAGACAAAAAAAGTTTTTGCAACGGTGGTGTTTGACCTTTGAAAAACTCGTGAGCTATTTGGAAGCTCGTACTTTACCTTGCATCTCACTCGTGGTTTAAAGGCTATTATCTAGGCTATTAGACTCTTGTCTGAGCATTATTATTTAAAAACATATGCCCTCGGAATGTTATGGACCCATTCACAGCAATGAATCCCTTTCACAGAATCCTGTCACTTTCAATTTCTTTTAACTTATTTTACTTTCTTTACTTTACTTAAAAAGCTATTACCTTACGTCTTTTCCAAATTCTAGTTGGTTTTATGTTGCTTTGAATATCCCTTTTGATGTTTTGTGAGGTTTTTTCGAAACAACTTTCACCTCTTTTTTCAAATTGTAAATTCTTTCAAATGTTCTCTTGCAAATTTCGTTTGTACATTCAAGGGTTTATTTCTTTATTCTTAGTTTTTTTACTTGTATTTTCTTTACCTTGTACCGTGAGTAATTTTTTCCTCAACTGTTATAATAAGATATTTATTTTCTTTTATTTGTATTATTTTGGTTTTTGGTTAATGATGCTTATTTTTATTTGTTATTATGTAATACTCGGCCCCTGCGCTCAGGCTGTTGCCTTTGCAGGGACCTTCCTTGTTATTAATATAGTATATTAATACTATTTTATGCTATATCTATTTTATTAATTCTATTCTTTTTCATTGTACTCTTTAAGTTTGCTGTATTTTGTTTCAAGGATAAATAAATGATTTGATTTGAATGACCACTCTGTTATTATACAGTCTCTGTAGTGTCTAGATTTAATTTTCCTATTGTATGATGTGTGTAGGAGGGTGAAGCGCTGAGTCCCAGTGCCAGCGAAGACTCGGTGTCGAGTGGCAAGGATTCGACGGCGCGCTCGGAGGACATGGACAGCAGTTCGAGTTCGGACTCGTCGAGCTCGGACTATTCGGACTGGATAGCCGATCACGGCGCCGCCATGGAGCCGCCCAAACGCAACAAGCGCACCTGCAACAAGGCCCGCCTGCCTAAACCGCCGCCGCCCGCCGCCGCCGCTACTGCGGGGCCTAGTACCTCAACTGCGGCTGCTGCTAAGAAGCCCGTTGTGGTGAGTAAATCATAAATATAGTTAGTGCTATAGTCTGTGCAAACCTTAGAATGCAGTAAGCGTTAGAATGGCAATGCTATTTGTTATGGGGATATGGAAGCGCTGTTGCCATGTTTTGCTTATTTGTTTATTACTCCTCACTCACAGCTGTTCGCTCTCTTTTCCGCTCTTTCTCTTGTTTTGTTTACATTTCTTATGCCCGGTTTTTCAGTCGTTCAATAAACTTCTTGAATCAATAACTTTTTTTTTGCATTTGAAAACACATGGTTATTGATTCAATAGTGCTATTGGATCCATAAACTGTCTATTGAGCGACTGAAAAACCGGTCATTATTCTATCAAAACTACATAAATGAGAAAACATTAGCACACCCAGAGATAGAATTAATTGAGAAAGCATTTTTCAAAATTCAGTTCTTTGTCGTGGTTTGATAAACTCGAGCAGTCATTGGAGCCGACTGCATAGAATGTAAAGTTTTGAATACTTACTCCTCCGAATTGGCTTTGCTGGCTACTGTGCAATCCGGCGACACTGCGCCCCATAAACGTAACACTGCAATCTAAGGTTTGCACAGACTATAGTTAGAAAATAATTATAGTTAGTGTTATAGTTGTAATTTAGTGTTGGTTAGTAATTAATGAATAAATTTGAGTGCAGTTACATTCGAATATGCGTAGAGCCCGGTCCATATTCGGTACATATAATCAAGGTTTGTAGAGACCTATGGAACTCTATGGAACCTATGGAACCTACTGCTATAGTTGTAATTTAGTATTGGTTAGTAATTAATAAATACATTTGAGTGCAGTTACATTCGAATATGCGTAGAGCCCGGTCCATATTCGGTACAGATAATCAAGGTTTTTAGAGACCTATGGAACTCTATGTAACCTATGTAACCTACCGCCATAGTCCTAATTTATTATTGGTTAGTAATTAATAAATACATTTGAGTGCAGTTACATTCGAATATGCGTAGAGCCCGGTCCATATTCGGTACATATAATCAAGGTTTGTAGAGACCTATGGAACTCTATGGAACCTATGGAACCTACTGCTATAGTTGTAATTTAGTATTGGTTAGTAATTAATAAATAAATTTGAGTGCAGTTACATTCGAATATGCGTAGAGCCCGGTCCATATTCGGTACATATAATCAAGGTTTGTAGAGACCTATGGAACTCTACATACCTTGCATATAATCAGATTCATTGTCGTTTGTCGTTAGATAGCTGGATAGATAGATAGAGAGATATCATTTATTGCCGTATCTGATGACTGTAGAGTACGATGGCAATGAAATAATAACTCTCTATCTATCCATCTAATGCCAAGCGTTAAGTTAAATGAATATCACTGTGTGTGAGGAGGGGTTCAATTGTATTGGCTGACGCAATCTTTGTGAGCTTCATCATTAAATTGCTCATACATTTTCAATGAACGAAGTTTTGCTTCAATATTTGATTTGTGTGAGGTGTCTCTTTCTCACACAAGTTCTCCTACATGTACAATCAGATTCATTTAATTTGACGCTTGGAATTAGATATATAGATAGATACATAGAGATATATCATTTATTGCCGTATCAGATGACTATAGAGTACGATGGCAAAGAAATAATACCTCTCTATCTGTATATCAAGAAATAGTTTCATGGCCTCATCCAAAACGATTTCAGTAAGTCCTCCCAAAGATAGATTGGAGCTGTGGACAACGACTGCACCAGATATATTTCCCTCAAATCTTCTCCCCAATGAAGAAGACCTACCACGAGGGGCTGATTTGAACTTCCATTTTTTCAAATCCATAAACAGAATGCGGTGTATGATTGGTAGATCCAGGGCCAACCTTTGCAAATGGGGCTACTCTGAAGATGACAAGTGTGATTGTGGCAATATTCAGACAATGGGGCATCTGTTGCTTTGCCCACAAAATAATTTTACATGTACTTTTGACGATGTGCTATTAGCAAATGATAACGCGCAGAGACTTGTTTTAAAATATAAAATATAATAATAATAAAAAAAGAGTTTTGCTTGGACACGATATGATGATAATAATGATCTGTATATCTAATGCCAAGCGTCAAATTAAATGAATCTCAGAGTACTTAAGTGTAGACGTATCTTTGAACAAAGTGAATTTTGGATTTATGTGTAACTGTATTTTCTTGGAGTGTTTCGTATTTTATTCTATTTCTTCCAGCAGGAAGTACCTGAACTCTACCGTCCGTCTGAATGGCTCTCCGAAGTTATACCAAAGAAGTTTCCCTACTATCCTCAGATGGGCGATGAGGTCTTGTTCTTCAGAGAAGGCTATCAGAATTATTTGGATGCTGTGAAAAGCAGAGGTGTATACGATTTACAACCCTCGCAGATAACACCGTGGGGAAAAATCAATATCAAGGTAGAAATTTCTTCAACTTTCAGTTATAATACATTTTCCCTTGAATAATTATTGTTAATTGAATGTATTTGAGATATTTTATATCTGTGAGTAAACATCAAATCTTACATACTTTGTTAGCAATAAATTCATAACTCTTCAGTTACTATTTTCTGCAATTCACCTCATAATACAGAACGGTGTCTGTCACTTAAAATCATTTTACTCCAGTTCTGTAAAGATGTTTTCGATCTACAGTACAATGCATCTTTCATTTTGAATTCATGCCGAATATCATTCAGAATCTGTGGTGTCGCATTGTATCTCTGATAAATTAATATGACCTGTATCTTTATTTCTTTTCATTAATAACAATTTCAACAATAAATTATCGAACAAACCAATATTTTGTGCACTGAAATATGGTTTTAATCAAGATAATCTATTTGTCCATCTTAAACTCATTCCTGAAAGATAATTTACAGTTTTTTTGCGGTATGTTTCCTAGACTTCTGAATCTCTCGTAGGCTATAATGATGTTTGATGTTCCATGGATGTTTTCAGTGATTTTAAATTAATTTTGCTCAAATATATTATTCAAATCAATCTGAATAGGTGCTTACCCAATCAATTCCGATGTTGATTATTACTTATTTACTGATTATTACTTTATTGATCATTACAGTATTAAATTATTGGACGGTATTTGAAATCTCAGTCATCATCAATCAATGAATTTTATTCACAACAATACAATAAATTTTCTTACAATAACAATTTAGTAAATTATACACATGTTATAATAATAAATTAAGTTACTCATAAGGAAACCCATACATCAGCAAAGCTAAGCTTGTGCGCTGATGTATTTATAAATCATTATTCATCTATCTCCATATTTCTAGCTATAAGTTAATCTCAGATTCAGATTTATTGAATTATGCTTGTGTGTATTGTACATAATGCCCTATTGTTTGGTATTTGAAATACTTTTTATATTTCTAGCTCAAGTTCTTTTCTGTATAAGTTTTCTTGACTTATTATTGTTGATGCTTTTCAGGAGCCTGAACTGGTGAAGATAATTGGTATCAAGTACGAGCTGCGACCTCCAAGGCTGTGTTGTCTGCGCTTGGCGGTCATGAAACAGAACGGACGATTGACCGGTGATAGATTTACCATAAAATACCACGATGTGCCTGATGTTATTGACTTTCTTGTTCTAAGACAAACCTATGAGACGGCCATTGCTCGCAACTGGGACGTAGGTTAGTAAAGCTTATTCCATAAGCCATCTTAAACCATCTTCCTCTACTTGATCATTTATAGATGGAAGAAATTATTGGATGTTGTAGTTAATCAATTGCATTGAGTACATAATAATTGAAGACTGTAAGGAATAAGTAATAATAAGAATAATATTCTATTTGTTTTACAAAGCAACTTGGTACGGTACAAGTATTTTAAGCCTAGGTGATGGTGTGTGGATCCGTGGATGAGTGATGCTCACAGGTAATACGATGAAGAATGCAGAAGTGAAAGATTATAGCAGGATCCTTTTAACTTGTCAGAAAACAAATGTTTTACTCGGCCACCAGTACAATACTTAACCTACAAATGCTGAATCTCGCAGATTATTGAAAAGGTTTTTTAAAAAGTTATTCTTTGAAAGGTCTTCTTTAAAAAGGTCTTTAAGATTTTCAAGCCTTTTGATTATTGTGTAGAAATCACTGTTTAATTATTACCGAAACAGCTGATTTCTGACAAGTTAAAAGGACCCTGCTGTATGTATGGGTGAATCAACCATACAATAGGCTCTTATTGTTCAATTTCTGCAAAAGTTTGCTTACTAATTTATTTATTGAAGTTTTTTTCAGTTTATCGATAGATAATTTGACACTTTGTTATATCGGACTAACTTTCTTGCACATTCTCTCTATTGTAGATCCACACCAGTATCCTATTGATTTGTTAAATTTAACAAAGTAGAGTGTTCTGAGTGACGTTTTGTTCATTAGATTTATGTTGATTGTGCGTTTAATGTTGCAGGCGACAGGTTCAGGAGCATGATTGACGACAAGTGGTGGTGGGGGAAAATTTTGTCGCGACGATCGGACGCCCAGTCTGAGTTTCTGTCCTACTTCACGCAGTGGGACAACTGTGAAACGGAGAACATGAGTCCCTGGGACATGGAACCCGTCGATCCGACAAGTAAGATCACAATCATAGCTGTACCTTTTTTGCCAGTTGTAAAGAACATGGTTCATGATGCAGCTTAGATAGATAAATGACTTTATTTTTCACTTTCACATTACAAAAGTGCTCTGGGCGAAGTTGAGGCATACAAGCCCCTCTTCCACTCAACCCACAAAAGTGGAAGTTTCTAATGTTCATAATATCGACTGTTCTATGAAATGTTTTTATATTATTTTATGATTCCGTCAATAAATTCACAAATGTTTCCTGCTTTATTGCAATTACCATCCATAATTGCTTCAATTACCTCCATTGAAGCAATTTAATGCTTCCTCCGTGAATTGTACAGGGAATTTCTGTACAAGTAGCTGGCATTAGTTTTGCAAAACTCTTCATATATATTTATACTCTTTGTATAAGGATGAATATCTATTATAATGCCACCTGCACTACTTCACAGAAAGCTATGCTGTTATTTTTTACTTTTCTTATTGACTTTGTTATACATTTCGTAAAATGTTGCAACAATAAACGAATTTTGAATTTTATGGAAGGTCATATAACCAAAACACGTCTTCTCATAACCAATTTCCTCTCGCGTAAATATATTATGATGAAAACTTTTGTTAAGGCTCAACCACGCGATGACAAGCTGGAAGTCATACTGCTCAGCTTGTGGACCGAAATTTCTCCTTTAATTCAATGTTAAAAGTCAGTCCACACTAGGATCAGTAATAGGTTACACGGAATTATTATTATTACCAGGATCAGTAGACTTTTAACATTGAATTAAATGGGAAATTTCGGTCCAAACGCTGACCATTATGAATGCCTACTTGTCATCGCGTGGTTGAGCCTTTGAATATTTATTATTTGGATGTTTGAATGGTATATCATTATTTCTTAATGTCCATGTCACTATTTATGTCGTTTGTCCATCTTATTATTTGGATGTTTAAATGGCATATCGTTATTTGTTGATGTGCATGTGACAGGAGAGCCAGTGGTTGAGGGAGGCGGTGTGCCAGTGCTGGCGGAAGAGATAGCCACCGTGCTGTACCAGCCACGGCCCGACGAGTGGCCGGGCGGCAGCCGCGACGTGGCCTGTGACCGCATCCTGCGGGGCCTCGACGACATCATGGGCCTCTCCGTCGCCGAGCCGTTCATTGCGCCCGTCGACATCAACACCTATCCCACCTACGCTTTTGTTGTCGAGTATCCCATCGATCTGTCCACTATCAAGGTGAGAGTGCGTGGCGATCGCTGTTGTTTTGTTTTCATAGTCTAATCTGATAAAGATGACTGGAGCCGTGATGAAGATGAGGATAAAGAAATACTATTAAAGAGGCTATTGCTTGAAAGGGCATACTATTCTGTGGATGAATTCCTGCAGGAATGACTTAGGCACTTTCAACGACTACATCTTTTATTTGTTTTTTTTCTATGTGATTTATGTATATTTAGATATATGTCTTGTTATTTGAATAACAAGCGGGTTTATTGAGAACCTTCTTATGGTTGCTCTTTTCTGACTCATCTTCTGTCTGATCACCAGATGTTTAGGATGTATCTATTAATTGAATATTGAATTGAATAAAGATGTTTTCAAAATGTGATTTGTGGCTTAATGCCATGTCTACAAAGCAAGTGAAATGTTTTTGAGAGTGTAATCTGACGAAGATGAAGGAGACTGGAGGCCGTATTCTAGAATGTATATAGCTATTATGCGTTTATATATAGCACGATCCATTTAACTTGTCAGAAATCAGATGTTTCGGTAATAATTAAACAGTGACTTCGACACAATAATCGAAAGGCTTAAGAGTCTTAAAGACATTAAGGGCCGGTTCATGAGCTCGGGATTGAGCCAAGTCCTAGACTAAAACGGGTGGCTGCCGTAGAATCGACAAACGTTTGTCTCAACAGGTTAGTGGGTTAGCAGCATAGAGAGTCTTTAGTAAATAGTTTTGAGGCTAACGTTTGTCGATGCTACTGTGGCCACCTGTTTTAGTCTAGGACTTGGCTAAATCCCGAGCTCATGAACCGGCCCTAATTTGATAAAGATGACTGGAGCCGTGATGAAGATGAGGATAACGATTTTCAAAATGTGATTTGTGGATTAATGCCATGTCTACAAAGCAAGTGAAACGATTTTGAGAGTGTAATCTGACGAAGATGAAGGAGACTGGAGGCCGTATTCAAGAATGTATATAGCTATTATGCGTTTATAAATACAGCTATTGAGATGTTTTTGATACTCAATCTTGATACTTCTATAATTGGTAAGAAGATAGGAAGACTACTATTGCTGGGTTTCTTCATCAACCTTCGTCAAATAAAATCCGATTTTATTAAAAAAAAAAAAAGCCCTGGCACATACGATGTAGAATGTGAAATGTGCAGATAAACGAGGGAAACGCCAACTGATCTTTCATCACACATAAGCAGGTGTATGAAATATTGAGATTGCAATGCATGTGCTGCATAGCATGCGCTGTGATACACAAACAAAAATCGACAAAGTGTGGGCATAGGGATTGGCTGTTTTTGTTTTACCAAGTCGTTATTCTGTTGTTAATTTATTATTTTTGAGGCGATGCCCACTAGAATAATGTTGAATGTGATGTTTCTCAACAGTTCCCGATTATAGAAACAACATTTTGAAATTGTCAACCTCCACTTTTATTTTAATAAACACAATGTTCACACCAGGACTAATCAGTTCCCGATTATTCTCAATTGAAATGATTATTCGAATGTGTGATTTTTGTTCCAGGGAAGATTTGAAAACAGATTTTATCGACGTGTAACGGCTGCTCAGTTCGATGTGAGGTATCTGGCTACAAACGCGGAGAAATTCAATGAAGATCACAGTCCAATCCTGCGACACGCTCGAATCGTCACCGACCTCTGCCTTAGAGTTATCAAGTTAGTAATTTTCCGACTCAGTGCCTCATTAGTAACATTTATTTTCGAGTAAATGCACTTATGGGTTGTAGTGAATAGCTTGACCCACGGCTGTTGGGTGGCCACCCTGCCATTTGATTATATTGAGCATTTTCAGTGCCTTGTTTGCAAGTTATGTTTCTTCTAATACTGTATAACTAATACCAATGCTTAATTATTTTCTGTCCACAACAAACTCTCAATTATCTGGTAACTGTTTTCGATTAGAATCAGTTAATCATGATTCAAATCAATTAAAGTAATATTAATGAAACGAAAATGCAAATAAGGAGTTCTGAAGACTTCTACTACACCAATTATGATGTATTCATAGCAGTTGATTAATTGCAAAGTCTAATAACTCTTTCCTTCTTGAATCAAATTCAAATGAAGATATAACACGAATTGGCATGTTATAATGATGCAGTTTGTATTGTTGTTCAATCAGCTTATTGAGTTGGTCATACAAGTGACAAAATATAGATCGAAAAGTTGTTACTTCACCCCTAAGCGGCTTATAAACGGGGAAAGTAGAGACGGAAAGTTACTGGCGGCCAGTAAGGCTTTCCCCGTTTGTAAGCCGATTAATGCAATAGATCAAGCTAATGCTCTGTAAAGACGGGGTAGAACCATTATTTCAGCCCAGTTTTATAACCCAGGTTTAACCTTTAAACCGATGTTGAAAATTAAAGCAGTATTCACTCACCTAACTCAAGCTGCAGTAGGCTATTCCATAAACAGCTATCTTAAGTCTATCAACAAAATGGATAGACTTACATCAACAAAATCTATCCACCTGGTGTTTACAGAGCCCTAGGTGAAGATATTTCTCACAAAATTTACTCACTGAAACTTGAAACTAACAATAGGTTTATTGTAGATAGGTTAGGTATAGATATAGATTAAGTTTTTAAACACCTATTTATGTTTATGTAACTTGATCAAACTTTACCTGTGTACTTTTAGGGAAGTTATGTATGTGACTAAGTTATGTATGTTTTATAACTATGTAATTTATGACTGACTTTAGCTAAGCTGTATTTGACGTTGTCTATAACACTGTTGTTGAATGACAATAAAATTTTATTTATTTATTTGAAGTTTCCTAAATCGAAGTGCTTGTACAAAAACAGAGTAAATTTTATTTAACTTGTTGCAACCTTTTGTGTGTTATTTCAGGGAAGTTTCGGACATCGATGTGCCCGTACTATATCGGCAACTGTTGGAAGCGTATCGGTCGGAGTCGAGCGACGAGGCGTTCGATCCGGGCCCGTCGACGTCGCGACGCTCGGCGCGCATGCTCAGACGCACCAAGGCCAGCAAGTCAGCTGCTGCTGCTGCTGTGACGTCACCCGACAATCAGACTGTTTTCGACTGGCGGCGAGCCTGCAAAGAAATGCTCGACGCCCTCTGGGCCAACAAGGACTCTGAGCCGTTCAGGTAGACCTATAACTATAACCTAGGTTAACTTTACCTAGTCTAAACTAACTATAACCAAACCTAGCCTGAACTAACTATAACCTAACCCCACCTTACCCAGTCTAAACTAATTATAACCTAGCTTAAACTAAATCCAACCTAACTTGAACTAAATCTAACCTAACTTAGAACCTAGCCTAAACTATCTATCTAACGTTTGGCTTTGATTGGTGGGGAGACCCGAAGGTAGTTCCACCTCGCCGTTTATAACCTAATTCCATTAGGTTGAAGTTCCATTTCACTTTGCAATATGTGAAACTAGCCTAAACTACTTAACCTAACCACCTAGCCCAAAATACGGAGAGTGTATAACAACAGTGTGGCCATTTGTATGAAGCACTCCATAACACTATGTAGAGATAATTTTTTCCCATACTTTTGCCAAATTTTTGAATTTTGATATGGGATTACAGGCAAACATTAACCCATTCACTCATTTTTCAAACTTATTTCGAGAGGAACAACATCAAAAATAAATTTTCTGCCATCAAAAATCATTTTCTTTCTACTCTTGGTATTATGTTTAAAGCTAAAAATAACAAAAACTAACACTGGCAAAGGCAAGTTGAAGCTAGAAATGTAACGTTTGAATGGATGTTGACCACAAAACGGCTACTCCCTACTGCCTGGAAAGTATTTGTCATCTCCTATCATCATCCTCCCATTACCTTCGCACAAGCCTAGCTCCTGTGAGTGTCACCCCTAGCAATCTACCAATCTTATATGGCATTAAAAACTGGACATTAATAGTGTTATGCTACTATAATGGTATAATTATTATGGTACTATGACATTTATTCTGATAAATTATCCATAAATTCTTATAAATACATCGACCGACAAATAATGATGGGAAGTGATGAAACTAATGGACATAAGTGCAACAGAATCATTCCCATTACACCTAGATAACGGACTTCGAGCACCTTATCTAATTGACTTCTGTGAAAGCGACTGAAAGTTTTTACATTCTTTCACAGCATTATTCTATGCACATTATCTCAGCCCTAAATAATCGTAAAGAACTGTTAGTTAGAGAAATAATAAGTTGTGTTTGAGAGTAACATGTTAATTTGTTTTGCTTTCCTCATATAGAGAACCTGTTGATCGGCTGGAGCATCCCGATTATGATAAAATAGTTAGCACACCCATGGACTTATGGACTGTGCGCGAAGAGTTGAGAGGCAACAACTACGAAAATCACAAAGAGTTCTACAAGGATGTACAACTCATATTTACCAACTCAAAAAAGTATTCGCCAGACCCAAGATCCAGAGTAAGTTGCTTTATAATACAATTCGACTATATGAAGGTATAGCGTTATAATCTGCATTATAACCTTGTTAGAACCTGCATTACTATAAACGAATGATCATTATAATTCCATAGTGGAAAGATCCATTTCCATACAAAACACATTCGTTATAATGAATTATTTCTCATAGTGTTATAACGCAATCATTACAGTTTCATAATTGAAATCTTGAAACTCACAATTTGATACTTGAATCATAATGAAGACTTTATGAAACGGGTGCTATATTATGAAACGTTCTTTGTTCAATCTGATCCAGTTTTAAAACACTGGAACGGATCAGTTCTTAACCTATACGGCAAACACTGAAATAGATCATAGTCGTTTGAATCAAGGTTAGTTTAGATTGATAATGTAGATATTATTGTTATATGTTGGTCACATATAAAATGTTGTATGCAATGGTTGTATTTTAGCCTTTAAACGACTCTTGAAATACATTGAAATAACTCGCGGCGTTGCCGCTTGTATTTTAACCTCTGTATCTCACTCGTCGTTCAAAGGCACTCATAATACAACCATTGCATAAACTACTAATTTACTGCTACCGATTTGTATTAATAACTGTAAATGATTTAAATTTTGTATTTGTAATTATTTTGGGGTTAAAATGAAAATAGTTTGAATGAATAATTTATTTATTATTATTTATTAAAACTATAAGATATCCCATCATCTTAATCTTGTACAACTGAAACTTATAAAATGGACGTAACTATATTAATTTATTCTTTCTGTATTCATTATTACTTATTCTGAACTATTGTATTAATTTAGCATTAACTTACTTTAAGTATTAGCTTATATCAAGCTAATACGTTATCAACAAGAAATATTATAAACTGAATAATATAGGTTTAAGCCAATTACTTTCAATGCGTATAAAATGACTTCATTTAACTGGGCTATTATTGAATTCTGTCGAAAATGTTAAAAAGTATTGAATTCTGCTAATTGGTGAGATTATTGATTCTATCTAATAACTTTACGGCTGTTAAATTTAATTGGCTTTCTTGTAATCTGCTGAATATGTTTATGGCTCACTGTTAACTATAGTATTAATTGTATTGCATAGCTCTAATTTCTTGGTTTCAAATTTCAGATATATGGAATGACTTCCAGAATGTCAAACCTAGCTGAAAAACTTATGGACGATCTTTTGCAGAAATGGAGAATTTCGAGAAGACAAAATAGAGGTGAGTAATGTTTGTTTTTAGTAATTATTTTTTGACCTAGAATACAGTCTTCTTCATTTTTCAGAAATTCGTTTTTGTTTTCAATATCTAATGTGACATCATCATCAAACACATTTATTTTCCTTGCCTCTTGTTTCGTACATATTGTATCCGTTCAAAATGAAATGGAAATCGGGGTTTTGTGTGTATTTTAGGAAGAAAAACCAGGACTACAAAGCCTAGAAAGAAGGTAGTCGCCCAAAGTAATAATGTTGCAGCCTCCGACAGTGAGGAGAACCAATCACCCAGAACTAGTTCATCTAAAACGGCTAATAATGAACGTAAGTATAATTTTTAACTGAATTTTAAAGTATTTATGTCTGATTTTGAGATTTTAAGCAAATGGCAAGAAAGGGTATGAGTTTGACGTGATATTGTCATTATTTGTTATGATTTTAGCAATTTCTATAAGAATAATGAGGGGAAGAGATTTTTTAAGCCAACAGACAAACAATATAAGATTTCAAAAGAATATGTACGATCCCAATCTATTCTCGAACATGCCGAACAAGAATTAATTGAAAAATGTTAATAGGTTAGAAGGATAAGAAGAAGAATGAGGAGGAGGAGAAAAATGAGAAGGATGAGAAGAAGTATGTTGATTCATAGACGAAATATTGCTTAATTCTTACTGTTGTTTTGACTAAATACAAAACAAACTAGTAGGGTATTTGATAAATTATTATTAGTATTTACTTGTATTACTACATAGTAAATAGTTCAGAGACTGTATAAGCGGACTGATTGTGTACATTATCTGTAGTGAGTAATTTCTATCTATCTATCACTAACTATACAAATATTAGTATATACTCGTGAAGGCCTACAACAATTATGTGTCATGGATTCTTACATTCTTTGCAGTGATTGTTTAAATAGTTATAACATTATTAATTGACGATGATTGTCAATGCTTATGTAAATCGATTGATTGATTGTAAATCGATTGCTTTATGCATTCATTAGGTGGTCTATCAAGGCGATTTGTTCAAAAGAAAATCGCCAAAGACTGGTCTAATAACGAAAATCAGCCGAGTGGTAATTATCACGAAATAATTATGCATGCTTGCAGCCAATGCACTATGCTTGCATTCAATAAATTAGTTTTTCAGTGGTGGTTTTTATTAAATAATTTTCAATTATGCACCTTTCAAAATCCTTTATACATGTTATTCCATATTCTTCCCAATATATGTATTATTTTTGGTAAAATGGTTATTTCCACTGCTTTCAAACTAACGGTTCTTGCGCATTATCTTAATGGTTTAATTAATAAATCACTCATGCCACGGACATGAAAATGACTTTTAAATAACCGATAATTTTTGGACTAATATGTTATAAAACGGCACTTGAACATCTAATTCAACATTTGAAACAATTATCTATTTAATTAATTTATATATCCGTTTTTACTTGCAATTTCGGTTCATCAATTTTATTTATTCTATGGTTTCTATCCAATTTCCAAGCCTTGAATGCTTTATGTTAATGCAATTACTTTTAACGGAATTTCAGTTTTGACCATTATTTTCTTTTCGAACATGGTGGCTTGAAACTCACTTTAACTTGCTTTGGATTCAATTTTCACTTATTAATTTAGTATAGGAGCATGCACCAGCTTCTCATACATTAATGTTATTATCATCATCATCATCATCATCATCTTCATCATCATCCTCTCATGTCTTTTTGATATGATATATTTTGAACATTCGTATTACCTAAGAATTCTAGATGAATTAATTATGTAAATAATTCGTTGATACTGTTCGTTTATAATGCGTATAGTATTAAATGGAAAATTAGATAGGTTGGAAAAACTTCAGTTCATATGAGATCAATATGAGATTAATAAAATATTATGTGATAACATTAATTTGAGAAATAAATTCTTGAGATAAGTCTGATCAATTTTCTAATAAAAAATAATAATTTCAATTATTGTCCAAAAAATACATGATTTAAAATAAGCTGATGATATTACTCAATTTTCAAAGTTTAATTCCATCACAAATAATTAATTCAAGCTTTTCTTTCTCATGAATAAATCAGACTCGGTTTTCTAATTACTTAACTCTGCCATTGAATTCACTTCAAGAGTTATTTAATTGTATAACTCTTCATGAATTCGCATGCTTGATTAATGAGTGATGAAATGACTTCAAGCATAGTGAAGAGCACACTTCATTAAATAAATGTTTTCCTACGAACAGGTATGCAAACTAGAGTAGTAAAGAAAGAAGTGAAGTATACAATGTCCTCATCAGCCAGTGATCAAGATGACGATACTAACAATGACGGCACTCCTAACAGAATTAATCACAGTGAGTAGAAAATTGCTTACTTGTCTCTCTTTTTACGCCCACTTTCTCGAAAACTCAATTGAATTTAACCGCCGTGAGATTGCCATTATGCCATTTTACGGAGCTCAGTAGGGATTTCGGACTATTGGCTCCGATACATAGCGTCATTTTGTGGCGGTTCAAATCAGTTGAATCATTGTGCAACTGGTCTTCAGTAGTTATCTTTTTAATATCAGCTTTTTGTGCGTAATTGCATCCTCTACCCATTAATCCTTATATATAATATATGCTAACTTTCTCCATATTTAACACTGTAACAATTCATTTCCGATAACTTATCTATGTATTCTTTTTATGTTGATAAGTACAACCAAGAAGTATCCATAGAGAGTCTTGTACGCTCTGTTTATGTTCCATTATTTCATAATTCTTCAGCTTATTTGCATGGTCAAATTAGGATTAATATTCTCATTTACGAGTATTTGTATCTTACGTACTGAATGCTGTATTCTCAATAGGTTGAGTTTTGTCTTATCTGTATTCTTTACTACTATACTGTATATTATTTTCTTTCGACATGTATGCATTTTTTATGCATTATTTATTGAGAAAATTCATTTCTACTTCAATAATCGTCAAAATAAAATCAGAACACATAACTTGAATCAAATTCTGTCAAATTTCACACAAATAATGATCAAGATAGATAAACAAATATTTAAATCAAAAACATTTAAATTTCACTCTCAAACTTCAAACTGAATCTGTCTCATACGGAATTCTGTGATCTTCCATCAACAAACTTTTTAAAACGTTGGATGCCAGTCCATTTCATTACAAAACAGAACATTAATTAACACATTCAGTGTTAAAAACAGCTTGATTAACACATTTAAAGAGCAGCTATCAAGGAGAAATGTGATTCCAACTTCATTCTCTCTATAGCATGATTCTTTTAAATTGTCAGAGAACAGCTGATTGATGTACGCTCGTTTATAGCAGAATCCAATTAACTTGTCATAAATCAGCTGATCCAGTAATAATTGAACAGTGATTTCGACACAATAATCAAAAGGCTTCAAAGTCTTGAAGACCTTTTTCAAGAAGACCTTTCAAAGAATAACTTCTTAAAAGACCTTTTCAATAATCTGCAAGATTCAGCATTTATAGGTTAAGTATTGTGATAATATGCTCGTCGATCATATGTTTTATGACAAGTTAAATGGATCCTGCTATACTAACGTTAAATCAGCTGTTTTCTGACAAGTTAAAAGAATCCTGCTGTACACTACGTTCAGCTTGATTTGTAGCCAATTTGTTAAATTTCAGAAGTGAATGGCTATGCGAAACAAAGACCGAAACGAAGTGGGACGTCGAAAAAGCAGTCGAATGACAACGATGACCTGGTTGAATCGGACGATCCCGGGGAAGGTACCAGTGGCATGAACAACGATCACAACTACATGCGAACCACGCGACAGAGTCGGCTGGAGGAGAGTGAGCAGAAAGCAGATGGTGAACTGAAGACTAGTCAGCGCAGGAAGCGTGTCAAGTCGGACTCGGACAGTGAGAGCAATCAGGCGATTGCCGAGAACTCGTCCAACCGACCGCAGCGCTCGATCAAACGCAAGAATTACGCGGCTATGGTGGCCAGTGGCAGTGACTCGGCTGACGACAAAAAACGCTCTTCAGGTTGGTTATTATTTTTTTAGATTCATTCATATTCTGAAGGTGAAACGCACATCAGGTCAGTTATTGATGTATTTGGTATCCTAAAGATAATGTTAATCCCGAAACGATAGCAATTCTTTTCATTAAGTATCAATTATTGTATAGCAGCATTCTTTTAAATTGTCAGAAAACACCTGACCTGGAAAAAAAATCATCAGGGCCTATGAAGTTTAATAATCTAAATCATGTACCTAATCATAAACAAATACTTAACTTCCATCTCAACTGTGATCAATTGGCTATTAGGCTCTGCGACGCACCACACAGATCTCAAACACGCTGGAAAGAGCATTAAGAAAAGGAGTTTGCCATCACCCAGAAAAGAGGCGGCCAATAGGACTGCATCACCCCAGCAACGCTCGCTGCCCAGGTCGTCAGCTGTTGTTTATCCACAATCGACTAGTGGTAAGTGGGTTCGCAACCATCAAAAAGTGTTTTCTTTTTATTTTCTTCTTTCTCTTCTTTCTCTTCTTCTTCTTCTTCTTCTTCTTCTTCTTCTTCTTCTTCTTCTTCTTCTTCTTCTTCTTCTTCTTCTTCTTCTTCTTCTTCTTCTTCTTCTTCTTCTTCTTCTTCTCCTTCTCCTTCTCCTTCTCCTCCTCCTCCTCCTCCCTCCTCCTCCTCCTCCTCCTCCTCCTCCTCCTCCTCCTCCTCCTCCTCCTCCTCCTCCTCCTCCTCCTCCTCCTCCTCCTCCTCCTCCTCCTCCTCCTCCTCCTCCTCCTCCTCCTCCTCCTCCTCCTCCTCCCTTTTCTCTTTATCCTATTGTGAATCCTATCTCTATTCAAATGAACATGTGGCAAAAATCCTATGAATCATATTTTATCGTAATCAAATTTTCTCTCTTTATGCCTGATCCAATTGATAGTTGCATGAAAATTCAAATAGCCTATATGAAGGGCCCAGGGGAAGAAGGGGCAAAGTCCACCTGAACATATTTTTCAGGAGACACTTTTTAAAGTTTAAGTTCTTTTATTGTCATGGAAACAGTAAATAAATAGTCTTGGACTTGACTGTTTCTTCCCCAGTACCGCGTGGAGTTGGCCCGTTCTTCCACAGCACATCGAATATTCAATCCCACTTTTCTATGTCAATGAGCACGTTTTTCTCCAAAACAAATATACCATCGTGTTCGGCGTCAAAAGCTGAATAAAACTGCGTTTCAAACTCATTTTCAGAAAAATATGGAGTTTACCCCTTTTTCCCCTGGAGCCTTCATATTTAACTGCAGTAAAATTATGTCATCTAACGCATCCAAAGAGAATCAATGAAGTCAATGCAGTTTAAAGTCATTTTACGGCGGCTAAATTCTCATGCAACTGCAACTGGCAGTTAGAGTTTATTATCAACTTTTCGTTGTGATGAATATAGTTTTGATTGAATCTTTCTGATTGAATTTTATGGCTATTAAAAGCCATAAGATAAATAGAAAAACCTAAATAAATAATCAGTATTTAATTGGTAGAAAAAAATAAAAAACGAGGTATTATTTCACATAGGAATAAACGGTCTGAAAGAGTGTATGAATCACAATAACTTCCTATTTCTATCTCAATAATCATTGAATTGCAGTATCAACGTATACAACGCATAATGAATGATGTTTACATTTTTCAGGAAGTAAACCTCGAAGAATCAAAACACGTCCGGCGAAAAAACGTATCAGTTATGTCGAGGAGAATGGCACCATTTCGTCCGATGATGAGTTGGATGATGAACACAAACTGGCTCAAAAAATACGTCAAGGTAAACTATAACACTGTACAGTATTTAATCCTCATCGAAACCCTATTACACTTACGTCGGTCGGTTAGATAGCTGACATTAATCCCTATAAAGTCAACTTGTGCAACTGACCCTGTTTTAATACACTCTAGTGTGCGTAAACTACATTCAAGTCTCGTGTGATTCCCTGTGTTTTCTTTAATGAAATGCGATTATTGGAAAACAGGTATGTGTATTGTTAGAATATTATGAAAAGTAATTGTTTATCGTTTTTGTTCGAATCTATATTATTAAAATATTAAGGTTTTTCGTTTCACACGCGGCGTGTGAATACCATACACACCGATTGTCACGAAAGTTTGCATATTACATCATTTTAACCCAAGGATTGTTCTTAGCCATAAATCAAGGTCCTTAACCTTGAGGAGTTCATTGTACAGTACTTTGAAATTATCAATGTATCCTTATGGAGTCGTAATTTTTGAACTTAACGCCAATTTTTTACCTGTGAATTACGTTGAAAAATAACAAACAGATGTTATTTATACCATTATCATAGCCCCCTTTAAACTACAGTTTTGTAAAGTTATGGAATACTAAATGCGGTATTGGATGGATCACGGAAATTAGGGAGGATATGCAAGAACTACACATTACAATACAGGATTTGAAAGACAAAACACATGCACTCAAAATACTTAAAGACAAACACAGTATCTTACCTGTAAAAGTAAATAAACAGAGAGTGGGAAGGGTGATTTCGGAGGAGGAGAGGAGGGCACGATCTGAGAGAATGAAAGCATACTGGGTCATCAAAAAGAAAAAAAAAGAAAAGAAACCGATCTTGTATTGACTAAAGTGGTCCAATGTTGGCCATAAAAGACAAAAAAAAAAGGGTGCTAGGCCATTATGAAATGGGAAAGATGATTTGAATTTACATTGATAAGGTAATGTAGAGATCAAAAACATATGATTTTTTCAAACTTATTAGAGGCTTTGTGATATTAAAACCATATGTTGAAAGTATGATCAAGGATGATAAAAACATAGAGATACCCCAATCCATCAAAGATGTAATCTCAAATTTTCTATCAGTAATCTCATTTAAATTTACATCTATCTAATAGGTCTAATGATGTACAGTGTTTTTCTATGTCAAAGTTAACATTCAAAATAGTGGGTTTCTTATGTTAATAGCGGGTATTGAGTTTCATATATATTTAAATTTCCTCTAACAATGTGCATGATTAGATATTTCACACAAATATCCTTAACCTCAACAGGATTTCTGAAACCCCGTAGCGAAGCACGGGTGACCTGCTAGTTCAAATGAAAATTGTTGGCTTTATTGAAATGACTGTGTTCTTTATTGGCATAGCGAGTGGAGAATTTTCCAGTTGGAATAGATTACTGTTTGTTATGAATTTGTTCTTTGTTTACAGAACGGATGTAGAATTTGTCAGTTTGTATGTATTTTTGGTTTCATCTGAATGGCTGTGATTTTGTTTGCAGGGCGTATGCAAATGAGACCTTTGAAGAAAGACATGAACTACGCTGAGAACCGGGAAGCATCTTCTAGTGGTGACGATAATGATGATGATGATGGTGAAGTCGACGATTACGATTATAATGAAGAGGAGGAAGGAGACAACCAGGCGAATGGAGTAGAACAAGAAAACGGAGCTGAAGAAGAAGAAGAAGAGGAAGAAAACACTTTACTAGTCGTAGTAGAAGAACCAGGTGTAGAAGAAACTACCACTCATCAAAAAAATACCGACAGCACTAAAGAAGGTAGGTACTCTGGTTTTAATCTTCACTGTTATTTTTTTCAAAAAATTGATGTTCTTTTGAAATTGTTCTTATTTACTAAAGTTGTTTTCATTTAGTCTTCAAGAAATGTCGATGATGTATTGGTTTATTATGTGTTGAATTTTTCAAATGAAATAATTAGCAGTTTTCATGTGGAATAAACTAAGTCTAATGAATGTTTCTAGCTTGAATTTATACAAACCATTCAATTGCAGAATCATATTTCCATCTATTACATTATTGTGAATCATGTACATTGTGATTCCTCATCCGATTTTCTGAATAATGCTTTAATGATGTGTTTGTAAATAATGCATTAATATCAAACTGTCAAACTACATAAATATATCATTATACTGTGATTATATTAATATCAAACAATGTTGCCTACTGCGGTAACAATTTTTGACCAAGTAACAGATTCCATGAAATGATGCTCAATAATATTGTTAATTCAGTGATAAAACTAGAATGTTTGTTCAACATCCTTGTAAAATTCACAACAGAGTAGAATATTCCAGAATCACAAGATTCACAATTTGTGTTTTATAATTTATTATCTTTATATAACTTCGTAATGACGTACGAAAAACAGTTCATTACGTCCTAGTGGGGCGAAAACACAGATACAAAGTCCAGAACGTATTCTCTTCCTAATTTTGATAAATATTTCAAATAAAAAAAGGATGTGCCCTGTAAAGTTTTGTCGAAATGAATTCACCTCATTTCATTTGATGTGTTTTCTTGTATTTTTCAGCGGCAATTCCCAACGGCGTGGAAAATCCGAGAGCAACAAGAATCAAAACTAAGGTGGTTTACAACGAGGACTACGATGATGAAGATGACGATGACGAAAGTGATGATGACAACCAAAAGCCGACGAATCACAGAGTGAATCCAAGAACGAAAGCTACTAAACAAGAACCGGCAAGAGCTGGGCCCAGTACGAAGAGGGCAGTCAAAGATAAGGACGATGAAGATGATGATGATGAGGAGGAGGATGAAAGTGAAAGTGATGATGAAAACAAGAAGGCGCCGAATCTCAGAGTGAATCAAAGAACGAAAGTTACTAAAGAACCGGCAAGAGCCGGGCCGAGTACAAAAAGGGCTGTAAGAGATGAGGATGATGAAGATGATGAGGAGGAGGATGAAAGTGGAAGTGATGATGAAAACAAGAAGACACCGAACCACAGAGTGAATCTAAGAATAAAAGTTACTAAACAACTTGTGATAGCTGGGCCAAGTACGAAAAGAGCAGATAAGGATAATGAAGATGATGATGATGAGGAGGAGGAGGAGGAGGAAGAAGGTGAAAGTGATAATGAAAACAAGAAGGCGCCGAATCACAGAGTGAATCAAATAACGAAAGTTACTAAAGAACCAGCAAGAGCTGGGACGAAAAATAGAAGAGCTGTCAGTGATGAGGAGGAGGTTGGTAGTAGTAGTGAGGAGGAGGATGAGAGTAGTGAAGATGACGAGGATGACGATGATTATTACAGTCCGAAACGCGCCCAACACGCAAAAAAAGTGCGAGAAAGTCGGCGAAAAACTTCCTCAAGAGCGAATTCATCGGCCAGAAACAGTGACTCGAATCCTCCCAGCCGTAAGCGTCGCAAAGTGGTCGACTCGGAGTCAGACTCGGAAGGCGGCGGCGGCAAAAGTTTCCAATCGTACGGCACGAGCAGTCGTCCGCACGCCGGACGCCGAGTCAGCGAAATGATGGCGAGTCCGTCGAAGGGCCGTCTCCGTCGCAGCAAGCGACCGCACCGGCCGATCGTCGACAGCGGTGACGTCACAGCCGAGTCTCAGTCAGAGTCGGACGCTGAGTCGCAGCCGCAGTTGAGCATCAGCAGTCGCGGACGGCTGCGGAAGTTGTCGCCCCGTGTACGCGCCTTTCTCGGTGACTGATGGCGTCATAAGGTTGGCAAAAACAAGTCGCCAAGTGGTAGCTGATGATAACCAACTTGATCGAGTCTTCACTCTCGACTCAACGTTCTTCTTGCTATCTGTATATACGAACTTCCTATGAAAATCTTGTTTATAAGGCCATGCATTCAACTATTTATTGAATTGTCTTATAAAGTCTTACACCAGTTAGATTATGTTGGCTAACATAATGGAGTCTCCAACGTTACAGTTTTTGTTTCGAGTTACTTTGAATCTTTAGATACGAACTTCCTATGAAAGTCTTGTTTATAAGGCCATGCACTCAGCTATTTATTGTGTTATCTTGTTAAGTCTCTATGATGACGTTAAAAGACTGTCAAAATAAGCCACTTGTTAGCTGATCCAGTCTCGACTCAAATTCACAGTTTCGTTTCATTGTAATCTCTAGATATGAACTTACATTTATATCTATATAAGGCCAAGCATTCAACTTTTGTTCTGTAAAGTGTTTTTTTAAAAGTAAATTCTTTCTTTCTATTTCTATGAAATAAATTAGGCAGTAATATTCGTATGACTTTTATTGATGGAGAGACCCTAAAGAGCAGTTCTACCTCGCTGTTTGTTCCATGCTATAGAACATAATGGTCCTTCTGTTTTAGGTAGGTTCCGAATAAAGTAGTGTATCGATTGGATGATATTGTACTGTTATAGCTGGTTCAATTTGCTAGGGCATTTGGGTGGATAACTAATTATTGCCAACTAATAGTAAAGTGCATACGAATTCATCTACTATACAATATGCACTGGCTATTTCATAGTGAATGAATTTTTTCACTCTTTGAACATGAGACCTGTAATGAGGTAATTAATTGTCAATCTAGGTGCCTTAGCAAAAAGAAACAACAGTATACGCTTTATACTGTGCACTTTGTTATACCAATTCACGCGTTACATCCTACTTTTGATCATGTTAGCTACTTGTGTTCACCTTTTAAGTATACCGGTAGCCTACTCGACATTCTTTCTCTATGAAAATTGTGCGATAAGGAATTGCGTCTTCGGATGATATTTTCCTATTATGTGCTGTACATAAAATATATTGCAATCTGTAGATAGCAACTTTCTACATAGAAATTGTATAAAATTAAGACGTGCATGAAACTTATAATCGTGTGGATTTGTGAAGTTTTACTTCAACAATACGAACTTTCCATTTGTATAAAATTTCCATCATTGTAATAATTCTATTTCTGTCTGACCTGGAATTATTAATGGATAATTATATTATTTGCATTAATCACTGCTTCAAATAACCGTGAAATGTGGGTCAATAATGTTGAAATAGTGGGTAGAAATCATTGAGTTATATTGTTAAAAGTTAAATATTGCTTTGTTCTGTTATTTCCTCAAATTCCAATCATTGTACATAAATATTATAACATTGTTCATGTTGTCGTTTTAACTAGTCGTTGATCAACACTGGTTAGAAATTGTGATGAATTCACAATAACTTTTTATTTCCCACCCCGCTGATTTTGCTATGTATATTGTATGTACAGTGTTGTAATCTGTACACGGAGTTGTAATTAAAAGCGTTTAAAAATTTCTGTAGATTATCCTCGAATACGCATATCTATAAATAATTTTTTTTTGAATATTATGTTCAATGTACGCCAATGTATTTTGTATCCATAAAATGAGTGTCGAGTGATAAAGCTTTTGGTAAAATTTGATGTAAGTAGTCTACAGTGTACATTCTCAGAATCTTTAGCTGGTTTAGGCTAAGACCTTATTATATTTATTTCGGAAACTTTCTGCACAAGCAATGTTTATTATGCGATTGATAATAAATTTATATAGTTTATTTTTAATTCACATGTTCTGAGATCTACATTACCTTGTGAGCTAGTTTATTTTTTACTATGCCTGATGATGTAATGAATTCAATGAATGTATACAGGGTGTTTCTAAAATAGACCGAAAAACTTCGTGAGCGGTTTTCTGACATTGAAATTAAGTAAAACGTTCCAGTTAACATGAGTCCTAAAATGGTTTGTTTCCCCCTAGTCGCCATTTTGTTTTTCAACTTTATATTTTTTCTCTCCAGATTGGTTTGACTAATTTTGTTGAAATTTAGCATGGTCATGGTCAAGATGAAGGTCTGCTGTAAAAGAATGAAGCAACCTTATCTGACGAGATATTTCAAAATGGCAGGCAACAACAAGTTTTCGAGTTATTTCAATTTAAAATGCCCGCCATTTTAAAATATTTCGTCAGATAAATCTGCTTCATTTTTTTACACCTGACCTGCATCTTGGCCTTGACCATGCCAAATTTCAACAAAATTAGTCGAACCATTCTGGTGAAAAAAATTGAAAGTGAAAAAAAATGGCGACAAGGGGGAAACAAAGCATTTTAGGACCCATGTTTACTGGAACTTTTTTCGTAATTTCAATGGCAGAAAACCGCTCACAAAGTTTGTCGGTCTATTTTAGAAACACTCTGTAAATTCTGTTATCGGATATATAAAAACATTTCTTCCAGAGTAGCCTAATCATACCAAGCTTTTATTAACCAGCAATGACATTAATTTAATATTGTCTCTTGTATACGTGTGGGCCGAACTATCGATATTAAAAACATAATTCTATATTTTGGATTTTAACTTATTGTATTTACTATTTTTAAAGCCAACATCAAAGTATTGAGTGATTTGAATTCCGCCTATATCATAATAAAACCAAAAATTTTCAATTGCGTTTGAAACGTTTTCTAATCACTGTTTTGTTATTCTGATAGGGTGGTTTTCTCAGACTACTTCCATTAAGTCGTTATTAAAATTAAATGTTACTTATTTAATAATATAATAATTATTTAATTTCAAGTTCATCTTGTTTTAATGAATCTCGTTATTCCCGATTGAATTATCACATTTATGACGCTTATAAATAAAACTTAGCACCGTTACTGAGTAGTTAGAAATGTTATTTATAAAATCTCAAGAAGTAGAACTTCTAATACATTATTAAACTTGGTACTTATTATTGTACCGCTGTCGATTTGTAATAAAACTGTTGAAATTGATTTGTCGTCGATCTATATTGTTGAATTTAGACATTTTTGTAAAAAAGTTGAGAAGAAATCGCAAAAATATTATCATGAGGATGAAATTTCATCGGTGATTCATCATCAATTCAATGTAATGTAACTAAATCATTGTAAAATAATCTTCAACAATCTTTGTTATTTTTGTGATGTGTATTTTTATATAAACACGAAAGGAAAAAGTAATTCCTTTTGATGTAATAAAATTATTGAAGATTTTTTAGTGCTTAATCAGTCTTGTTCACCTATTTATTATTTTTACCCTAGATATAACTTTCAATTACGTTATAATGTTGCTTTCAATACAAAATCTCCGTATCTATATACTTATAATATTATTATCTTTCTTTACCTCCACTGGAACATAGAAAAGTGGAATTTGTTGAAATTATTCACGAGATTTGAAATGTGAAACATGATTCTTGAAAAAAACATTTGAGATGAAACATGAAATCAAATGAACAAGTGCGGTAAAAAATGTTGGTATTTATTTCAAGAAAAAATTACAGTACATAAAGACAATTTACAGTATTTGAAACGTTTTCAGTTAGTGCAGGCCTATACCTTTTAGTAACATCAGAACTAATAACCAGATCATGATGCCACTAGCAATACAAGCATTAAAAAAATTCAAATATCCTGTCTTCTCATTGGAATTATTAATAAAATTAGACAAAAATACACTTTCAAATATTATTGGATTGAGTATTTTGTAAAAAATTCAATACAGATAGATCATCATTAATTTTGGTCTCAAACATCAATAAATTTATGGTGTTGCTACCGCTTATTATTAATAACTGTATTTCAACACTTCTAATTTCTTCAGAGACAAAAATACAAAATTTGTAAGATATTTCTTTATTATAAGATAAACAGGTATCAAATTCAATGTCGGACATCAATAATTTTGGTACAGTCTCAAATATCTTTTAGCCAATATAATTTTGAATTGTCATTGTTTCGAATTTATCAATTCAGTGTGTTAGGCACATCATTTTACATTAATTCAAGACTACTTACAATTAGCATCACAAACTACTAGAGATAACATACAAGATTAATATTAGATTTCTATCCAAAATGCATTGATTGTAGTTGACAATATTATTTTGAGTGTATTGACATAAGGTCTTGATAGGTTTGATATCCAATTTGAAAAGTTGTTTTAAGGTAATATTGTGATGAGCTTGTAATGAGAATACAGATAACATAATAAGAATTATTGAGTTTGATATCCAACTTGAGAAGTTGCTTGAGGTAACATTGTGATGAGCTAATAATGAGAATTTTACAGCGAATTCATATGAGACTGGCATCTTCTTTATATAAAATAGGCAAACATGTTTTTTTGTGATCAGAACTCCTCCGTGGTTCCTCAACCGATTTTGTTCTTTTACGTGTCATTCGAAAAATCTCATTGAGTAGATGTTTGATAAGGTCTTACATTTTGAAAAAAGTAAGCCATGTTAAAGCAATGGAAAAAATTAAAACGTACATTCCTGATCTCCACAAAGACTTTTTTCAAAATGTAAGACCTTATCAATCTTCTTATCAATGAGATCTTTCAAATGAGACGTGAACGAACAAACTCGGTTGAGAAACCACGGGGGAGTTCTGATTACAAAAAAACATGTTCGCCTATTTTATATAAAGATTTTTTTAAATAAAATTTATTGTGATAAAGTAATCGACTTATAACACTAGTTTTTTATTCTAAGAAATACTGGAAATAAACATTCACCAACTTGGTATGGTAACAAAATAATAATAAACAATATGTACATGGTATCATCGGTACTTCTGAAAACATGTTCTAGGAATATTACAGGGTAGCCTATTTATCAAATTGCAAATAACTTAAGCTTGCAAAATCTTATTTCAACTATATAATACCCTTCATATTAATCGATCAACACCTATTTAAAAAGAAAAAATCCTGAACTAGGGCTGTAAAGTGACAAAAACAAACGTTTGTATGTACATATTATGACATTCGAAAATATCTCATATTTAAAATATCTCATCTAAAACAGCTCGGAAGTCCAATATCTGTGTTTATGAAGCTCAGTTATATTTAGGCCTGTAAATTTCAATTATTTTATTATTTTCAATGCTAGTGATGATGAAATGATATTATTTAGCCTTATCTTGCAACCATTGTCTCTCTAAACAACATAATAAATCTAGCCTATATTGCTTGAATGAAACTAACATCATTATGAAAAATTACAACTTATTAAATTTTATAGTGGTCTTTAAGCTCAATACTGAAGAAATCAATGGAATTATCGAATAAATTTAGTGTTTCACTCATTATATTCTATAATTTATTTTCACTTCAGTAAGCTGACCGAGTTTATTAATTGGTAATATAAAAAATTCGTTTACATTTTTCTTAGAAAAAATTGGTACTACCAAATCTTAGAATCTAGACCCTGTCTTCCGATAGATATAACTTTGAATTGGTAAGTATCAGTCATAATTGATTTTGAGTTTATGAAAGATGTAATAAGTCAAGGAAATTTTAGAGGTTTCAATTGTTAGATCCACCAAAAATTTTTTTTTTCATTTTTTAGATACCAATAAACATTAAAACGAATAAAGAAAAGATCACGAAACAACTTCTACGGTTTAGATATTGGAGAAACTCATTTCTAATTGATGATCAGGTATTTTTTGTATTTATAAAAATGAAATGTATCAAAATTTAATTGGAATGTTGAAAAAAAGTGAAGTAAAATATTGTTAAAAAATAAGCTCTAAGCTAAAACTAATAACTGTTTCTAATATCATGATTTTTATCAATATTGAACTCTCATAAATGCAATTATTTGTTAATAAAAGGACGGGAAATGATGCAGATATATTCAACTATTAAAATAATATAAGAATAACCAAATTACTATGATAGATGAAGGATAATACGTGGTAACTACAATAGAAAAACGATGATAAAATATCAAGAATAAGAACCTAAACTTCAACATTAATAAACTACTATGAACAACATCTGATAATTAATTAAATTTGAACATCTTTTCTAATTTTGAAATGAAATATAGCCTACTCTAGATATTCATACTAGAACAAATAAAAGAATAAAATTTTGGATAGAGTATTCTGTTACACTTCTAACAACAAACCTTTATAATAAAAGATTGAACTTTTACTAAATAGAAACAAAATTGGCATCAAAAATAAATCTCACAACCAATATCATAGACTGATATTCCGATGAAATTATAAAGTTCTAATGAATTTTGGAATACAATTAATTTCAAAATAATGTTTTGCTTTTACTTCTTCATATAAGATAACTTATGAGATAATAGACAGAAATAATAACAAAAACAGAATTGTCCGAAAACTAAAGTAATTTCCAATAGTCTTTCCATTATTATAAGATGAAGAGACTAAATAAGAGAGAAAATCATTGAATTGGCCTTCAAACTAACAATTCAATGAGGTAGAAGTACTGTAATGTGAATTTTTATTCAAAGTTTGCCACTTCTATTGAAATATCTTGTATCTGAAATGCCTACAAGGAAATCAATCAAATGACAGATGGATTCATTGGTCTACTATTTTTCGACTGCGAAAAGTATCTACATGTTTTTTCAAGATATTGAAATTCTTGAATGCTATTGTTTTCCAAAACTGATTAGTAATGGAAGTGATAACTGAAGTTATAGAGCCAGTTATCAATCTGAATATACTGTATACTCTCAAGTTATACTTAGAGAATAATTTCATGTGATAGATATATAGTAAAAAATAATAATTAACTGGAAAATTGTTCATGAGATTTAAATGAAAAACAACACAATAAATTTCACCTGGATTGAGTGGAAAGAATAAACTTAATGCCTTTTGTGATATTTGATGCTGTGGAGCAACTTATAAAACAATAAAAAAATCAATCTTAAAAACAAAACAATCTTCAAAAACAATCTCAATGAAAAAATCTTCATCTGAATGAAACAATCTTCAAACCAGTAATAAATAAATAATAATAATAATCTTCAATGAAACTTTTTGAACTTCAGAATTTTATTGCATTAAAAAAATGAAATTGATAATTAATATAACATAATAATCCAGCAAAAAACTAATAACTGATACTTCTCTTTGGTGAAAAGTAATGAACACAATATAGTTTTGATAGGAAACATTGTAACAAAAAAACACTTGATAAATTTCAAATATCACAGATACACAGTAACTTAATTGGAATTACAAAAAAAAGAAACAAAGTCTAAAACCTTATGACGTGGAGAGACTTCATTGTTTTCGCTTGCTTTTTTCTCGGGAACTTCATCTTCATCCCAAGGTTCGTAGATTTCAAGTCGTTGCTTCAAGTTTGACTTCTGTTCTTCCAAAGTCTGAACTTTGATCGTTAGTGATTCGACACCTTGTTTCAGCATTTCTAGTTCAGCATGTTCGGCTCGGTCCATACACAGTTGCTTGATAACATAGCTGAAGGAAAAAATTAAGGAGTGCTATACGAAATAATTGGGATAAAAAAGAGGAAGTTCAAATTCATAATATTAAACAGAGAATATGTATTCACAATTTACTTATGTTTCTAGGGTAGGCCTACATAATATCAAAAATAATAACATGAAAAAATAATTTCAATTTTTTTAAAGAAATTTGACTGCATTTTTAGTTTTTTTTTATTATGAAAATTGACTGCAATCTAGCACTTGGCTGATGAACAGTTTAGGCACTACTCACACTTGGTAACTTCAAATCGCAAAGCAACTCATCGCTCGGCAACTCTGCGACGCAGCATGTGTTTTCAAATGATGAAGCTCAGGCTAGACGATTCCAGAATCGGAAACTCGATTGCAGCGCAACTGAGTTGCTCTGCGATCCGACATGTTGGTTCTGGTTGCCCGGTGATCGATTTGCATGATTGCCAAGCAATTGTAGGTTATGTTGACAGTATTTTTTATACAGATAAGTGGGGTTAGGCTTCAACTATGTACAAAATGGACACGGTCTTCCTTATATCCGTTGAAGCCAACATGAATTGGATTGAGTGACTTCATTTTGGGGCAAGACTTCAAGTCAACTATACGAGCGTTCTTCGCTTTTGTATTATACACTAAATATCGGGGGACCGAGCTCTGCTCGGGATTACATAGGCACAGGAATGGAAATTAAAAAAAAAAACATGAAATTAAACTACAGTGAAATACAAGTCGTTACTTTAACTGAATTGAACTATATTTACTATATTATTATGTCAACCGATGTGTTTCTATATTTTCTCAATTTTGGTAGTAGAGACGCTACTTTTACCAAGGAAGTTAGTGTAGTCGCAGATTGTATGCATATTTTACATGTGATCAGATGATTAAAATGCATTATCTCAATAGCTGAAATAATCTTGTCTCACTCCCACACTCACTCTCTTTAGGCTAATTGTTGTTCTGCCCCAAAGTGACGTCATATAGCAGTAAAGATGTTTGCTTCCAAGACTTCTGGCGTTAAGATAGGAAAGACCGTGTCTTTTCTATACATGGTCAAAGGGGTTAGGTGATATTCTAACAAAATAAAACTGGTAAAGTAGGATTATTTGATTACAAAAGTAGTATTTCATAAATTTTTGGTTACTTGAACTTATAAAATATTAAAGAAAATATAAAACTCAAAATATTTAATTTTGAGAATAATGTGATAGTCGATCGGCAACTTGCAACTAGAGTCGCGGAAGTGTGAGCATGACAAGCAACTGAAGTCTCCCGGTCTTTCCGAAATTCGGCAACTCTGATCGTACGATTTCAGTTTCCAGGTGTGAGTAGTGCCTAAGGCAGCTCGTACACCGGAGCAATAAGCAACATTTGAATCATATGATCGTCTACTCTATAGAAACAAATAGTCCAATGCACACCTAAAGCAGCTGTTTCAGTATGCATTGAACTATTGGTTTGTACAGAGTATACAATCATATGATCCATATGTTGCTAGTTGCCTATTGCTTATTGCTCCAGTGCACGACCGGGGTTACAGTTCAGTTTTCAATATCCACCATCAATAGGAGATTTTACACTGAAGGAAATATGAAAAAAAATTAATTGTCCTTTTCAATTCCAATTGCTCTTATACTTTTATCTTTTAATATCTTATATCTTCAACAGTAATCACACTTTTTCTATTATTTATAGGCAAAAATACATAATATGTATTTAAAAAAAAACATTTGTAGTAATTTCAATGACTTTATACCATTGAAGATGGTATAATCCTTAATGGTATAATTACCATTTTAACCAAAGCTATCATTTTATCGTATTTATGAGAGTTTGATATTAAATATTTTATGTCAGGATACTGTAAGAAAAAAGAGCTTTTAGTAAGTTGGTGATTTGCATAGGACAGATTAAGTTGATGTCTCCCGGAGATGAGTAAAAAATACTTGAAATACCAGATATAGAATAAGTAAAATAATTTTTAAAAGGATACCCTAATGCATCTGAAGGTTTATCTGTCTCCTCGTACAGCATCACCAAGGCATTTGTCATTGCATCCATCACTCCAGAGCTTTCCAGGTATTTTCTGAACTCTTCTCTTTTCGAGTCGATAGGCTGTATAAATAAACAATAACATTGAAATTATGAAAAAAACACAAAAGAATAATACATTCTTCAAATAAATATCATATTGTGATGTGATAAACTATCTCAATAAACCCACGAAAATAGCAAAATATCATGATTTCTATATAGTTTTATGGGCGTAACGTCTCAATTACTTCGACTTAAACTAATAAGAAAACGGATGTACCTGAATAGCAGGCCGATTTAATTCTGAACTGACAATATTATATTATTCTGAATAATTAGCTACTATTCTCAATATTATGTGGTTTTTGACAAATAACCACAGTCCGTCCATAACCTTGAAAATGTAAGGTTAGTTGGAATGTGGTATAAATTGGATTTTTACATGCTCTGTAAAATATTGAACTCGTAAAAATTTATGTAGCGAATGAAACATTGCATGGAATTAGTAAAATATTATACAATTATACTCTTATAAACAATTAATATGACTTTTGCTTGAAGATTTTTTACTCACCCTACAAACTCCGGTTATACTGCTCATTCTATCTATATTATTGTTTTCTTATTCGAAGAAAAGTGTTTATGCGGTATGCCGGGGGCCAGGGCTGAATTTGGCTTGGCTTGGCTTGGCCTGTTGATCACCCACAACCGGGTTGTTTCAAAGAAAAAAGCTTGCAAACTGTAACCTGCAAGTAAGAACAATAACAAGCAAATACAGAAAAAATTAATAAGGACACAATTCACTAAACACAGTGATGTTCAAGAGATAAAAAAATGATACGTTGTTGTTAAGGGATCGTTATCAAGTCACCTGATCGTGTTTTTTTCCGTTCGTTTTGTTCTTTTTCTGTTCCTGCCTTGAGCTTTTGATGGTGTTGTAATTTTGGGATGGTACAAAAGTGTCCCAGCGACATTCTGGTCCACCACTCCAAGGATTCCAAACAACATTTTGTCCCATTTTCACTGACGACATTCTGTCCCACATTCCTGAGATGGACCAATATGTCGGCTGCATGCACGACATTTTGGTCCAATCTATACTCCTTCACTTTCCGACAATTTGTACTAACGACATTCTGTCCCACATTCCTGAGCTGGACCAATATGTCGGCTCCATGCACGACATTTTGGTCCAATTTACTTACATTCCTTCACTTCCCGACAATGTGTACCAGCGACATTCTGTACCACGTTTCATTAGCAATATCGATTTAGGCAAAATATCGACTGTTGAACTTCTAGTCAATTAGGAGTGTAAGTGTGACGTCACAGATCCCAATCCGACATTACAGTCATGTTTCCAAACATTTGACACAGACATTAATTGAAAGTGTATGCAGTCAGTTTTCGATTAATATGCTTTTAAAAATAAATATTGGTATAATATTTTGTCTTTTTTCATAGGGTCATAATTAAGGTAGGTTTTAAAGCGATGAAAAAACAAGGTCAAGTGACTTTTGAAATTGTCAGTATTTGGATTTTTAATTTTCTGTAATGCTTCTTTTTCTCTACTATCAAAGTTAAGAGAAAAATCATTATTTTGAGGATATCCACTGGAGATAAAATTAATTAATTATATCATTGATAAGACAGGGGAGTCAAATCAAATCAAAATCCATTTATTGCAAAAGACAAGTAATGTACACGTATAGGCCACGTCAAAACATAATTACATCAAGTTACATCGAGTTACAGTTGATTTGAAAGCAAATTGGTGAGAATTTGAAGCTAAGAAAATAATATAGCATCCTATGAAAAAGTAAGTTGGACTATCTTCCTTTTCAAAATTCTCAATATCATGCATAACCATCTTGTACAATTCAAATTTCGAGACAGGTTTTACATTAAAACCGACCGGCTCACCGAATTACGAATTTTATACCAATATATATCGATAAGTATGAATGAATCGATGAAAATATCGATATTTACGCATTCCTGTGATGGACCAATATGTCGGCACCGTGCACGACATTTTGGTCCAATCTATACTCCTTCATTCCGACAATTTGTACCAACGACATTCTGTCCCACATTCCTGAACTGGACCAATATGTCGGCTCCATGCACGACATTTTGGTCCAATTTCCTTACATTCCTTCACTTTCCGACAATGTGTACCAGCGACATTCTGTCCCACATTCCTGAGTTGGACCAATCCATGAAACGACATTCTGTCCCAAAAATGGGACAGAATGTCGCTGGACCAAACTGTCGTTGGGACAAAATGTCACGCTCCCGTAATTTTGAGATAATAAGATAGGAAACGGTTTTTAGATAATCTTTTTGTGGTTAGTGATGAAAAATAGGATATTCTCAATTTTAGAATAATTATAAATGATAAAATTCTATATTGTTTCATTCTTAATAATATTTTATTACAGAATTTTTCATTAATTTACTAAAAAAGCAGGGGGCTGTCATAGACGGAGTGGAAATATTGTATCTTCCCCATGTTAAAAAGGGGTGTAGGCTGAGTCTCTAGTTTCCGGCTGAGTCTCTAGTTTCCGGACGGAGTTTTAGCGCTGTATTTGAATTCAGAGCTTTTAGGTTAAGTTTCATTTTCATAAAGACTTTAAAAGTTTATGGTATATTTTGCGGTATAAATCAAAACTGTTGAGAGAATATGGTTGATATTTACGGCAAAATATAAAATTTTTGTTAGATTCTTTGTTTTTTAGGTTGGTTTGAGTAGAAGTAGGTATGATTCTCTACTACAGGTTAGAATGGTTATTCACTAATTCACTAATAATGCTCAACTTCTAATATCGTTACGCGTGTATCAAACTTTCGGATTATTCTTCAATATCATTGATCTAATATCGTTATGCGTGAATCAAGCTTTTGAACCATCCGCTATTCAATCAGAATCAGTTGTAATTATTATCAATTTACGATGTTTTCAAATACACCGCTAAAAGTCCGTCCGGAAACTAAAGTCATCCTACACCCCTTATTTCTCTTACTTCCAGTCCCTGAGATGTCAGGTCCCTGTAAAAAAGAATCCCCTCTTTTCACTTCAGCGCTGTTGCTGATCTAGATGGCACTGTATAACCGCCTAAAGGTGGGATTTCGTTACTGCGGCTCCGCAGCCGATCCCGACACGACTAGCCAAGATGGCGGACAAATTCGCAGTCTGGGCACCCCACTGCCTTCGAAGGCCGTTATCAAATCAAATTGATAACATCGAATTGAACAATAATGAGATATTAAAGGGCTTTAAACCGGCGAATTACAATATCTGAATAAGTTTTGAACGAGATCTGTTGCACCATGTATACACCCGCTGGGGTGTATACATGGCCTTCAAAGGCAGTGGGGTGCACAGACTGCGAATTTGTCCGCCATCTTGGCTGGTCGTGTCGGGATCGGCTGCGGAGCCGCAGTAACGAAATCCCACCTTCAACGCCCAGCCAGTCTGTCGCAACTCGCAACTTTGCAGTTTCAACTTCAGATTGCACTTTGCAGGTTAATATACTTTACTAATATACTCAGTTACAGGTGTTTTGATATTTTAGTGAAGGTGTGGATGAGGATTTAGGATTTTTAAAATATTGTGAGTAGACGTAGACTTCAGCGACTACCATTTGAGTAGATTTTATGGGGTTTGACAACATGCTTATTATATGATTGTTTACAATTTCAACAACAATATTCCTGAATTATTTGAGAACGAAAAACTCGCCTACTCAAGACAATTCCTTAGTGTTCTACTATAAAATAGTTGAATATTTCCTTAAAACCATGAAATTACACTGCGTTGTAGAAGTTAATAACCGTTTACTGCCATCACTGGCTTTGAATTCTCGTAGAGGCCAGAAATCTACCTTGAGAATTGCTTCAAATGGAACCACCTCCGACAGTGCTGTTATATTGCATCAAACGAACGACAATGTTTCGGGAACAGTTTACAAGGTAAATTCGCTGTTCTATTATGCATGAAATACATAGGCTAGTATATCTATGTGTCAAGGATTCAAGCTGAGGTAATACAGTAGGATAGCGCTTTTCAGATAGTATTCCATGGTATCTGAAATGGATTACTTCTAATGGCCAATTTATTATCACTAATCTGAATTGAGTGCTGAATATTATAATAATATATTGAAATCCTGAATCCATTATACATTAGGAATAATGCCAATCTGGACTTTCTAGATCGCAACTGTTATCCCATTCATGCACTGAAGATCTTCAAAAGACTGCATCAGTATGTGCTCAATCTGAAGATGAGGAGATATAAGAAGCTGGACTTTCTAGACTTTCTAGACAATCTGGACTTTCTAGATCGCAACTGTTATCCCATTCATGCACTGAAGATCTTCAAAAGACTGCATCAGTATGTGCTCAATCTGAAGATGAGGAGATATAAGAAGCTCTTACACACTACACAGCAGACTTATTGATGTGCCACTTTACTCGTTAAGTGAAAATGAAAATGGACTTGATTTACAAGCAGTTTTGAGCCCATTCGTAGCTCTCCATGTGTTCTTATCTATGGCACAATAATTGTTGAGTTAAATGTTTTTAGTTTCTTTGACAAAATCTATCCAGCATGGAGCTGGTCAAAGATTGATGAACTGAACGGATTAATACGCCCTCGCCTAAAATTATTATTGTCAAAGAGGAAGTACCTTTTTCGCCCCACTAGGACGTAATGAGTTGTTTTTGTATGTCATATTTGAAGGCCGAAAATGTTCCGTTTCTGACGAGGTCAGCTGGAGGCCTGTAAACGTTTACGTCCCTAGGACGGAAAATAAAATTACCTTGAATGACAAATGTTTCTATCAACAACATTGTTTGAGCTCTTGCTAGTATCCTAACCTCAAAGTTTTGTTGGCTACTAAGTTTATACGGTATTTTAATTTGTTTTGTATTCTTTCTGTTGTTTTATTTGGTTTTATGATTTGGTGTGGCGAATAATAGCGTTCGCACCGTGGAAAGAAATGTTTTGGCACTCAATCGCTTCAAGATCTCGACTTACGTCTCGAACTTGAAAACCGCAATTCGAGCCGGCAAATACACAATTTCCGCCCTAGGTGCAAAATATTGCCTAATATATCACATATTCAAGCCACTATTATAATCAAACTAATAATAATTATTATCTTATATTTCAGATTGCTAATAATATTGAAACTGTCTTCTCCCGATTTATCAGCGAAGGAAAATCAACTATTAGACTGAAGGTACCAAAGGTGGATCTAGCGATCAAGGCTGACCCTCTAGAGCTAAAATGTTTTCTGAAGACATTGGCTTGTATGTTGAGGAAAGATTCGCCTGTAAGCAAACTGCCGCAACTGTTTGATGCTATTGCTCTTAAATTAGCACCAACGCAAAAGAAAACAAAGCTCGTCATTGCCAGCGTCTCTGAATTCCCGGCTGGGCGATACCCTACCACCCTCACCACTCTTCAGGTAAATTATGATCCTTATGCTTTGTTGACACGTTGTCATTGGCATTAGATATTCTCCAACTTTAGTAATTTTGTAACCATTTCCTCTCCATAAATTATACCACCGCTCGTAATTTTATTAATGTAATTGGGTGCGTTTAAAAAGAAAGCTGATTGCATTGCAAGGTTTGCTGGTTTCTTTGAGGAATTATAATGTACAAGCACTATTTAGTAACATTTCAAGTAGATTTCTGGGAAAAAGACATTCTACTTCAACAATTCAAGTAGGCTAGTGTAGCTGCTACATTAATATTTTTACTGGCTGCCGTCAGTAAAAGTATTAAATGCCATAAGATGATGTCATCTAACAGAAACAATGCAACGAAAATAGATGAACACAAATATAGGAGCCTTCAATGCAATGACCCTATTTTATGCTGATTAAATTCAATTCGATTTTCGTGCAACAGACCGTAATTGACGAATGTTTAAATTGTTTTCAGATTAACAGCGTCCGCCTAAAGACTATTGATTCAAGAATAACCAGATTGACTGCATTACAAATCCTGAACATTTCCAACAATCAAATCACTAGGCTTCCAAAAGAACTTGGGTACATGAATCTGAAGGAGCTTCATTTGTCTGGCAATAGACTGGGATCTACTCAGAACTGGAATTGGGTCTGCTATGACCAAATTCAAAATTCATTACAATTGCTTGATCTTGCAAATAATGAGGTAAATTATGCTCATCATTCCTAACGTGGCATCTAATATTTTTGTAAAATATTATATACATTCTTAAGAATATATATTTATATGAATAATTTTTCAAGCTCTCTTGTCAGAGATCTTTAGAAGAGTCGGATTGAAGAGATTGATTGATATACTACAGAATACAGGTACTTTTATACTTTACTTCTATACTTTACGATGTTAATGTTACTGTATACTATACTTCATGCTACTGTTTGGTTATGTTGTTGTTTTTTGTCATGTAGCCTTTATAATTATATTTTTTGTATTTATTGAGAATATGAATTCAATTCAATTAATGTGTAAAACAATTTATCGTATTGTAATAATATCGTATTTCTTACTGAGTTCAACATTATGTTGAGAATATTACATTCATGAATATTTCACTTCTGATCTTACGTCTTTATTGTAAATAAAGTTCATTTGTTTTATTTTTCAGTTGAAGTGTCTACCTGTTGAAATAGGAAGATTGAAAAAACTGGTTACCTTGAAATTAAGCAATAATGAGATCGTCAGACTACCTCCAGGAATTGGCAGAATAGGAACATTGCAGTAATTACAAATTTTTATTATTAATCTTAATACTTCCTCCACATGATGTTGATTACCGGTAAAATGGGGTGAATACAAGCACTTGAGAACTTTGTAACTCGATGAAAAAAACTCGAGATGACTTGTTTAGCTCTTTTACCACTCAGAAGAATAGTGCAGCATGTTATTTTTAAAAAGAATTGAAATAAATAGGACTTCGCAGGTCGCACAAAACTGCGACTATTGAACTGCATGAAATAGTTTCTGATTCTCCTTCTCCCCTCCGCCTTCTTCATTACCTGTCTCTTTTCTTTACCTTCCTCTGCTTCTTCTTCTTCTTTTCCTCCCCCTCCTTCTTCTTCTTCTTTTCTTCTCCTCCCTCCTTTTTCTTCTTCTTTTTCTTCCCCTTCATCTTTTTTCTTCTCCTTCTCCTCCTCCTGCTTTCCGTCTTCTTCTCCTGCTTTCTCTTATTCTTCTTTTCCTTATTATTTTCTTCTTCTTTTTCTTCTTCTTCTCCTTCTCCTTCTTTCCATCTTCTTCTCCTTCTTTCTCTTCTTCTTCTTTTCCGTATTATTCTTCTCCTTCTTCTTCTCCTCTTCTTCTCATCATTCTTCTCCTCCTCCTTCTTTTTCTTCTTCTTCTTCTCTTCTCTCTCTTTCCTATCTCTCTTCCTCTTTATCCTATCCTCCCTCTCTCCCTCTCGGTCTCTCTTCCGTTCTCTAGTAGCCTACTCTCTCAAGCTACCTCCATTTCTCTTCTTCTCTCTTTGCACAAATACCTTTACCCTTAGTGGGATCGTACACCGAAGCAATGAGCAACACGCAATAAGTAACATTATCGCCAATGTGTCTTTTCATTAGATTTCAACTGAACGCGCACATCGACGCAATACGATATCGCTATCGCCTCTGTAGAGCAACATATATCGCTAGAAACACAACATGTTGGTTGAAAAGCAACATATTGCGTAAATAACATATTATATTTCATTATATTTTTAGTACAGTAAATTAATTTGAAATTTTTCGTTCATCAAGCGTTTGTATACAAAATGTCTGACGAAGCAGCATTTAATATAAAATTTGTACAGCTTGTTGAGCAATATCAATGCATTTAAGATTATCAACGAGATGATTACAGCAAAAGAGATGTTGTGGAGAAAGCATGGGGTGCAATTGGAAATGAAATAAATCTATCTGTTGAGTTTTTTGCAAGAATTTATTTTTTGATTACCAAATTCTGATTACAAAAAACATGTTCGCCTATTTTATACTGTATAAAGATATGCTGTGTTTCTTTCTACCTGTTTTGCAGGAGAATAGAAACACACCTTTGTAGTTTAATCCAGGGGTGCCCAACCTTTATCGATCAAGAGCCACATTGTCCACATTCAAAGACAAGGCGGGCCGGTGGGGGAGGAAAGCGGGGGGTCGGGGGTCTCCCCCAGGAAATTTTGTAATTTTTACCCTCATAAAATACATTTCAATGCTTTCTGTAATGTAATATTTCCTTTTCGGTTTTTGCTGAAACACCATGTTAAAGTTATACGTTTCAGTTTTGTTAATGAGTTTGTTAAAAGTCGGCTCGCGGGCCGTAGTTTGGGCAGCCCTGGTTTAATCTATTGAACAGACTTTGTTTCGAATGACCTTCATTTGAAAATGAAATCAAAGTTCATTCAAGTTTTATGTTTGTTTCAGGTATCTTTCAATTTCACAAAACAAAATAGAATGGCTGCCCTCGACTTTTAAATTGCTCAGTCTGTCCAAATTCGATATTTCTGGAAATTGTTTTAAAGTTTTTAAAGGGCAAGGTCAATTCGACTTTAAATCTACAAGTTTAAAACAGCTCGCTGCCGCTGTTGTACTGGATAAAAAGTTTGTATCATTTCAATCTATTTTCATTTTAATCAATTAAGACAATTCGAAATAATTATCCACGTTCATTCAGATAAACTGTAATAGCCTATACCAAGGTATAGTGTCCCAAAAAATAGTGAACCCACTACCACCATATCATAGATGGTATACATTAGTGGCATTCCACATTAGTGACAAATAGAATTTCATTTAATTATCACATCATATCTGATTCCAATATTTTATAAATTTCAATTATTATTTATGTTCAATATTGTATTTAATTTTATATTTATCTCTCTCACTCTCCACGGTCAAGTGTTGATGAAAAGGATATCATTAGACATCATTTTCCAATAATGAACACATAGTCAAACTTCGCCTAATCATGTATAGATACAACAGCACAATTAAATCATCGTCATTATTCTGCTTCTTATTGAATAAACCGATGCAACGTTGTATCCAAGGAACCGATATGATATGGTGGTCAAAAATTGAAAGAAGTACTACTTTTTACTGTTGAAATACAGTACAGTAAAATATTGTTCTTGGAAAAAATTATTAATATTACTTGAAAAATTAAATTTCTGTCCCTGACAAGAATAATATCAAAATCAGTTGCAAAAAAAGTGGCCAAGACCGAGATTCGAACCCATAGTACATTTGGAGGTTCAAATACCTAACTTTTTTGGATTTAACCCTCAATGTTGAAAATCAATAGGCTTACTTGATTTATGAAAATATTATATTCCAAATTTTTAAAGTACACGATCCTTCGTCAGATATCGTGCTTACAGACGGACACGAGCACGATCGCAAAAAGGCCCTATCGTGTCCTTAAGATTTTATTAGTTTACTAGATGGTCACCCGTGCTTCGCTACGGGATCTCAGAAATCCCGTTGAGGCTAACGATATTCACGTCCAAGTGAAATTCAATGAGGTAACTGATAGAAAATTTGGGATACATTTTTGATGGATTGGGTACATCCATATCTATATGTTTTTATCATTGATCATACTTTCTACATATGGTATTAGTATCACAAAACCTAATAATGGTATAAAGAACATCTGTTTGTTATCTTTGAACGTTATTCACAGGTGAAAACTTGGCGTTTTAAAATTGGCGTAGTATAAAAAATTGCTACTCCATAAGGATACACTGATTATTTCAAAGTCCTGTAGAATGAACTCCTCAAGTTCCACGACCTTGATTTATGACTAAGAACCATCCTTGGGTTAAAATAATGTAATATGCAAAGTTTCGTGGCCATCGGTCCAGCGGTGTCTGAGTTTATCACTGGCATACATGTGTATAAATACTAACATCCTCTTTTATATTTATATAGATAATTAATAGTAATTTTAACATTTTCTATTCTATACATATTCGAAGACCATACCATATAATTATGTTGAAAGTATGATCTTGGATGATAAAACATAGAGACACCCCAATTTATTTAAGATGTACATCCCAAATTTCCTATCAATAATTTATTATACTTGGACGAAAATCTCCATCTAATCATGTACATTTTTCGGGTTCTTTTTCAAAATTAATATTGATAAATTAATACATCTTGAATTTAAACCAATATATTTTTTGTTATCTTTATTTTATTTTGTAATGAATGAAGTAAAATAATCCTTCGTCCTCTAGAAACCATTTGATGAAAGGATCAAATTGAATAAATTCGTTGTTTCTTCTCTCTTAAATTGAAGTGATCTAAAACATCAAAACCTTGTTTTATGAAAAGACTTGTTTGTTCTTCCCTCATTTGAGCAGTGCCAAATTCAGAGTGGAAATGCTCATATGATTAGCAGGGAATTGATGTTAGGCTGCTAGTATCCATCCACTGCTGTGTGGATTAAGTCATGTTCTCAATACCCTTCTCAATTTCAACTTGCAGACTGGCGTACTCCCCAGCAACACTGCCGCCAACTCTGATCTCCTACCTGGATTGCTTCGATGTGTGTAAATGCGGCTATCCAACGCTGACCAAATCTCCGTTGCTGGTCGTCGAGTTCAGAAGTCATCGTATTACCTCATCGTTGATTTGTGATGCTCCGCTGGGTATCACCTCGACCATGGGACTGCAATTCTGTCGCTTCGCATGTGCTGATAACGCGTTATTCGTTCACAAATTGAATCCATTCAATAGTCGTTTATCCATGTAGAAGTTGTACAATCACCAATTTCACTTAGAAGTGTACTAGTCCCAAATCTTCCATCTTCTTGACTATGATCTTCGTTATCTGATTTCCTTCTTACTGGGATTTATATCTGAATCCTTCTTGTTGTATTATTGGGTTAGGAGTGGGGCGTCCTCCTTTTTTAACCTCATATTTTCCATTTAATGCCAAATGTGAATGAATGAAACATAAATAAATTTGTAAACAATGATCCGCCAGTTGCTAGCGAAACACTAATTCAGATTCACTCAGATCGGTATGTGCTCAAAGAGAGAATTCTCTCTCTATGTGTGTAAGAGAGAATTCTTCAATTCTCTCCGGCTACATTGTTCTTGGCTTGGCTGCAGTGTTTTCTCACGCATTTCCACAGAACTCCAGCTCCACGCATGCGTAATCACCAACGTGTCGAGATATAGCAACGCAAGACTGAATTTTTTTTATCGTATGGCTTTTATTGGTGGGGAGACCCTTACGGGTAGGTTCCACCTCGCCTCATTGCACAATTTTGTGTGTTGTTTTTGTGAAGACTGAATAAAACTGCATCACTATCTCAGATCTCACACTCACTCTCTCTCTCCCACTTTCACTGGTCAACACCGTGAACTTACAACGACGCACGCGTATATTCAAAGCTCATTGAAATTAGTTCCATCAACTAGTAAACTAAAATCCAATCTTTTTGGTGAATATATAGAATTTTCTCCTTCTCTTTTCCTCTGTGGGTGCTGCAGCTCCACTGTACCACACACCAGTCGCCCCTGGCTACAATAGACTTTTTCAAGAATCATGGATTTTGTAGATAGTGTAATCTATTTTAAAATTTTCAAAGTATCTTCATAGCAAACATTTTCTTGTAGTTTTCACTTGATTAAAAAAATATATTCATTACAAAAATTTAATCCACCTCAAATTTAGTAGAATATTTCATAAATTCGCAATTTTCTTAAAAATATAATTTTTAAAACTTCTGTAATATTCTTAACATACAATTATTTAATACGGTTCTTTATTTCCTATTACAGTGCAGATTAATATATTTTTGCCAAGAACTATCCAAATTATTATTTACAATAAACAGATTAGCAGGGAATCGATCTTAGCGTTGCTAGCATCCATCCACCGCTGTGTGGACTAAGTCTTGTTCTCAATACCCTTCTCAATTTCAACTTGCAGACTGGCGTACTCCCCAGAAACACTGCCGCAAACTCTGATCTCTCACCTGGATTGCTTTGATGTGTGTAAATGCGGCTATCCAACGCCGACCAAATCTCCGTTGCTGGTCGTCAAGTTCAGTGGACATCGTATTACCTCATCGTTGATTTGGGATGCAGCACAGGGTATCAACTCAACCATGGGAATGCAATTATGTTGCTTCCTATGCTTCTCTTACTTCTACCTGGATTGTCCCCTTTGAGATTCCACCTCACCAATTTAATACAAATCCCGGTTGGTGCAACCCGTCATAAAGGAACCAGCATCATCTATGATTGAAGTTGTACAATCACCAATTTCATCTGAAATCATTGTTAAGATTTCAAAATTTTCTTTCAGTCCTTCACAATAGCAATGATCTATGATCTTTGTATTCGTAGTCTACTAGCAGAGATAATAGAATGTTTTTTTACTGAAGTGGTGAATACTTACCAATTTCACTGTTTATTGTAGTAAATGTAGTTTTCAAATTTACCTGTAGCATTATTAGTTAATTGTGTTTTAGTGTTATATATTTTTCGGGCTTTATAAAATCAAAAAATACTTTTTTTTAAATGCTGATGTCTGTTTTCTAAGTGAAAACAAACTTTCACCATGTCAAGGGATAATTGGTTATGTTGGTGAAGTGGAACAACCCTACTCGGATCTCCCCACTATTAAAAGCCATACGCTAAATAAATAAATTAGTTGATTGAAAATATCCACTGAATAAAATTACATTGTTTTGGCTCTGAATTTTACATGATGATTTGTGATCATAGATCTGATATAATAGTTAATTATATTGGGAGTTTTTTTTTTATTAACATGATGTATTGATACAATAATTTCATTCAATCTAGTTTTTTGTATTTGTTTGTTTTAATATTAGCTTTCTAGTTGCATTATTGTTTTTCATTTTCTAGTTATATTGAATTCTTGGACATTTAGTTCTCGTTACCGTAGAATATTGTTGTCGTGAACTATTGAATTGTGAGCTATTGAAACAAAATATTCTATAATAATTTTATCATTATAGTTTGTTTTCCGCTAACTTCCCTACTAGCTAGTTCAGTCAGTTGAGCTAGTTCTGAAAATTAAATAGCAAACCTTGTTTTGTTGAAAAAAATCGTAAACGATATATCCAGTATTATGTATCTTTTCATTAATTTTTCCACCTTATTAGAAACTTGACTAAGTAGCTGTTGTGGTAATTTGGTTCGCCAACATGTTGCCGAAGGCTAGAAATTGAAAATTATAACTACGGTATTGTTTCTATTTTATTTTCATCCTAACAATAGCATAAGTCTATATTTATCATATATATTATGTGTTATATAATTATACATGTTTAACGTATTAATTGAAATTACTTGTCTTACGTTTAATTGTAATGTTCATTCGCTTCTTATTGGCTGTGACTTCTCCCACTTCTTATAGTGATTTATTCATGTGTGATTATTCATGAAAGGAAAGTATGATTGTGCAGTAAACTGAGTAACTATATAGCTTTCTAAATGTTTTTCTTCGAAAAAATTGTTCTGGTGTTTTGTTATCAATTTGTATGTTTCTAATTTTGAATGATTGAAAAGCTAGTGTCTTGATTGATTTATTTTGCAGAATAATATTTCTACCTTTCAAACACGTAATATGCTGACTGAAATTCATTCATTAATTTGTAACTTATTCCGTTCAAATAAGTACGGAATCTATTTTTGTATTTTTTGATAACAAACAAGCTGTACTATTAAAGTATTTTAAAGTTGGCTAATTTTCATCTTTTTTTCGTGAATTACCTACCTTTCCTATCCACTGATTGAATTTTGTGTCTTTCTCCTAAACGTTAGTTATCAAATTTCAGTCAACTTCAACTAGATAGCAGTCAACTGAGATAAGATTGGCTGTTCTTATTTAATGCTGCAGTAGACTTTGTCTAGAATCATGGATCTGTCTCCCGTTACCATCATCTTCGTATAGATTAATCTATTCAAACATTTTCAAAGACTCAACTATCTTTAGCAAACATTTTCTTGTAGTCTTCTACTTGGAATGGAATAAAAATTCAACTTTATTAAAAAAATACATTTATTAAAAAATTTAATCCACATCAAATTTAGTAGAATATTTCATAAATTTGCAATTTTTTATAAATTAATATAATTTATAAAACTCAGGTTCAAAACTTCTGTAATATTCTTAACATACAACTATATAATACGGCTCTTTATTTTCTATTACAGTACAGATTAATATATTTTAGCCAAGAACTATCCTAATAATTATTTACAATAAACATAGATCTTAGTTTTCATTGTATGGTATGCATATTTTATAATAAAAATACGAATCCTGTCTCTTTATAGTAGGTTCGCTATTAGAACTATGTAAATCTAAAAATATACCACACTTGTCATCACATTCAAAACAATTTGTCTATTTCATTCATAAAATATAATAATCAATTTGAAAAAAATAATTTATGCTCCGCTATTTTATATATTTTTTTAGTTCTTAGAAGTGTATTTATTGTACACCATTCTTTTTTATAATTTCTATAATTGATCCGTCATATTTTTGTTATCATAGTCAACACATCAAAAAATAATTGAATAACACTTAACACGACACTGATACACGTATACAAGTCTGATACACTTTATGCTGCTTTCAAACACTAATAATATTTTTCTTCGCTTGGATGTAGGACTTTCTTCCTGTTAGGGCTTAACTCAATGAGTATCTGAAATCAAACAGAAACGTTCATTCAAATTATAAAATTCCAATTCAAATTTATTTGCCATACAGTAGGAGGGCTCAAAAACGCATCCATAGATGAATATTATTCCAATGATGGAAATACGAACCCAATTATTTTATTCGATATCGTTGAGAGTGTCAGCTAGATTTTCTGTGTCTGGTAGCAAGAGGACGGATGCTCCACCGATTATGCCAAAGAACCCCAGCACTCCCATTGGCATGTTTGTATTCATGTCAGCCTGCAGGAAAAAACTCGACATTAATTTTAAATATATATTTAAAAAAATACACCGAGATAACTAAAATTTATACCATTGACAATATTCAAACTGGAACAAGGTATTACAGCTCCTGCCAAGATCATCATGATTCTCGTTATTTACTTCAACAAGTGAATACAGAAATATTTATATTTCAACAATGATTTTTATCTGAAGTATTTCAAGCTAATACAGTGAGTAGTTAATAATTTTTATGGAAACTGAGACATGAAGTAGCCTACCGTTAATTCAATAATATTAGTGACAAAATTCAATTGACTAGCAAGACAGATAGGCTATACTGTAGCTGTATGTACAAGATAAATATCATGCTCCTCAAAATCATAAATTTTATTGACAACATTATACACTACAAAAATTATATAAGGCAATGGCTCCCAACACTCAAAACACCATTAATTCAGGCTACGAGTAGTTCGTAGCGAGATTAGCACATTCTGTTTTTTCCACTTTTATAATATTTTTGAAATTTTCGATTTGAACAAAACTTACCAAGTTCCATAAGTAGGGAACAAGCATAAGAGCGACGCCGGCTGGTACATTTGATGAGCCAACACCCAAGTTTCTCATTACTGTTGGAAACAGTTCGGCCGTGTACACAGGCATCACCACATTCGACGACGAAATGCAGAATTTAGCAGCCATGGCGAATGTGATTTTCAACCAATGGAAATCTAAAAAATATCATTCAATTAAATATTTTAAAATAAATCTAAAAAAATATCAAGATATATTTTAATGAACAATATACTGATGAAATCATGCTTTAGACACGTTTATGTTTGAGATAGGTACTGGTGTGAGATACAAGTTCCAGAAACAAAACCAATTTCCTCAAGTCAAATATTATTGTAAAATGTTGAAGCAGAGTTTTGTTAATTGAAAATGCAAGTATGTGAAATTGAATTCAGTTGGATACTCACTGCTCTAGATATCTGTTATAATTTTTTTTAAATAAACTAAATTCTCCAAACTCTCAAATATTTTAGTAATTTTCCATTCATATTTCAAGTTGATATTTTTTAATGAATTGAGATAAATTGAATTTAATTGGAATCCAAAATATCTACTAGCATACAATATCATACAAACAATTAATACAAAGCATAGCCTACACTAAAAATTATATATAAAGGATAAATCATTATGGAAGCAGCTCTCACATGAACCGCACGGTTTGTTTGTGAGATGGAGTGGTATAAGTTACTCTGGGATTTGAGAGAATAGCAATAATTAAAAATGACCAAATGAACACCAAGTAATAATCTTCCATTTTTGTCGAGGTATTGACTGTAATACCGCATCCATATACTGGCCCGAGCGACTCGCCAAATCGCTGGCTTGAGCGACGATGGTGTGGATGGTGTATTTTGTGCACGCTCTCCTCGCCACTCGTCTCCTTTGATCTCCCTCACCGACCGACAAAAAATGGAGCGAAGACGAACGGAGCCGAGTGGAGGCGAGCTACCCATCCACACACTTGCGTTCGCCTTCGCTCGCCTCCGCTCGGCGAGTATGTAGATGAGGCATAAGCCACATAAGATAATATACAATATAGTATTTTGTGTTTCGTGTAATCAACTGTACGATGCTAATTAGTGAGAAACAAAAACCTCCATGAATAAATGGAATATTATTAACGTACCTTTGGGAACAGGTATCGTAAGTAGACAAGAAATTCCAGCTCCTATTACAGTCAAACAGAGGGGCCACCTTCTTCCCATTTTAAGTAGGAAAAGAATACTGATTGCTATTGCTGGAAATTCCACTGCTCCTGTAATTGAAGAAGAATAATTGAGAAAACACATTCATCCAGAAACTCAGGTTTTATATGATTCTTCATTTGTTGTCAAAAAAATTTAGACTAGAAATATATTACATTCAATTTTTATTGTTTCACTTTATATTTCAGCAGACAGCAGAGTCAGATGACAGTAGAACTAGGCCTATAGCCTAATTTTTGATAATAGGTATTTCATACTATATCTCTCAACTACATATGTATCTAGATAACTGAGCTAATATATGAGCTAGATATGAGCTGACCACTGAGCTAAATATGAGTTATTTAGCTCAGTGTCAGCACTATGTCACGTATGGTAGGTAACTAAATAAAATAAAAATATTAATTTTTACAATAACACCAACAAATGTGATCATCCGATCATATTTAATTCACACATGTAACACTCAAAATATGTATTTATATTTAAATAGAGTGTTATTTTGTTTTTTATCGATTTTTATTTCAATATATTTTTCGTGTGAGGAGAGTTTTTGTGATGGTGATGCCCACAAAAGTTCCAGGCTTGTGCGTTGGTAATTAGAGAGTTGAATGGGTGAGAATCGATGTGAGCTTCCAATATCAGGAGTTCCTCGAGTTTTTTCAACATTATATTTCTAAAAAATGTGTTCAAAGCTCCTATCATTTGTAGCTTACCAGAAATGATCGAGTTGATGTAGATATTTCCGCCCAAACTTGATAAATTCAGTACAACACCATAATAGATCAGGTAGACTGTGAACCATACAATGTAGAGCACCAACGAGATTTTCCTTATTCTCGGTGTTCGAAACAGATCTCCAAATCCAATCTTGGGTGATTCTGACATTTCTACTTTGGAAATACTCTGAAACATCATTCAAAAATATTCATTCAATACTGTATATGTGCTGCTGTAATCGTCATGATCATTTTATTATTGCAGCCCATCATACCATAAATGTGAAATTTACCAGGTCATCTACAATAATCATGTACATAAAAATACAACTCTACAGCAGTTATATTGCTCGAAGATACTTGATTCAACAATAATACTTTATAATAATTTAATCAATAATAATCACCTATCGATGCAATAATATATCACATTACTAGAGGAAAATAGTAGGAAATAAATTAAGGAATTGGGATTGAAATTTTTTTAAAGATATTCCATTTCTATTGTAAACTAATGACAGTTTTTCAAAACATTGATATTTCATTGATTAGATACTATAGATACTATATTTCATCTTGACCCCCCCCCCCCTTAATAATAATGTTGCTATTATGAATAGTTCAAATCACAAAACTCTGAAAAAGTAACATAGTTGACGTACCCGACTCAAAATTTTATGGGTATCTGGAGGGAGTTCTATTCTATTGACTTGGGCAGCTTCTTTGAGTACATTCATTGTCTCCTCAACACGTCCCATTGTCAGTAACCATCTTGGTGATTCTGGCAGCACCCTAGAAAGACATAGAAGATAGAAGAAATTTTATACTCCATAAAGTTTTTATAATATAGATTACCGTAAAACATAAAAACATAAATTCCAGTTCTCAAGATGTTTTGAAAGAACGTTTTTTATGCGTCCATTAATATTAATCTTTCATACTTACATGAAAGAACAATAGGTTCTGATTTTATTTGTTTAATTTTTTTATTTTGGACATTCAATAATAATTGAGAGGCAGTTTATCAAACATCCAATCTCTAGGGAAAAAATGTTTTCCTCTTGTAACAGAAAACATTCACAACAATAAATAATTGTGCTTGATGCTTAGTTCTCTGGTTCGTTTCATGTATGGTGACAATATATGCAATAATTTGGTTTTTGTTACATTCATAATCAAGAAATTATATTGTGAGACCATTTTGCTAAAGTGTTTGTATCATATTGTAATCGACTTTTAGCTACATCTAATGATTTATGAGCTGAAATTAGCAATATATCATCTGCTTACATGAATACTTTACAACGCTCCAAATATTTAGGTAAGTCATTTGTATAGAGTAAAAACAGGAGAGGTCCCAAAACTGAACCTTAATCGAGGCTCTCCCACATTTGAAATCCTCTCTTGGCTGAAGTCATTCCCAATTTTCACAACAAATTTTCTATTCTCTATTCTAATTTTCTATTTAAATGGCCATAAACACAGTAGTTTGTGAGTAAATTCTTACTTATTAAGTTATTTTTAGTGTCTATATGTAATCAAGTGAGAAAAGAAGATGGATCCACAACAATGATGATATAAATACTTATCTGATGAAATCAGTAGCCTACTGTATCTGTTTATTCGCAGAACATGCATTCTCAATAATGTAGATGAATAGGTAAGGAATACAGAAAAAAGAACATATTTTTATTTCACTTACCACCAAAGTAATAAGAATGGAATAGCAGGAACAGTTATGGCAACTTGAAGATTTCTCCAGTCCCTTATGAAGTAGGCAATTCCTGAGATCACAATGTAAGCAAGTGGCAGTGGAAAAAGGTAAGAAACTCCTGATATTGTAAGCCATTTTCCTCCGACCAATTCCATACCTGTAACATTAATGCTCTCTTCACTTTATCTTCATTATACAAGCAAAGGTTGCAGAATTTTTTGGAAGTTAACATCATAAAATGAGAACAAAAATTGAATGAAATAAGATAAAAGTTGAAACTTTGTTAAATATAGGCCTATTGATCGATATTTTCAACATACTCACACAAGACAAATCCTGAGAATACCACACTGACACATACGAAACCAAGAAGTGCCCTCAATACGAGATAGAGGCTCAGCCAGGGAACAAATGCAATTGAGAGTCCCAATATAATTTGCAGGAGAAGTGATACCATCAGAGTGTTTTTCCTGCCCAACCTATTAACAAAAACATTCGTTATTTTTAATTTAATTTATTGTTACATTCCAAAAATACAAAATATAAATACAATACAATGTTGGGAAACAGTGGCTATGTATAACCAAAGACAATTAGAATACTTATTTAGAATACAAATAGAATACTAATAGTTTCCTATCGTCTTTGGTATAACCTTATCGTGTGTTGATAAGAAGATCACAGCACTCAAAAAGACAAATCCAGTACAAATTAAAGTTATTTAATAGTTTTCCGGTTATTTTAGAGTTTGTTGTATATGTTACTAGGTGTCCCGGTGAACTTCGTATCACCCTCTTCCCCCCCCCCCACAAATGTCCCCCATCTTCTCCCTACAAATGTCCCCCTCTTCATGACACCCCCTAAAAATGTCATCCCCCAAATGCCCCTTTATTCCCCACAAAATGTCAACCCCAAAATCCCTTCATTTCACCCCTTTCTAAATGTCCCTTCATGTCACCCTCCCCACAAAAAATGTCACGAAGTAAAAAGAGATTAATTTAATATAATCAATGTATTTTTTATTTTATATAATCAATAATTTTTTTGTTTTAATTTATTTTATATATTTTTTTCAATTTTATTATTAGAAACAATAAAACATGCATGATACGAACGATAACTCATTTTTATTAATGATGATTCTAGCGTAAAAAAATAATTAGCGTAGAAAACCTAGAGCAAAAAAATTTGACCGTAGCGGGATTCGATCCCGCGACCTCTAGCATCAGACGCAGAGTTTTTTTCCACTGAGCTACCGAGGCATTGAATGAGAGTGCTGTGTTTTCTGATCTTGAATCACGATCATCTTTCGGTAGCCGCTTAGCGGGCAATTTCAAAACATTCGTCTGTAAATGTTTGATAGGTTAGGTCATTAATGTACTAATTTATATATAATTTATTAATTATAAAGGGATTTTCTTATATTTTAATACATATTATGTTAACCAGTGCTGTAAAAATTCAAACGAATCCAAAATCATCTAAATCGGTTCAGCCGTTCTCGAGTTATAAGCGAGCGTACAGACACCAACTCTCTTTTATTAATATAGATTGTTTGTAGAGTCTCGGTCATATGAAATCGATAAAATTTGTAGAACACATATTGATGTTGTGGAATCTTTCCATATTAGAAAAACGTTTTTAAATTGTCAAACTCCACTTTTATTTTAATAAACACAATGTTTACACCAGGACCATGGTTTCATGTTACACTTAACACATCCTCAACAGCACAGCTGAAGGTGTGTTACGTGTAACATGAAACCATGGTCCTGGTGTAAACATTGTGTTTATTATAATAAAAGTGGAGTTTGACAATTTGGAAAAAAAATTGTAATATGAATTTGAATTTCAAAGCCAAAAACTATTCTAAAATAAAAAGAGTACCTGTCTGAAAAGAATCCAGAAGCAAGACCTCCAACGGCTACACCAAGTAGAAACATCATTTCTGCTATGTTGCTTAGTTGCTGGTTTTCACAGACAAGGTTCCACTAGAATAGAAATTACCAAATCATCATAAATATATTGGATATAATCGAACATAAAGTACAGTAGCCTACTCGTGTGTTTACCACTAACAGTATATTCAAGACCTTTGATATGCATGACAAGTATGAAATTTGAACATATTTTAAAATAATCATAATTTTCAAATTTTAAAATAGATTTCAATGCAATTTAATTTTTCGCCGTTTGAGGTATTTGAAATACGCCTCTGTCAAGCATAACAAGCATTTACTGAGTTCTAAATGTGGAAGTTTATTGCACTCAAATCTTGTTATATTTAATTAACAGTTTAAGTGGGGTGAAGACTTCAAAGAAAATTACTTGAAATAGTATTCAGGTAATGTAGTATTTGTCCATGTGGTGAACTGTCTTTTGATTCAGAACATGGAAGGCAATTATTAAAGCATTTCGAACCTTCTTTTTCTGATCGTATTTCATCATTCATCAAAATCTGTATAGTTGCTACACAAATTTACCTCACTGATGATAGTTTTTCCAAAGTCAGCCATGTTGTATTCCCATTCCTGACACGTCTTCCAGGACACAGAATCGTTCGAGTAAGTGATCACTGTTTCATTCAAGTTGTTCTTCAACCAAGAGACATCCTTCACTTTGCAAGGATCGTAGACTGCATTTCCATCCTGTGTGAAAATTCAAGCAGTCCAAGTTGAATGAATGAAACAGTACCTAAGTCATTTCCAACAGAATATATAGGAATCCTGTGTGAAAATTCAAGAAGTCCAAATTGAATGAATGGAACAGTAAGTGATAGTAGAAGAATAGATAGACATTTATTTCTAAATTGGATAAATATTTTCCCATTAGAAAGAAATGGAAATGAGGAAAGTCAAACCGTTCATTTGAATACACTTGATACCTGCAACATATAGGTATAAAACAAAAAGTACTAAAACTATGAGTTTTAAAACTATTAGTTACAGAATATTTTTCACAAGAGTCCTAGTATAGCCTAAATAGTTTTGTTCATGAATCACCTAATTACCTCCTATTAACATAACTATCAACAGAATGTACTTTTAATCTTTAACATACATAAAACAAAAAGTACCTACTAGAATTAGGAGTTAAGCCACATTCACGAGAACCGTTATAATATAAATCCCTTTAAGTAACCGGTGATTAGCTTTTAATAGAATTATCTTGATACTTCGTACTAAATACTGATACTAAATACTATAATAGACTGAATAGACTTAATATACTAAATACGTCATCTTGATACTTTAGTACTAAAAAGTACTGAAACTGGGAGTCTAGTTTCCCTCAAAGATAGTTTAGTTTACTTGGTTAGGAATTTACAGCCGATTTCACGAGAGTCCTTTGAATATAGATCACTTGAAGTTACCGTCCATTTTAATAGGAATTTTAACATAATTCTCTTGATACTTCAACTTATAAAACAAAAAGTACTGTACTAGAATAAGAAGTTTCAGTCAATTCCACAAGAACACTTTAAGGCTTTGAATATGAATCCTCTCGAGTTTCCGTCTGTTCACCCCCAACAGAACTTTAACAGAATTAATCTGTTCAGAACTTTTAACAAAATTTTCTTGATACTTCAACGTGTAAAACAAAAACTACTTAGGGCCGGTTCATGAGCTCGGGATTTAGCAAAGTCCTAGACTAAAACGGGTGGCTACCGTAGTATCAACAAACGTTTGTCTCGACAGGTTAGTGGGTTAGCAGCATAGAGAGCCCTTAGTACGTAGTGTCGAGGCTAACGTTTGTCGATACTACGGTGGCCACCCGTTTTAGTCTAGGACTTGGCTAAATCCCGAGCTCATGAACCGGTCCTTAATCAATGAGCTAGCCTACTGCCGATTGAATGAGAGCCCTTCAAATATAAATCCCCTTGAATTACCGACAGAAGAAAGTTTTTAGTACATTATTCATATTTATCCATATTTCACCTTGTCCAAGTCGAATATACCGCTGACATTCTTCCACTGGTCGACGGGCATGCTGAGTCCGACGGGTCGCGCACACCAGAAGTCTCTTTGCGCGCCTTCGAATGTCGGCGCGAAAATGTGAAACGTGCAGGGAAAATTGACCAATGAGAGCAGAAAGGTGAGCAGGAACTGCCAGCGACCGAACTCGCCGATCGACTGCGATATCGGATCGGACGGGTGGACGACAGCTGCCGCCTCTTGCGACTTCTCGGCGTGCTTGTCGCCGCCGCCTGCCCCGCTCACTGGAGGCGTCATTATGTCTGCCAACAGAAAAAGCAAAATATTACTCTTGCATTCGATATCCAATTAATTAAAAAAAAACAACAAAATACAATCAGCACAAGGAAAATCAAAAGTGCACAGCAAAGATAATTCTACATAAACAAAAGCAACTTAAATTAAATGGTGTAGTGTCACCAACTCTCTGTAGAGGGTGTTGGTAGTGTGCTTGGGGAAGATTAATAAGATATAAAGATAATTCTACATGAACAAAAGCAGTTTGCTAAATTAAATGGTGTGTAGTGTCACCAACTCTCTGTAGAGGGTGTTGGTAGTGTGCTTGGGGAAAAAAGGGGGGGGGGGGAATACCTTCCTTGCCAACTATATGCGGCTATTCGAATCGCCATATAATATGTATTTCAATGGAAATAATTGAAAAAATTGAAATAAATTATGAGTTGACTTCCTTTTTTTCAACAATTAGGCAACTAGCTAAGAAATATAACTGTATAATAATATTGTACAAGACCAGTGCTGTTTTTGTAATAATAAAGGTTCCGGTAAGCAATGTTCCGGGGAGTTTGGGGGGGTATTCAGAAGAGGGGTTCGTTCCCTGGAAAACTTTTTAAAATTAGCCTCAAAAAGGGCGTCTTAAAGCTTTTTGGGAGCAAGGAAAAAATTCAGAAATTTGTCTATAATTTGTCCTGAACTCTATAAAAATCTACTTGGCTACATCATTGATAAGATAAGAGTATTGTTGGTTTTTTGTCCCAAGAGGTACCGGTAAGGCGTTACGGCGCGTACCGTCACAAAAACAGCACTGAGACTATACATTGATGGAACTGCCACGCCAAATTTGTTATCAGTTTATTGCACAGTCGTCGGTTTATTCTACTGTATATAGATTCGTCAGACGGCAATAAACTTGAGGATTATAATCGGAGTTATGAATGAAATTGTTTCGTAATTTGTAAATTTAGATGGCAACCACCAACTCCTTTAAAAGGGGTTGCATGATGATACAGAAAGATACAGTGTGATACGGAAAGATACAGTATGATGCGGAAAGATACAGTATGATACGGAAAGATACAGTATGATACGGAAAGATACAGTATGATATGGAAAGATACAGAAAGATGAAAGGGAGGAAGGATGACGAGGAAGCAGTGGAGGAAGAAGATTATGAAGAGGAGGAGAAAAAGAAGAAGAAGACTGGTCGAATTGACGGCATATAAATCGCTGCAGACAAACGCTCCGCTCAGCATTTTGCAATAGCAGCATGTATTGCATTCCTAGTTAACTGTTTAGTACGGTACGGTAAATGACCGTCATCTGAGTAGTTGAATCTAGTTCAATGCCAAGTTCAAAATGCATTCACCTCTTCAATAGAAGTATAGTAGCTATAGAGTTTGTACAATCAGTATCTGTACTGTAGACTGTATAATAGGCTAATCAGTATCTGTAATAAGTTCAATAATATTCGGAAATAACAATATTCGGTTCAATAATATTCGGAATCTCTTGAGAGCTGAAAAGCAACAGCGCTATTTGAGGAACAAAAGAATAATTATGGTTCGAACTGACATGAAGTCAGATGGGAACTAGGTACCTGGTACAAGAACAATATTATTCTGACTTAATTCCTGTTGCAACAGACTTGCATAAGAGTGTTGCATTGTTGCACAGACCAGGGTCAGACAGCGGATGTTGTAGTTCTTGATGAGATTGTTATCTTCAAAAAGTTCAAACTGGGTTCATGCAGATTTGAACCAATCATTCTTATTCCATTCTATTTTTATCTGTCACCTATCAAGGTCGTACCTTCCTCTTCGCTTTCGGCTACACTTGGATCCACCGCAAATTCTCATGAATCAGGTACGGTACCTGTTTTATTTTACTAAATTTATTGACAAAAACGCTGCTGAAATTCCATAAATCTTTCATGCATTATTTATTTCCTATGGAATCAGATGGAGGTCAATAAATTTGTTCAATCTCTTGACCTTCTTGATTAGTCTCTTTTTCAGGGTTAGTAAATACTGTGTAGCATTCACATAATGAACGCACATTGATATATATTTCGCCATTCAACGAATATGCAGTATGTTAACGGTATTGTGATTTTTTATGGGAACTTAATCTCATATCAGAGTACTACATTCCTTGAACCGTTGGTCTGCTATTACGTGGGCGTGGGAGCATAATCACAATCATAATAAAGGATACTTTACTGTTGTGTTCATTTTATTGAATTTGATCACGATTATCGTTGGCCCACGTCACAGCTTTACTTGTTTCTTCCAGTGAATATTATTATCATATAAGGGACGCTTGTCAAAAGACCATTTTTACCGACCATGTAGGCCTGATCGAAAGTAACAGTCAAATCAGTATTTTTGGTTACAAAAATCAAGAATCAATGCAACGATGGTCGTTTCTCAATTGGAGAAAATGTGGGTTAACATACAATTCAAACCAATTGAATTATTTAGTAATGACTAGGTTTCTTACAGAATGCTCTCTTTCCAAAAACTTTGACTTCGAGCACAACGAAATTACCTAACAACCAATGCGAAAGCAAAGGTAAGGTGAATGAAATCCTTAGAAACGAAGGATCAAAGCAGTGTTGCAATCTACTAGACTAGAAGAATACTGGCATCAATCTATCAAACAATATTTAAAGTCTTTTTTTGTTTAGTCTTGGTCAACAACAGAATTAGTAGTGAAAGCTCACGAGCGTGCAATCAAGTGGAAAATGAGAATTTCCATTGAACTTTACACTGTTCTAGTGTATTACCCTTCTAAATCTCAACCGACAGGTCAATTTCGCAACATTTAATCACTTGTTATTGATAGAAGAATGTTGGAGTGGATAGCAATTTACATTGAAGAGGAGGATAATTATTAATTGCCAAGGCTTTGTTCAAGCACAGTAATTAAAGAAAAACTTACAAGCACTGTATACTCACTAAACGGAGAAGCCGTAAACTATTTTATTATTTCATCGGACGTGATAATGTTCTGAATTCTCACGTATAGATGACTGATTACTCACAATAAAGATTTATTAATTTTCCCATTTTTATGGTTGTCATTTGTTACTCTGGTTATATATTTGCCATGTTACTGTGGGGAGATTTAGATAAGTGATTATGTACTCTAATTACTGCCAATTCTATGATGTGTGCTATAAACATGTATGACATGTGCTAAACTCCTGATTCAAACATAATTATTACTCAAGGTCATAAGAACACGCGACTCGTGAATCGGATTTCACGAGGAGAAACTCAATGAACTCATACAGAAACAAGAGGAGTAAGAACTTAGGAGCATGAAATTACTACGGAACTTGTAACGGGGAAAATTATACTGAACGTTTTTTAGATTTGACTTTCTGTTTGATGTTATTCTATTGATGCTCATGCATCGAAAGTTTGACCTGGTGGATCAGGGTGAATAATATACAATTGGGGTGTATAAAAATGAAATCCATTCTTCTATTGAAATTGAATATCAAGAAATAAAAACTTGATTGATCTGATGACATGCGTCATACCATTTCTCGTATCATTCAATATGAGTATTGAACTGATACTCATATCATTAAGTATCTTACTCATATCAGTACTCGTATCTTAAATATGAATGCTAGAAATCGAACACATGAAACAAATCACTCATTACCATAATCGCCTATTGTAGACTTTTCAATTTAATCTCCGTCAACTTGATACGACTCCAACTCCAACAATCAATCATTTTGTCTTTCAGACATGTTGCCTTGCCAGGAATTATTTATTAGAAAGGGCCTTGGAACGTGGTAGAGTTTTGGTAAATCCCGGTATTTGCATAGGTAATTACTAACGCCAGGTAGGTTACGCCGTAACCCACTGCGACCATTGTTTACAGGTTTGCTCCCTTTCAATTGGGCAGACGGGAATCATGACCCAATTTACATCGCAAAGCAATAAAGTAGTCTCATGTGTAATGCGAACATGCCAGAACCGTAAAAAGTGTCAAAAATGTACGAGAGACGAAAATACGCGAAGTTCAGCTAGTATACTTGAATTGAAATTGTAAAGTTTTAACCAGATAAATAGCGTTGGCCTATTGATTAAGCTCATAAATTTTTCATTTCGATTATTGATGAACAATATTTTCGATCTCACTTACTGTACCGTTATCTATCGGGGACCCACGGTATTGATCAGAGAGAATATAAGTGAATATTCTACTCGTTGGTACCAGAATTCTGGTATTCTGATACCAGAATTTGTGTTCTGGAATACAGAACATGTACCTGTAACCCACAATACAACATCTTTATTTTTTCAAATTCAAAACAAAATCACCAGAATCAAAGAGACCTCTACGACTATAAATAGATAGAATCGTCTTTGCTATAGTGCGAATCACGTCAAGAAGTCAGCATTGCTTAGATGGGAGTTTGCTATCCTTGTTCAGCACAAGGCAGTTGCTGATGTCTGTATCCTATTCGCACTGTGCTTAGTTGCCGCACTGTGATTGTTGTCGCACAGAGTCCCAACAAACACGTTTGGTGCAGTTTTCTCTTTCTCTCTCAATGAAACTTGGCATCAATGCTCCTCATATAAACAATGCTGACTTCTTGACGTGAATCGGACTATAGTACAGTATTTTCAAATTGTTTGGACTGTCCAATAATATTCATTTGCATAAGACATTCTCTCTCTGAATCTATCAACCTTATATGGTACTTTCTTCCAAAATTTATGGTATTTTACAGTAAATAAGAAATTTCAACCAACCTTGAAAAATGCTTAGTGATGGGGCTGATTGAATGGCGACGTTTGAAATTGGACTTCGACATTGCAAACGTAAACGATGAATATGTCCCGAAATTTGAAACTTCTGTCTCAACTTTGTTAGAGTGACGAAATCAAGTACCTTGTGCTTCATTTTGGATAATGCAGAACAATATTCTGGAACAATTTTCATCAACGCGATTTTTCACAATCTTTGGAGAAAAGAAATATTCATTTGTGGTTATGAGCACTTCGAGACTTTTTATTAAATTTGGATAACTACCACATCACATTCACTTCTACACGAAAAACTTTAGAGAAGATTTTTCTCCAGTCAAATAAAATATTAACTTCCAAAAACCTAGATGAACTGGATGAGCTAAAAGAACTCATAAAAGAAATTTCACAAATTACTGCATACCTACAAGCCTTCAAGAGCTTCAGAATTATCATATTGGTGTATTTATCATATTGAGTTGAAAAGTTGTTGTGATTGATATAACTGGAAAACATCACTCTCACTCAAAGTACAAGGATCTGCGGAACAGCGACCACATAGTTCTACTATGTGGTCGCTGCTGCGGAACCACTTTCAGAAATAAAAACGAAATATCTTTCATGTATTATATACTGTATTTTTATAGTGTTCAAGTATGGAGCCCCGAGTGAATAAAATATTTTAACAATGAGAAATTAATGAAACTATTGTAACATTGAGAAATATTAATGAAACTATAGTAACATTGAGGAATTAATGAAACTTTTCACAAAAAATGAAGTTCTTCAGTAGCAATGTCGAACTGATGACTGAACTCATGTTGAATTTCTTGTTGGAACTTCACTTTTGAACTAAAAATATTGACATGTGGACGGTGGACGTGTTGAACGTCAAACAATACAATCTCTTTCTCATCAATTACTGCTGTCACCTGTCTTACAAGAAATTGAAAATAAATAGATGTGCTATCTAAACATGTTGTCAACACAATATTTTTCCGCTTACAAGTCGAACGACAATGACCTTGATTCTACATTCTCCTGCTTAATGAAATTGTTCAACGTGTGATATAATCGCCAATGAACAATTGCTCAAAATAAATTTACTACTCCAATTATTATTGAAAATCCAAAATAACATTCAGAAGATCAGAGTGACTTTCTCTACTACTGTATTGTGTAAAGTAGCCTACCGTATAACAGCCTACGTTAGATTGATTTAATTTGTGTCTCTCCTATCAATTCCATGTTAAGCCTTGGATCCACATGAATGACAAAGAAAACTGTGAAATTTTATAGGGATAGGGATACTTTATTTTGAAATCCAAATTCTCAACATGACTGGTTTTTAGAACATCTGAATTGTTTCTAATTAAGTAATTATAATTTGATCAACTGGAGTACCAATTACTCAGACTTGAATGTACTATATTCACCAAGAAATGTTGTTTATTTCTATTATGAGAAAATATAAAAATGTTTTAAAACATGACGAGTGAAACCATGGAACCAGTATAGTGTTCATAAATAAAGTAGCTTATAGACTATTTATAACTTAATTCATAGTAATTTTGATTCATGATTGAATTTGTTTCCATTAATATTATTATGCTAAATTTTCTAGATTCATCACCTCCAAACAAACTCGACCTGTAAGTATCAGGAAAAGTTGTGAATTATTAAACGGATTTAAAAGCAACTATTTTTATACTGAACGAGAGAACCTTGGAACGGACTGGATAAAATGCACTTGTTATTTATAAATAAGTAGAGATATCTATGGAACTGATCGGCTTCGACGAAACTCAATGCGAAAATGAAATATCAAATGAAACCAGGAACAGTTCAGATCCAGCCCTGTTGCACAAGAAGTTTCTTTTACTTGATTAATCTGTTTCTTATTAGCCTATTTTACTTAGAGCTTAGAGCACAGACAACATCAGTATAGTTACTCTATGCTTAGAGATATTCAGTACAATATATTCTCAGTTTGATTTTCTAACTGTAGAACTGGATATCAATGCTTATTACATAATAAAGTATTAGGTATTAAAATTGGTTATTTCCTGAAATGAACATGTTTCTCCAATAAAATTATTATATTTTTCATTATTTATAGTGAAGAATTCGAAAAGTATTAAAATTTTCCCCATGAATCCATGTGCAAAGAAGGAAGGGTAATAATGGGAAAGAGGATTTCTGATGATTTCGAGAGAGATTCCAAACTCAATATTATTATGTTTACTCTTTGGGTTTCTCTAGAGTTGAAGTGCTTCAACAAAACATCTAATCTAGGGGAATCAGGTTATGAAATAATGTTTTATTTTTACCGCTCTATTACAGTTTCAACTACGAAGGTTCCCCACACATTTAGACTATCTTAGCGTATTTTTCTTACTTGAAATTGGTAATTTTAATCGAAAAAATATGTTTGTCATCCTATTTACCTATCATAATTCAAGGAAAATTCCATCACTGCATGAATTATGGTAGCTACTGCAGGCAAAAATCTATATTTTAAGATTCATTCAAATTTTGGAAATGAATTATCGAGATTTATGGGTAATTAGGCGATATTATTTTTATGGATCTTTAGAAAACGTAGATGATTTTTTGTCGAGGCTACATAGGCTTCTAAGAAATGATTCCTAATAACACATTTCTAGTTATAAAGAACTACAATTTCGTCTACTTAAAAGCGATTTGGTACCTGGCGTTTACCAAAAATTACTATTCAGAGTGATGGATGTGATTGATTGCTTGTTGGTGGATTTTCCATCATTACTGTTGATTTTCTGCAATTCATTCAAGTGATTATAGATCATATCACTATTTGATCACAAAAAAATCGAGTGAATCTCTCGGAAAACATTGTTTTATTGGAATTCAGAGAGACTCTTCTATTATGTAGTCTATGTAGTAATGGAGTCTATTTATGAAGTTGAAAGTACAAGACCTGAATTCAAGTCCTTGAAAACAGCGATTAGCGATCATGAAAAATAGATGAGTCCTTTTAGAATGATCTCCGCCTCAACTGTTGAATGGAGCTTATACATTTTTCGCAAGCACAAAAAACGAATATGAACTCTCCTCAAAATTTCGACTATAGGTTCAGCCAAGTAGAAGATTCCTAATGAATTCCTATTGTATTGTAACTGAAAAGATGGAGATGGTTTAAAAAGAGGCGGCCATTTCGATTTCCAACTCAACTGCCCATGTGTTTTTAAATGCTCAGTATGCTCAGTATCCTCATTCAATTTCCAAGCGTATCCTGCTAGGTAACGATTCGATTGAAATAAAATTCCTAATTATTTTTTGTACATTGACCACCAGCAGAATACTTTCAATCCAAATGACTTTTTCCTGTTGTGTCTTCTTTAACGTACGAACATAAAACAATTAATATAGTTTTATCAATGATCATCATGCTAATCAATCATTTCAGGCATGAAGCTTCTCGCTCATTATAACAGTTCACGAAGATTCATCGATAATCAATCAAATTTTTTTGACAGCAGAAAGATGAACATCAACAAGAAGTGAAAAAAACTTATCAAGAAGATCAAGATCATCAACAGGCTTTTAAAGCACAAAGAATGAAGAGGTAGAAATTAGAAAGCTATGAGTAGAAGTTAGGGAGTTAGAAGTTGGAGAGTTAAGACGTTGAAAGTTAGAAAAGTCTAAATATAATTATTATCTGTGTTCTAAGTAATAGATCTGGTGGCAGTTCAGTTTCGAAATAATGCTAGAAATTTATGAAGAATCCTTTTATTGGAGTTCGTAATGTGGAAGCTTAGGATCTTTTTAGATATTGGTATTTTTATATTTTCAATCAATAAATTGGGCATTGAGATACCTAACTTTCCGGAAATATAGTGAAGAAAAACCTCATATAGCATAATATAGGTACACAAGGAATAGAATAGCTTTAAACAGAAGACCAAATCATTACACATGATAAATGATACTTCCCTATAAAAGTATGAGATTTTATGATTGGTCAAGCGATTTTTCACACTAAAAAAAATACGACTGAAGGTCTGAACCCAATTTTCGGTCGTGGTCGTTTCTCCCAAAATCATTTTTCACACTCTAGCCCAACGTCTTCGGGTGTGAAAAGAGTCGAGATGCTTTCCGCTGGCCGAACCTTGAAAGCTGAACCTTGGTAAATAGCTGAATGAAAATTTATGACCGCTTGAAATATATCTCCCTTGTGATTGCACCATAACTTTTTGTATAAAATTTTGGCGGTTCAATCTTCAGCATGATACATTCTTTCTTTTCGTGGTTCAGTGCTATTCTTCATATTCAAAGAACAAAAATCATTCTAAAGAAGATGAGTTAGCCTACAGACTATAGTCTGCAGCATAGTGATCGTCTTCATTATTTAATTACCGTAATCATAAATATTATTACAATTATTTTTCATTTATTTCTATAATTATTTTCATTATACATTTTTCTGCTCAAATCTGTAGAAATATTTCTGTTATTTTTTTGTTGGAAATACAGAATTTCAATCCTTTCCTCTTCTTCTCTCTAATCTTACTCGAATTTGATTGTTTAAAAACAATTTTTGGTGATAATGATTTAAAAGTCCTGAACATCTAATCTGATGGTTTGCGATTTTTCTCAATATCACAGTATTATTGTATTAACACTAGTGAACGAAGTTTATTCGTTCGAATAAGTAAGAATAACTTCGAAGTATATTTTGGAAGTTTATTCAAAGTTTCATTCGTTTATTATTTTTCCTAAATATTATAATTTCACCCCCAAATTACTATGAGCTCCACTGTAATTTACTGATCAACTAAGTGTAATTCTCTACGTACGCGTATTAAATTAACTTTAGCAATGTTACCTGTCTATGCTAACAAACTCGCACATCAAAGTGATAGAAAGTCTTTCATCTAATAAACTAATACAAGGTTAATCCTTTCGTGTTTATCACCATACTAATAACTTCAACCCATGTCTTTTATCAATGTAATTTCCGAGTCACGTGTGCACACCTAGTGATCAAGATCGTTACACTGTCAATTTAAAGAGGTAGATAACAATTTCTTTCGAGACTAATCGATGTGATCTGATTCCAGTGTTGATGGAGTATGCAATTATTACAATGAAAGTGAATGTTCAGATAACAAGCTATTTATTAAGAGGTGACTTTGAACAAGGGGTCGGCGACAGTACGAATGAGTGATCTGGTTTCAGATTTTTACTGCGAAATTGGGCTACTCTTGAGTTTTTTGTGGTAGTATTTGGCGTCACTTCTGAGATAGATTATAGTTATTTCCTAAATTGGATGTTGCGAAGTTTATTTGCTCGTTTAATTAGAGGATTCATCTAGGTTAAGAGTAGTGCTATATTGAGCGAATTCAAATAAACAGTTGAAGAGAGACTTTTAAAGAAATAAGTTTACTTCATCAATAAAGCTATAGGTAAAGTATGCAGTTGCTTATTTGCATCGTGTGGACGAGATTTGCCGTGCCAATGTACAATTCAATTCAATTTGCCATCAACCCATGACCAGCTTATGTAGTCTACTGGATAGATTTCGTAGTTAAGTTGGGAAAAAACACAAAAGTTCAAGATATCTTCATCCATTTGATACAAATGTACAGTACATAACATATGCAACATGAATTTGCGCTTCTACTGATTGGGAAAAAACACAAAAACAAAAGTTAAAGATATCTTCATCCATATGATACAAATGTACAGTACATACAAATATGCAACGTGAATTTGCGCTTCTACTGATTGTATTAGAATTTATGTAAACCTATTACAAAATAATATTGTTTCTCAATACAAAAAATAGTTTTCTATAATATATTCATAATAATTCTTAAAATGAATGTATGAATATGAAAATAATGATTGTATATGAATGTTGAAGATAAAAGTATTCAGTTAGATGTTTTGAAAGGAAATAAAATACAGAAGGAATTATGAAACGATGAACCAGGAATAATATTGATGCAGAGAATAGAGAGGAAGAAAGAAAAAAAAAACACGTGATAAATAAGAGTGGAATTATGGTAGAAAGATAGAGAATAATTGAAAAAAGCAAATAGAATGAGAAATAAATGAGAATGTGAACAACGGACCAATCACGAACAAGATTCAGATTGTTTCCACGCCCACAGATTCACATCGAAGCTCTGCCTTCGATTGGTATTTCTGAATTCTCACGCTAGATAGCACTAGGTGCTGGGTGATTGACAACTCCCTCCCCTACTGACAAGCTCCGCCTACTCTCTCTCTACTGATTGGTCAACAGTTCTATTTCTGAGTTCTGGCGCTAGATGGCAGTAGGTACTGGGTTGCGATCAACTTCTTCCCCTATTGCTCCGCCTACTCTCTCCTGATTGGTTAACAATGTATTTCTGAATTCTGACGCTAGGTGGCAGTGGATATTGGGTGACGATCAACTCGTCCTTCTTGATTTGTAATAGTGATAGTTACAAGGTGATTGAATTATTCTTGTTTGATTGAGAAGAATATTATTTTTTGATTCTATTGATATTTCCAATACTTTTTAATAACAGTTCATGAAATGGTCAATTAATTTCCATGAGATGAATGATTCCTGCTATTTCCTACCTTCTATTTGATGAAAGTTTTTATTAAAGACAAAACGCAAAATTGATTTTAAAATACTCACAAAATCAGATGCATTGTGAAAGAATCACTTCTTCAAGGACATCTCATTACATACCTGAAACATAAAACAATAAATATAAATGTTTTTCAGTAAATTAATTGAACAAATAATTTAGCTTAACAATAAATTCTTGAACGGAATTGTTTACTGAGTTCAAAAAGAAGTAGACTTATTATCAACTGAATACAAGCACAGATTAGAGAATTAAACTGTTGGTCTGTTTTATTTGTGATATAAGTTACTCGAAGGATGTTCATCAGTATTAATTATTTATTACTACTATGTACAAGTACATGCTTGCAATTCATGGCCTAGACATGATTTACATTTTCAGAGAATAATTGAAAAATTGATTATTGTTTCAATTTCATTTCAAACTTCATTTCTACAAAATTTGAAATTGTTGGTGGCTCAAAACAGACTGTGGAGGGAGGGATCCAATTGCCAGCTCGCAAGTTCTGAGTTCTGAAAAGAATAAACCCTTCTATAATTCGAGTAGGCTACATCAGGTACATCCCTTGCGAGATGAACGAGGCAATGCTCTCTCCTGAAGGCGATAAACAAACGCCGTTTGATGGATTTTGGATCCCGCGATAATTAAAAACAAACAACGACAGACCTCTCTTATCAGACGATGTGCTGTGATAACAAGTCCGAATCAATTTTCCACGTGAATAAAATTGTTTCAGCGGACCTTGAAGCAATTCCTCCGGTCTCTCGAGGGAGCTTATTAGTTTTTCACGTGAGCTTGCACGTTTCTTGACAATTTTCCTCAGCAATTTCGACAAGAACAACGGAGAAAAGTGTTCCGAAAAAATTGGAAGAGAATTAAGTGGAGCAATTGAGTGTCCTGAAATAGTGTACACATGAAGAATATCGTTGTAGATTAATTGGAAACTTCAGAATTGGATATCAAGTATCATGATGGTGATAAGTGCCATGAAAAAATAATTTGACGTAAAGGGAGATAATTTTCTAGATAATGATGATTTCCCCTCAAAATTTCACTACTTGTTTGCAGAGTATAGTCTGTCTAACGCATGTATAGGGTAAGAGGCCTACGTTTGCGAAATACGATACCATTTCATTTCACAGTTTATTTTCACGTGTATATTACAAAAAATTCAGCTTAGATTCCATTTAATAGTACTTAACAACCTAAGTGATGATTCTGGAATTGACAAGAAGGGTAATGAATGCTTTCAATGTGGACTCCAAACCATCGGAAAGTAATTTCTATTTAAATTATTTATTAACTTACTGAATAAAAAGACTTGAAGTTGTCAAAACCACTTATTTAATAAAACAACGAGATACCGGTTTCGATTGTTACACCATTGTCAATCTCTAGTAACTAAAACTAAAATACAGTGCAGCAGAATTTGTTCTCGTGACTGAGCTCTGTGATTGGGAGTTGAACAGCCTATCAAGGTGAACGCCTGCCATTGGCCTAGATATAAGCTCCTCCCACAATTGGTGTTTTCTACAAACGTAGAATGGACCGCCATTGCTATGACGTTTGTAGAAAACGCCCATTGTGGGAGGAGCTTATATCTAGGCCAATGGCAGGCGTTCACCTTGATAGGCCGTTCAACTCCCAATCACATAGCTCAGTCACGAGAACAAATTCTGCTGCACTGTATTTCAGTTTTGGTTACCAGAGATTGACAATGGTGTAACAAAAATGATCCAAATGCCATCTTGCAAGTTCTGAGTTCAAGTTCAGAAAAAATTTGTTAATTTATTTGAACATCCTTCTGTAGTTGTAGTACATTAGGTGAAGTTTTGAATAATGTCATTTAGAATACCATTTGTAAGAATAAATAAGGGTTTCCACAAGCAAAATACCAGAAAATAAGTTTCAGCACTGACAACGTTTGACTGGCATATGCCAATGGCAGAGTCTGAACGCGGCATTATGAGAAGAATTGCAGATTGGTCTTACTCAAATCAGTTCACTGAACTTATAGCATCTCCAAATGGGAATTTCAATTTATCAATAATTGAAGGCAGGGCTTCAATTCTATAGTTTTTGTTACCTAAATTGTCTATTGTTATTCCTCTTTGTTAGTTGAGGATCGAAGAGAAACAAGGGGAACAAGGGGATTTGAAAAAAATGCGAAAATTTGTACCCTTTTTTAGCATTGGGGAGAATTAGTAAATCTGAAACTGAAAAACTAATGTTATATTATTGTCAACCTGAGAACCAGATAACTTGATTAAGGCTCTAAATAAAAACATTTTATCATCTTTGTCTCATCGAAAAAATAATCCCTATTGATGCTGGACTATTAGAGTTTTCATATTATTTGCTTCAAATTGGTGATAAAATGGAGTATAGATAATAATTGGTAATTGCAATAAAGACGTTTTTGATTTTAGGTTTCATTGACAAACAAATTTTTTACCGATATAATTGGATTGGACCGTGATAAATCACAAATTTATTGTTGGATCAATAGCTGCTGATCGTTCTATAAGAAACTAGATAATCACTTAAAAGCGTGGAACCAGTGAATAATAAATCTACTTTGATGTGGTCTGGTCACCTCTCTTCGAACCTTCACCCAATTCGTGATTTGTGAACAATGAACTACAATGCATCACCTCTCCTACATTCGATGATTAATTAATTTTTACAGAACAATTTCTCCTCACTTCTCGTTTAGAGTTGAAGTCTGCAGGGCATTCAGGCTAGCGAAATATCGTTGTTTCAATATCTTTTGTTTTGATCTTATAATAATATTGTAATTCCAACTTCAATTAATGTTATTGGTACCTGCAAGTCATTGCTACATACATATCGACAACATTCTTTAAAATCATAACTCATTCAATTTGTAATGTGAGAGACACACTATTCTTCATTCGGACAAGGCGGATTTTTAAACACGGATTTTTAAGGATTCACCTTGACAGACCTCTCCACATTCATAACCTGATTCAAAGTAATTAAAAGTCTTGGCCCCTTCAGGTCACAACAGTACCTTGTTGAACATGAAATTCAGTTCAACGAAACAATCAATATACTGCACAATATTCCTCGATGTTATTCAGCTATGGAAAATTCAATATTTATTCGTCAATGTAATTGGGCTATCTTAATCAAAGTACTCATGCTTAGAGAGAACACGAGGACGTGAAATATCCAGTCGAAGAAACTTTTTGCAATAAAGTAGAGGAAATTTATGAAAACTCAAATTATCATTCATTTTCTCTGAAAACTCTGGAGCTGAGTCCCACTGATAATTCAGGAATAATATAAAGATTAAATATTTCTTTAATATGTATTGTTCTCAGGTGAAAATGTAGAATGGAACTGGTAAATGTTGCAATGCTGCTGTTCTGCTGTTCACCATACTAGCATTACTAATTATCTTACTTCAGGACTAATATACTGTACTTCATAAAATATGTAATCTTACTGAGAAGATTTTTAAAGAAATAAGGAAACAAGTCCCTAATAATAGTTTCCTCTGCTTTCTCAAATTAGAGTGATATAGAACAGGGTTCCCCAACCTTTATTTATCAAGTGCCACATAGTCAAAATTCAAAGAGAAGGCGGGGGGAGGAAATCGGGGGATCGGGGGGTTCCTCAGGAAATTTTTCAATTTTTACACTCATAAAACACATTTTAATACTTCCTATAATGTAAATTTTCCTTTTTGGTTTCAGCTAAAACTCCATGTTAATGTTTTACTTTTCAGTTTTGTTAAAAATTTTTGTTTTTATGACAACATGGTGGGCCACATAGAATAGGCTCGCGGGCTGCAGGTTGGGCAGGCCTAATATAGAATTAAGAAATTTTGGAATAGGGATAGAATTGAATCAGTTCAAGAATTAAACTGATAAGTAATCAAGATGAAGTAACTAAATGGCTAAAACCCACTTGATCCTAGAAAAGAAATAATACGCAATAGAAGTTGACTAAAGAGCCTTGTCGAAAAATTTCTTGAGTTAAATAAATTAACAGACGACAGTGAAGTGAGGGAAATTTTCTCTAAAATATGTTCAAAAGTCATATTCAATCCGACTTACCATTGGAGAAGCAGTCCATTTCAATCACTGACATACTATTAGCACTATCCATGTTGTCTGTTTTTTAATGAAAGTGTAGCTTACTCTATTTGTTTCCCACTGAATAGGCAAGTGCCTATGTTATCATGAATGTCAGTATAATTAATTAATTTTGTTTAAGTTGAAAAAACTACTTCGAAAACATAGGGTATGACGCACTACTAATATAACAATATGAATCACAACGTTAAGTTTAATGTTAGAGGTGTTTCATATTCTAGTGTTACAGACTTTAAAGTATATGTTAAAGACTAAATCAGAAGTTAAAGTGATTCCGATAGTGTAGAGGATATGACACACTACTGTTTTAACAATATGACACACAATAATTGTATTTTGTCGTATTGTTATAGCAGTCATAGTGAGTCATTCAAACTGATAGGACGAAATCTGATGACAGAATGATTGACAATTTTATTTCGAAAACTGCTTTCATCTGGACGTGAGAATGAATTAACTATCAGTAATTTTCACTCTCGTGAGTTACAAAAGCAATGATAATGTATCAAGATGTTAACAAGCCGTATCGCTATGTAAATCGTCCCATGAATATTCACACATTCACTTGTGTAGAGGTGGTGGTGGTGGAGACCCATCATCACTTTTCTTGTAAAACTAGCAACAGTCTTGTAAATCGCAGTCTAACCTTGGTTTCTTTCTATGGCACCTCAATTGGATGCTGAAAATTTCTTGGAACAATTGAATTTCTCGTTCGCTGGCCAAGAACAAAGGTAGCAGAGAACAAAATTTAATAGGCCACACAATTTTCGCAAGTCTTATTTGGAAGTTTTGCGAGTTTATCACCCGTTTAAAATACGGAGACTTATGTTTCTATACCCGTGATACTTATGTCTTTGTCTCAGTCAAATTGTCATGAATAGAAATTAGTTGCGATAAAATGACTCACCAAAGTTAGAATACAATAGAATTTCCCTTCCAATTGTAATTGCCTTCGATAAATTTGAAAAAGGTTGTCTTTCCAACAAGGATACCTTTTACCTTGTTCTGTATTACAACTCTCATTCTGATTGGATAACTAATTTTTTCTTGTTTTCGTGTATCTCCAATTAATATGCATTGCATTTGAAGCTGATTTTTCATCACATATTTTTATCTAATGACTGATCGGCGAAAGATGAAGTCCACTTTTCTTCTTGGAATCATTCTATGTTAGAAAATAGGAAATGCATAGCAGACATAGCATGTAGCAATCCAATCAGACGTATCAATAGTTTACTAATCAGTAAGTTCTTTTACTTTCTATCAACAAGTTCATTTAGGCAGCTCGTACACCGGAGCAATAAGCAATAGGCAATTAGCAACATTTGGATCATATGAAAAATGCGTATGAAATTGACAATGCTCAAGCTCTATTCTTCCTAATGTTTTAAATCTTTATTTTTATCCTGAATTATTGCACGAAAATTCTGCATTCCGAGAATTCATCATATCCGATGATAAATTACTATTATAATCTGTATTTATATGATTGAAAACGCAGTGACAGTTATTAGCAATTTGTCATGTTTAAGCCCTATCCTCCCCATACTTTGTTACTTACTTGTTACATTCTTGGTCTTCGCCAACAGTCATAAGGCTGCGGGAGTCGTCAGTCCATCTTCCCTTCTCACGGCAGCCAACCTGTTTGCAATATGCCAATATCCTAGACTCCTATTATTTTCCTACTAGCTGACTAGAATGTTAGGCAAGCTAGCCATGTATTTGAGATAAGATACGTACAGTAACAAAATCTCTATGATGGATCTATACGATCTATGCATGAATGCAATTTCATTTCTTTGTATGTATGTCGCAATTTTCGTTGTAACTATTATCCAAATGCTATATTATAGGCCTACCTTTACTCGTATTAAAGAGTTCACTGGCACCAATATAATTTAATGACAGATGCGTGAGCAATCCCATAATAATTCCTAGTTTATGATCGCCATGTCCTGCATATATTGCTCAGGAAAGTGATACGTAATTTCCTGAATTTAATTGGGAAGAATGTCATAATAGTGGTCTATTTTTGCGAAGCCTGTTGCATGTGGTCGTTACTGACAAAATCAACTTGCGAAAACATGGTGTACAAATAACTGACGGTAGGCCTACTCGCCTACTGCAGATTGATTGACTGAAGAACGAAGAACCTACTGGCTTGCTTGAGTTTTCCTTTGTTCTTCATTGAACTGCTTTAGCATTAGTCCTAATTTTCAATGTAAATAAATTTCATAGGGATTGACTTTTAGAGGTGTTCTTAACATTGCTCTTTACAATTCATTCTCTTTTTTTATCCTTCCCATTACCCACGCACAAGCTCAGAGTTTATGTGGATATCACCATAGTAAAAAACCGCCGAATGATTTATGAGTTTTAAAATGAGTTCTTATTAAAGTTCAAATAAAAAACACCAAATAAACAATTCACAAGGTTTTGAAAATTCATAAAACTACGCAAACAAATCTTGAACCAAAAAATAATGAAATAATGTGTTACAATTCAGTCGTAAAATAAGTTATCCGACAAGAGAAGTGTGAGGAGAACCACGCATACAATAAAACAATAAACAAGTGATAAACAATAAATTAGGAAACCAATATTCACAAACAATGCCAAGTTCAGTTGGTGTGTGCGTATTAATCGAGCTTTAAAATTATTGTTTCGAATAAACCTTTCTTTTGTAGTTGAACAAAGAATGAGATCTATAAACTTGCTGTGTAAAACAAAAGTTGAAAACTAAAAAAAGCATGAGTTTATTCATGAGATTTCTAAATGCTCACAATGATAAAAAATTACTTTCTAAACAGAGCTCATTCATCAATGGCTTCGAGATTTGCTGATATAATTTTTTATTCGTCCCAGCATGAACTTGTAGAGCCGATTATAAATGCGAAATAATCCAAGAGTTATGAGAAAATGATTAATAAACGAAAGAGATTTGCAGTACATGTCTCCAGTCTGCAGATAAAGATTAATATATTACTTGATGTTTCATGGTTCCTATCCGAGTACTTCCCTATTCGTGTTCTTCATGTGTTCTTTGAGAAGTTAGCCATGAAATTCTCTCAACTGGATTTCTGCAATAGAGAGCTTGACATCTTATTTGAATTGATTCTGGACTGAGAGACTGAAACATCTGTGAGGCTCTGAGAGACTTTTGTGGGGAGTTAAAACAGTAGAGAAATGAGGTTAATCAAAAAAATAAGTAGCTTGATGTACAGCGATTCTTGAAAACTATTTCAAATACAACCAGAGATGATACATTCATTTTATGAAGTCAGTCTATACGATGATACAACATAGAGGACCTCAAGGAGAAACAAGTTATAGCTCAAAGTTACAAAATTGAAGTACTAGTAAACAGAAGTATAACAAAGTAAGGGGCTGAAAACAATACATGCCTCTTCTCTCAGAGGAAATCCAGAATTTTGAAAATATTCCTGAATCTTCAATTGTAAATAACTATTTCACACTCATTTCATAATTTTCGTTGTCTAGAATCTAATGCAGAAATAGTTTGTAATCTACATGATTCGATCCAATCGAACAATATTTTATACTTCTTTTTCAGAAGAAAAGTAGGAAGTAAACTGATGATAGTGCCACAGACAACATATGTATAGTTAGTCTATGATAGTGCTTAGAACTTTGACTACAGTCAGAGAGTATAGATATAGATAGGCTAGAAGGAAAACGTTTACTTCTATTCTCTCTGACTACAGTAGTACGCAAGGCCTATTTGAAAGAAAATAAAATCAAACCGGAATACAAATTACTGTCAGGAATAACTCTGCAAATAAAGATATGAACAATGAAGATTTCAACTAGAATGCATTTCACGGCATACAATTAGATGTCAATAAACTGTGCAAGGACAAATGTTTGGAGAGAAAAACCAGCCTGGAAAGAAACAGGCTGCTAAGTGCAAGGCTGTCTTGTTCCCGTCTCTAGGTCAGTAGACTTTCTGCTGATGACTTCACAAATATCACATCTGTACAGTATATTTATATTCGTTCTATAATACTGGTTATGCCAGTAGATAAAATCAGAAGAATATTTCACGAAACCGGAATAATTTTCACAAGGATAACGGAAGATGACTAGGAAGTCGTTACAATCACTTTTACATAACATTTGCTGCTCTATTATTCATGTTACCTTACAGTTTAACGACAATAATATTATGTTATTGCATTGGTTGTAATAACGCGAGTGTTATTTAATGTGATGGGATGGAACATACTGTTTTCAAGGTTGACTGGTTGGTTCAAGCCTTATCAGAGAACTGATATTCGCACTGCTGTCAATGCTCAGGCTGATAACTGTTTCAATTCTAATATTATTCCAATTAAAACTATATTATTTACAACAGAATACCAGAATAGAACATGGCTTAGATTATTTCAAATTTTGAATTAATTGTTATTGAATACATTCATTGTTGGGATAGGATAGGAGTTTCCGGGTTCAAGCCCTGGTTTGTTTTATGAAAGATGGAGAATTTGTTTTCTATTTACAAAATTTTTTATCAGCTAGACAAGCAATGTCATTCATAGTGACCTGTGTTTGTTTTTTGTTGATGATTTTTTCTACGAAACTTGAGAAAGAAAATTTATGAATCATGGTGCAATTAATTTTATAAAAGATATACATTACTAAAAAAATTAAAATTACAGTACCTACTCGAAAATTATTTAATTATTTTCAATTTTGTTATAAAAACAATAATACCAATCCAGGGTAGGGGTTCCAGGGGTCCCAGGGTAAAAATATTAGCTGTACCGAAAACAATGGACCGATTGCTCACAAAACAAATTTATTTAACCGCCGTAAGATGACGTCATTTTACAATAATTTATATTTTTATTTTGGAAAAAATATTACAAGTTCATGAAATATACATTAAAGACAATAAACAAAGTAATAGAAAAAAATTTGCGTTGTGACATATAATATATAATGCACTTTCTTATACAAGATAACTAATGTAATCCAAAATAAGATTATTTGTTTGTTTGTCAATGGCTCAACAGCCCTATGTGGGCTTAGGCCTACCAGCTGGTTGCCAGTTTCACATCCACTTGACTGAATCAGCAGAGGTGAATGATCATTAACCAGAAAAGATGTAACGTGTGGTTAGCAAAATAAGATACTCCTTGCTAAATTTTCCCTGTTTCCAAGCAGGGATAACTTTTATTGCATTCAAACAAAGAAAGAATCCAGGAATTTAGCAACTTGCTAAAAAAATCGTACAGAGAACAGAGCAACTATGTCTTCATGTCATTCGACAATAATTACACAGCAACGTGTTATAAAGTACGGAGGTGTTTAGATAATTCACCTTGTTTTTTCAATTGAAAATTCTTGTAAATGCCAAAGTAACCTAGTATGAAGCCAACCGTCATTTTCCATTACAAGTGAAAGTTTTTCCTCGTGTAATAAGAAGTGAGATGCTATTATCTGATGCAATAAGAGTAACCTAATGAGAAGTCTTGCTATATAATATCTTGACGGTATCTTTTTTGTAATACTCTCATGATATCCTTTAGATAATTTTTCCTATTTCAAGTCTCAGTTGCAAAGTTGCAAGAGTTTGCTTGTACTTGTGAATTATTTCAAGATTTTGAAGATCTATAATCTTCCATCTTCCATGTTGCGGAGTTTTAATTGTACTAAAGAAGAACAGTTACTAGTACACGGTTAAGAGATCATTGCATCATTAAGTGGCAAAATCAAGTCGATTTCGCAATATTTTCATGAGTATCGTTCACTTTCCCATCAATTTTTGTATTTATTCAACCAAAATCCTGCCAAATAAATCCATCTTGATAAAATGTCAATTTCGTTAAATGAGGGTGAGTGAGCACAATGAATTACTAGTATCATAAATGATTCTTCAGAAGCATATAATTTCAAATGAGAAGTTTTTCAAAGATATTTGATTGGATTTTTCAAAATTAATTCCAATAATAGTTCCCAGAATTAATTTATGCCAGATTAATCTCCTATATTATCTGAAAACCTAACTCGCTGTCGAACTTCATGATAGCCAATGTATAGAAAATAACATTTTAACACTCCTTCCCTGGTTCCCTTTGAAACTATCTTTAGAATATTGAGGACTACATAATCCTAAGCCCCATTAATTCCATTGTTGCGAAAATAATGAACTGTTCATCTACGTAGCCAGCAGCCTTTTAACGGAGAGCTAAAAGGTAATTTACTACCGCGTATTGTCGAGTACAGTATTTATAGGTCACATCTCAATCCAAGGTGAAGGTCCTTACCAAGTTATACTAGCTATACTAGTTACAGGTAGACTGCCAATAATATAATACCAGGCGTGTCCGCTTCGGATTTGCATAGCTCAACTGTCACTCTTGACTTTTTATTTTCCACAATAAAAACCTCTGATTTGCATCACATTTATTGTCTCACAGGAGCTTACATATTATTGATTACATTCATTGAAGATAAATTTAGATATAAGATAACTGAAAGTAAGCCTGATTGTTGGAGATGTTGTCTTCATACTGTAGTTTTATTTATTTTGAACTGTCACTCTTGACTTTTTATTTCTAGAATAAAAACCTGTGATTTGCATCAATTTTTTGTCACAGGAGCTCACATATTAATTGAATTCATTGAAGGTAAATTTAGGTTTAGATAACTGAAAGAAAGCCTGATTGTTGGAGATGTAATTATCTTCTTGTCGTAAAACCTACCGTTCTCGAGTAAATTCCGACAGAAAGTTGATGTTTTTGAGTGAACTGTTGTATGTAAAATGTTGTAACTCGTCTGATAACTCGTTTATTTGCTTGCTGTTATTCTCGCTCTTGGTCTCATACCGTTCAAAATTTTCAACTATACATTTTTAATCCAATGAGTTTTTGTCATTTTAAATCAATCATTCTCGTGTGAATTGCGACAGAAAAATGATGTTTGAGTGAACTGCTGTACAGAGTGAAAACGGGAGTATTGAATGTTTAGTTAGGAGCTAGGGAAATTCTAAACCATGATTCTTCTTGTCATATATTATTTTCTTTAAAACTGGGCCAACTATTAATAGGCTATTCTTCATAATATAAGCTCAATATGTGTTTCTGATCGTCTTGAGATCACTTGAAGCTGTCTAGATAAGAAATCGCTGCTCTTGAAATATAAAATTATGTTTGAAGCAGAAACAGAGCTGGAATCTCAATCTGTTTGAGTAGATAGCACAGATTGTTCTACATCTGAGATTGTGAGTGAGTTTCAATTTGATGGAGTGAATTTCCAAAGAGATATATGGTTTTTATAAATAGATTATAGTGTTTTATAAAAATTTATTTATTGGTGGAAGAATCCAGAGAAAAATTATTGTTTCCAAATATAAAATCTCCAGAAGATAATTACTTCTATTTTTTATATTTCTATGGTTATTTGTCATAGTTGAATATAAATTACACTTTATCATAACTTATATAAAGTATGTATATAAAGTAAATCTTTATTCTTATTTTCTACAGTCAATTTAGTTTAGTATATCATGTTATACAAAAATAAGAACAAACTTGAAATATCATAAGGAATTCCGTTGTATTTATTGTAATTCAATATAGAGATTTAAGTTGAAAGTATATAATTTATCCATTTTCCTTAAAACATGATGGATTAGAGCGCACAAATCTCCATCTATGAAATACAGTCAAGCGATCCAAGTTAGCCTACTTCAATGAGAAAATGTCCTTTCCCACAATAATTCCTCCCAATGTGATTAAATTCAATGAAGAATAATGGGTGTGAACGTTGTCAAATCCATTCACAATCATGAAATGATGAAAAGTGTTCATTTCCTATTACTTCACTCTTTGTAACTGCTAACAAAAAAAAAAAAACACATTCCCATAGAAATCTTAGTTACAATAATAATACATAAAATAATTCTTCCACAACAAATTGGATGTTAATGAGTAATGATTCATTCTTGAAAAAAACTTTAATAAACTTTTGAAATCTGAACGATAAAACTAAGAGCTCCCTCTTTGAAAAAAAAGTAGTTACAATTTTGATACATAAAATGATTCTTCCACAATAAATTGGATGCTAATGAGTAATGATTCTTTCTTCAATAAACTTTAATCAACTTTTGAAATCTGAACGATAAAACTAAGAGCTCCTCTTTGAAAATAGAGGGAGGTGTTTGAATAATAATTTCTCATTGCAAAACCAGTCAATTAGCCTGTAATATTTACTAGGCCTATTATTGAAATTATTTAATGGTTTAAATTTTATACCTGCTGCAACCCGGATTACTCTAATTTAAATTTATTTCTCAATGTGTCATTATTGCTTTATCACGTAATTTTCAAGTAATTTCTATACCTTTGGTAGAGGTAAAGTCCTAGTTGAGCTAATAATGGTTGAAAGGTGATGAAAACTTCATTTGATGATAATAACAACAACATTAATAGCTTCAACTTTTTTCTTATTTAAAGTTATTTATTTCTCCCAAGCCTTCCAGAGTGATAAATTCAGATAGCGTTAGCAACACTGGAAAACGTTCACTATTTCATAGATTGTTCGATGTTTATGAAATTTTTAACTCGGTTAAAGAAATGCTAGTAGGCTCTAGATAAATATTTCTTGAAATGAAAAAATGATACATGATTGATAGGAACAGGTGAAACAATAATGGAAAATAATATCCATAATTTTCTTTACAGAGGATGATGCAACAAGGTTCAATATTTCAAGAAAAGGGAAAAGCCGGAGGCTTTAGGTATGATTTCGAAGCTGAATAAAAACTTTCGATGTCAACAATAACAGGCGGTAGTTTAAAACTATAGCTGATCGATATAAAACGACTAGTAACCAAATTAAATTTTATTGTTCTGTAGCTAAATCTACTGTTGAATTTTGAATAATTTTGAGAAATAAATAATTGAAGAAAGAGTGAAAAGATCAATGACGAATCATAGAATTATATAATTATAAAAATATAATTATATAATTATAATTTAAAGGCACTGTACACCTTCATCATCATTCATCATTTTATTTAGAAAAAGACATTACAAAAGATCGTCCCGTAGAAGGTTTTTCAGCAGGTGCCTATTTAATAATACAACGCAATAAATAAAATTGAATGCTTACTATATAATTAGATTAATCTAAAAAAGTTTTCATGATTATCAATTTATTAATTCACCTCATAAACATATGAATATTGAGAAGTTAATGGAATTCATTAGCTACAGTTGAATTCTGAATAATAAATATATTTTAAGCAAGAGGAATGACAAAGGAAGCTGTCACTCAACAAAAACGCTGACAAAATGATTGTTGTTGTTTTTGTTTGAGAATACTTAATTTAAATTTACGCGCCACACTTTGTCAAGTCATGAGACTGAAGAGTGTTGGTTCTCAGGCTTTGCACAATTCTCATTCATAAAAACAATTCCTTGTCTGTACTTCTCGTAATTAGGCCTACTAATTGAACAATAGACTACAACAAACTGGTCCTGAAAATTTAAAAATATATTTTTCACGTATAGTTTTCGAGTTTTATACGATGAAGAGCTTAAGTTTGTTCAAATCTATCACACTGTAATCCAACTTTTCATTAATCATTTTAAATTTCTAGTTTCAAGGATCCATTACTATTGAGTTCCTCTCTTTAAAAGATCGAATAGGTACTATCAATCAGTATTGTAAGTAGTAAAAAGCTTACAAGTTACACCTGTATTTCAGATCTAGATATTTAGAATATTGAGCATTCAGGTATTGTAAATATGGTTGGTCTCTAAATACATGTGAATGAAAAAAAAAGATATCAATGATGTTTCTGTTGAAAGAGAAAGAAAATAGAAATTTGTAAATAAGAATAATATACTAATCAGTTTCCAGTCTGTAATGATACAGAGGTACAGCAGTCATGATACTTTTACGTTTGTCAGTCATACGAAAATGTAGTCATAATCCTAATCTGTCACAAAAATTTATCATAAAAATGTCAATAATTTCATAAGTCACCGTCCTCAAACTACTAAGTTGGTTTTTGCTAGGGTATTTTAGAATAGTAGGCTACAATATAGTACTCAAGAGCGAGCTATATTGAACAATGTTTCACTAATAAAAGGAGGTGGGCTATCAGGTGTTCTCAACTTCTCTTTTTATTTATTCCTCTCCTGTACTGCACTTCGAAACACTTAAATTTTTGAAGTCTTTCGAATCAATTGGAGGATGTTGGGTGTTGTGGAAGAATTTGAATTTGGGTGGGCTCACGCTGAGATTAGAGATGATGAAACGCAGATATACAGATATCTCTAACCTTAACCTTTCAATAGTGATAAGAAACTACTCCGAAAACGCCAGTAAAATAATCTGGGAAAAAACAATTGAAATCGAACTTACCTGTTGATTTCCTCGACTAAGAAGACCAGTAATTGAGGTTGTTGTCGCGGATTGATGGTATAATTTGCGATCTCTGACACTATCAATTTTGTAACCAAAAAATGTTTTTAAATTTCAAGTTTTGCTAGCTAAAATATCAATTCCACTACAGACGAAAATTCACATTGACTTCAGTCATATGTTTAGAGACCCAAGTCACATTTTCATTAATTTAGAAATGTCTTTTCAAAAGATTGATCTGGTAAAATAATATTGATGAACAGTACAAGACTAAACACCTATTTTTCAATAATTTGTTATGACCATACTAATAAAACTGAGTTTTGACCATATTAATAAAAAAAGTGATATAGTAATTTTCTGTTACTATATTACAGGGGTCCATTTATGTATTATTTCTTTAGGAGCACTCAACACAACGTCTAAACAACCATTGAGTACAGATCGAAAAGCCGGTTCAATTTTTTCCAGTCATGTATCTATTTAGGATGCCGGAGTATTACTAAATGAGTATTGGAGGTTGCTGCCAGTATTATGCCCCAGCGCCTTGGTTCGCGCTATCACTTCTCTCTTGATAACTCATTCGCGCTGTAACTATAACTTCCCCCACCTTTGTACACAGATTTTCCTCTCGCGGTCTTTTCACTCTCTGCTCAATACTCTTTCACATCACTCTCTTTCTCTCTTTCTCTCCCTCCCGAACATTCATCTCTTCACCACTCATTTATTTCACTCAGTTTTTGTTCTATACTATATTATTATTTCTAAGCTTATCTTATGGCTTTCGTTGGCGGAGAGACCCTCTCTCGGGTGTTTCGTCTCACCGAAAATAATCCAATGTTCCCGAATAATTTGGGAAATAAGGTGAATCTAGTAGCTAAGTGGCTCCAACGCTGAATTTCAACTTATCATTTTTGAAGATAGAAGGAGATGGGATATTGCAATTATTCAATTGATTTTTAAATCATAATAATTTTATTTATTGAACGAAATTCCCAATTAATAATGCTATAAATACCCTGAAGACTTCCACTACTGCGAATATTGACTAATAGCTAGAATAATAGCTAGTGAGGAAATAAATATTTAAAGCAGTATTAGTTAGGAATTTTATTCAATAAATTATTATCATTTTTGAATAATCTTCCAAAATCATATCCTTTCACAGAAATACAACTTGAAACTCATGAAAACACTATTTTTTTTCTATGTTTTAGCACAGGTAGTAAGATTATTATAGTGACCATCTCAAACATTGTTCATGTTATCAAAATATTTCAAAACATAGATTCATTTATTGTGAAAAAATATCTTCACCGAAACTTCCATGATTTTTTAATGAAACATTGCTGTTATAGTAGTTAGCCTAACGGTCTCAAAATCTTAATAGGCCTATCTCCAAAATTCTTGAAAAATATTGCTCTTGAAACATTGATGTTTCATGAGAGTTTTCTCTTTCGTAAGAGTAAACTCGCCCTTTTTGATGAGTTTAAGACAGTTTTAATGCATTTTGAATTTGAAACCCTATCCCATATCAGTGAATGTTGAAAAGAATGAAACGCCATCCATCAACAGAATAGGAAACCAACCGGTAAATCCATTGCTGCATTGCTTGTTTGTGATTGGCTGGGGGTGTGGCCAGTTGTAGGCTCGACCAATCATATTGCGAGGCGAGCTTAGTAGTGGTCTCATTGCATTCTTCTCGGACTGACTAGAACCTGATGACCAATTCCATTCATTATTACTCCAATAAAAGCTGCAGAGTGTTCGGAGTGTTTAAATTAGTAAAGTTTCGGCCCGTATACACAATCTTCGTTTGACTAATGCTGGGTTGCACCAACCAAGATCAAGTCTGATCCAGGATCGTGATCCATGTTCGCCATATTTGATCTAGGAATTTCATTGCACCAAAGCGAGATCAAGCAGATCTAGGATCGTGATCCTGGATCATGATCGAGGTACATTAATCCACGATATTTCGTTGCACCAACCTGGATTAGGAATTTGATCCAACCACGTGACTGATTGATCCAGGATCAAAGCTGATACCTCGACAGAGTAGGATTACTCTGCAGTTTCTAGGTTAGATTACACTCTCAATGAGAATAGAAAATTAATTTTCTTGAATTGGAGTTCGAAATCTATTTAAAAAACATAATTACATTGTCAATTTATGTCTATTATGAATAGACATTGATTTTGCATGAACCAATTTGAAAAAGAATTATGCAAACTTACGGAAATATATCTCCAATTAATTAAAAGTAATTACGATTTTTCATTAATTAATTACATATTCAGTTAAATTATACACACTCACAAATTATTTGAATAACACGATTTATATTTATTCAAGGAAGTACAATTAACACAGACACATAGTCCATAACATGTTTTACTTGTTTTGGTAATTATTTCAAAAGGTTATGTTTACATTCACTATTAAACACAAATTTCCACTTCCAAAGCTAAAAACTATGAGTTATCAATTTAGAATTTAAAAAGGTCGATATAAATGCCAAAAAAGCATCAAAAATATGAATAAAATGAATTCGAAATAATTTGATAGAGAAATAAACAAACTCAGCCCAATACTGTTTCACTTTGATAATATTTTTATTTCGGTTTATAATTGGTGTGAACTGGAAATCCACTGTTCAAACTGAGTTAAACTAAGTTCAAACTGAGTTAAACTAAACAAACTAAGTTAGACTCAGTTCTTCTAACTTCAAAGATGGCGCAAACAGGCCTAAGACGTTTTCTCAGAGCTCTGATACCGGAATCGACAAGAATTCCACGATCATCTGTACATATTATTATATTATCAGATAGAATAGGATAATTTTAAAACCAAATCACTGACCATTTCTTCTATCTAATTTGTCCTCATAAGTATTCTTTTCCATAATACGACATACATGCTCACTGGTGTAACGCACGTGCTCATTAGATTAGTAAATTTGTTACGGAAGACAACAATTTGTTGGTCACAGTATTTGACTGGAAAAATCACATTTTCCTCACAGCGTAGCTCAATTTATGAAGAAGAGGGTCAGTGATACGTAGAAAGAAAATTCCTGTTTCATTTTCCATTGCACTTTGCATTAGAAAACGTATTGCTTATGATTGGGCCAAAAGTGAATGTCACCAAATTGGAACTACCTACTATCAAAGACAATTCAACTACTTAATACAGTATATAGTTAGTATTGATGTATTTGTATTGCTACTACAGTATTAACCGTGAGCCGCACTGCAAATGGATGGTTAATGGTGGATGGTTGAAACGGTTTATCAAGAAGGCCGTGATAGTTTTCTACACTGAGCTAAATATAGGCCTACATCTATATGGATATTTAGCTCAGTGGTTTTCTACATGTTTCACTATTATATAATTATATTGTATGTGCTAATTTATAGATCATCATGTGCTAAACCATCAACCATCCAGGTTACAATCCAGCAGTCCGGCCTCAGCTTCAGAGATGGAAGAATTGATAGAAAAATGAAGCAGATGATATGAATTCAGGAAATATTTGAATAAGGTACAAGAAATGGAGAAAGGTATACAATACTGATTACTAGAAGTATTACAAGCAAATAATAATCATACGAGTAATAGCTGATCACGGATCTTTGGAAAACCCATACTTTATAATCTAAGACATTAAATCCGTTTTGTACAAGGTTGCAGATGGTTTCCCAAATACAGAGTTAATTGCAACTAACAAATCTTCGTATTGATTAACGACACTTCTTTGCATTCAACGACGTCTTCCTAGTATTGTGAAAGGTTGGAAAAATATATCGGATATTGGAAAATCCCTATAGATCGTTAGGATGGAATTGGAGACAAAATTAACGAGAAAACCTAACACATGATCATTATCAATTTTAAATTCCATCGTTCTTCAAATTCATTGTCCTTCATTGTAATCGATGGAGATCTGTTATTGCACACAGATTATTATTAGTGAAAACTGACTTCGCAAAACATGTCAGGCTTTTTCAAGGCGACCTTTCAACTCATCATTTTTTTGTTTTGTTTTGGTTCTCGCTAATCAATCATGGGACAAGACTGCTGCAGCCTTCAATGCAATTTGAAGATGGAAGATGCGTTTCAGAATTTGCTGACGGATGTGTCTACTAATTGAGATGGAATATATGTAGTACCAGTTGCACAAAGGTTTGTTGAGCTTAGTCTCCAATCAACGATGGTTGGTTGTCTCCAATGTTAACATTCTTATGAGTAATCGAGAATTTGAACCACTTTTGTGCAACTGGCCCTTACAATTTTTTAACAAACATGAATACTATGAGCCTAATAATACACTCTTTCAGCTAATACCACAGAGAACAGACTAGAGAGTATCGCTTCTCTATGCTACTCTTCCATCTGTAGCTACACCTTCACCCACACCTCATCAACATGTGTACCCTTATATATCCAGGAAGCAAATAGTATTTTAATTCAACTCTGAACTGAAGAGCAGTGATGCGACATTCTATAGTTTTTTTCAAGGAAAATATAAACATCTTACAGCTTATGAGCTTAGGATCTGAGAGATGAATGTTACTGGAAGACAATTCTTCAAGGAATAGATGAAAAAACTTCAAGTTGAGGATGTCAAAGATAAATATGTGAATGGAAAGAAGAAAAAAGTACAGAGAAAATCAGTGATAAAAAAAAGTACAGGTAGTGATCTGAACACAGAAAACTGTACATTTAATCATCTAGTTCTAAGATTGGTATTTTCAGCTGAAGAACTTCAGAATTGAAAAAATATATTGCTATCTAGTGGTCTTAGTCCTACTCTACTTGCAATTTTATCTCTTGTAAAATCTGTATCTATTCATCCAGTAATACCGTATTACTCTATAAATAGGCAGCAGTAACATTTCATCAAGATCTTTCCTAGTACGTGTATAAGTACCTACAAACTGGTTTTATCTTTAAATAGAAAATATTTCTGTGCAAAATTTTTATGGCATTTAACAGAGTTCAAGTTCAATATAAAGTGCGTGAATATTTCAACTGATTAAATTGAATGATAAAATACTCTGCCATGCCTCGCATGTTATTTTATATGAGTAAGGAAAAAGGATCGAGTGTGAGTGAAGAATTGATTGGTTTCAGATAGGGATTTCGATCAATATTGTAGTATTAAACAAGAGATATTCTTGTGATCTTCTTGATCAAAAAATTAATTTTAATATAATTCATGTGGGATATAATGCATACCTTGTTACTGAAAACTCAGAGAGGTTATTGAATCTGAAAAGAACTTATACCTTATTTAGTTATTAGAACCTTACCTTATTAAGTTATTGTTACCTTCCTTACTTAACCTTATTTATTCATTAGAACTATTTATTTACCGGTTTATTTTGTAAAAGAGTCCAATCGTTGAAAACCTCTAATGAGATTCGTTTAATTTGACGCTTGGCATTAGATAAATACATAGAGAGATATTACTTCTTGGCGTGGCTAATAGTTGGCGTGGCTGATTACCGTAGAGTACGATGGCGAAGAAATAATATCTCTCTAACTATCTATCAATCTATGTAATGCCAAGTGTCAATTAAATTATTCTTATTATACATATAAATGAATTATAACTGGTTATTATAACAGTTATAGCCTACTACTGAAAAAGCTCAGACACTTTTATTATAATTATTTATTATGGTCTTTTAAGATTGTACTAATGATTAATACCATTCTTCCCAATAATAAATCTAGTATCCAGGAAGCTACTATTTGTAACATTTCCATTGAGAATAACTTGTCATTCAAGTGAGTTACATAGTTCTGGATTGTGAATAATATTGGCGTATGATTAATAAAACTAGGTTTTGTTATTATAATACTATAACGTGAATGTAATGTACATTATTATTGCATAAATAAAGATGAAGAATTTCATGTTGTTAGTATTAGTAAGATAATTGCAAATCTAGGAAGCTATTCGCTACTATTTAAAACATTATAATCGGAATCAAAGTACAGTATTATTGCATGAAATAGATTAAGAATGTCATCTTGTTAATAGAATACTGTAAAGTCGAATCTAGGAAGCTATTCGCTAGGATTTGGAACATTATAATCAGAATCAAAGTACAATATTACAAATAAATAAATATTACAAAGAAGTACGTTAAGCAGAAAGTGAACAATACCACCTTGTTAATAAATTGCAAATCTAGGAAGCTATACTAAAAGAAACTAGTACGTAACTATTTAAAATATTTTCAGTATCTCCACCCAGTCATGCTTCACTTTGAATAAGCGATTCAGTATCACGATATAAATGATTTACAATATTGGTATTCCAAGTCTTCTGGTATGTTTCTTCTATACTTTATTGAGATTGTACTTTTCAATGTACTGAACTTCGACTGCAGATCATAACATAGATATTCAAGCATCGAACCATTTGTCTAGGCTAAGATACCATTCAAATCCTGGAGTCGCCTGTCTCAGCAACATGTTGGAGAATTAATTTAAACAGATCCAATCACGAATTTGGCGTGCGGAGAGAACTGATTGAAGGCCGAATTGGTCACGATTGTCCCCTGCTATTTGAACAGTAGAATAGAGAATGTAGTGATAGAAATAGTTGTTTGTAGAAATTCTAAAAAGAAAGTATATTATCGCCTTCCAGTGGTTGACCACTAGAAATAACACTACTAGCTAGTTCAAACTTGATTACTTGTCAGAAATTCAAAAGTAGCATAAAGCTTGTTTACTTAGCATTTTTTATAATGTGCAAGTGATAATAATATTTATAATCCATGAGTGATAATGAATTATAGATGATCTATCTTTAGAATGATAGATTATCGCCCTGGGTATGTTATTCTATTTTTACTGTATTTTCATTTTTGCATTTATGACTACTAGAAAAAGCTACAGAAAAATTATGACAGTTTTTCAAATCCAAAAAACAAAATGGCGGCCATTTGAAATTGTGTATCTTGAATAACTCGGAAACCGTTGATATTACGAAATTGTTACAAGACTAACTTTTTTTAGTAAATTTAATTACAAATCGATTGATTATTTGTCAAGATTGGACGAATATTGACTGAGATATGGCAGCTTTAGTGATAGGTGACCGCTGGAGGCTGGTTGCAGTGCATCCTGGGCTTGCGGCTAAAGTCTACTACAACAATGCAACAGTCTCCATCTGCTTTGCATGTTATTTTAAGGCAATTTTAGATAATTTTTTGTGAATTTGAAAAACATTAAAAAGGAGTGCAAGTAACCTCCAGCGGTCACCTATCACTAAAGCTGCCATATCTCAGTCAATATTCGTCCAATCTTGACAACTAAGATTTCAATCGATTTGTAATTAAATTTACTAAAAAAAGTTATTCTTGAAAAATTTTCGTAGTATCAACGGTTTCCGAGTTATTCAAGAAACAAAATTTCAAATGGCCGCCATTTTGTTTTTTGGATTTGAAAAACTGTCATAATTTTTCTGTAGCTTTTTCTAGTAGTCATAAATGTTGGTGCAAAGTTTCAATTCCATATGCTCCACCATTATTGAGATGAAAAATAATGAGTGAAAAAAACAAAATGGCAGCTGTGTGAGTAACCAAGGACTTCCGGACAATTTAAATATGATATTTAGATATGGTTTTTACCCAGGAACAATGCCCTAGAGTATTGGTAGGGAGTTCTGAAACACCATGTATAATTATAGCTAATTAGGATTCAAAGAATAACAACTTATTGATTTAAGTGATATCGTTCTTCAAAATATAGTTTGCATCATGACGTACTCACTTCCGCCATTTTGGGCGTGGACTTGTTCTAAGCACCTGCAGCGTACTGGCGCGTGATTGGTCGCCTAGATTTTGCTCAAGCAACGTTGAAATCGGCATCCACCAATAGAATTGGAGAAGGGCGTTCCAAGCGCAGACTGTATTTTTCATCATATTCATTGTTCTGTTCCGTTCTATTGGAATTTGATTGAATTACTGATTGATTTATGTTCACTGTTTAGTGTTTTTTCTTAATCAACTTATTATCTTATTCCTCATTAATGAATAAATAAATATATGATCAAGCTCTTTTGCAATAGAATATTATTAATCGAGCCTCACGTATTTTTTTAAGAACAAAATATGATAATTCACAAATTGCAAAGAAGAAGAAATTACACTAATCCCATTTAATAGAGCAGTAAAAGTTATTCTATTCAACTTCATTGTGATAATCATAACCCACTCCTACAAGTGGTTAAATAAAGATAAAAAGCAGAATAAAACAGAATAGATACGACCCGTATAGAGTTCATAGACATGTGTTCTAAATATATTCATAAATATAATGATCTGTTGTTTTTTTTAAGTTGATCATGACATGGGAATGCCCTTGAATTTGTGTTTAGTGGAACGTGTGTACAAGTTATATTGTTTAGTTATGATAGGGTGGCGAGTTCTTATCCGAATGGAAACAAGATCTATCAGAGCAATATAAGCATTGGCTTGTGAAAATAAATTATAATTTGCTGTAGTCATAATCAATTTCTGCAGCTCCACAAAACGAGTGTAAGTTACTATTATAGAAGGCGTTCACCTTGACGTAGCAACTTATAAGTGATATAAGTCCAAGTACGATTCAAGTTTAAATCAACTTCCAACTTATCTAAGCTCAAAAGCGGCTCAACTCAGAAGCCACCCTGGCCATCCATACCATAAGGAGTTGTAAGTTCATTGTTCGTTATAATACTCGAATCATAGTCTTTTAATTGTAGATAGAGTTCAGTTCTTGTTTATAGCTGGTAGATTTTGCTGAAGCTTCTAGACAGACCTAATTGCATCATTAAAGCTTCTTACAATGTAGAAATTATTGTAAAAGAACTTCATCACATCACCCAGAATACATCACGGCACCCAGATTGAAGGAGACATGCTGATTGCTGATGCTGCAAAGAGGTGAGGCCAGGGATGGAAAAGGACGTCAAAGGATGCAAAAATGTATTGCCAAAAATGGACATCAATACCAGACATAATTTTTGTTCTTGAGTACGTAAAAATGCTATCATCTAGCAAGTATTTCTGTACAAATGAAGCTTTTTTAAAGAAGATATAACATTTTTAACAATTTTATGATTATTTTAAGAACATACGATTCCCGTGAATGACACTGTATTATCAGAATCGAATATCTTTCAGGTAATACTTCCTTATACATATATTCTATTCCTTTCATGAATTATCAGAACCAAATATCTTCCAGGGAGTACTTCCTAATTGATCCATTTTTGGATATCACTATTGTTCTTCTTTGTGGTTTGTGCAATCAGCAATCAAACAAATATTATCAAATTAATGTTACTTGTAATGAGTTGATATTGACAGGAAGAGTAGGATCTATCTTTTGAAATTCGCTGTAATAACATAGTCTATTTGATATTTTCATTTTATGATTAATTTATAACTTATATTGTGATAGGCAGCACCAACACTATAAACGTAGGCTATATTGGAATATCATTTTATGACCGAATGTTATGCTCCATACTTGATATTGTGATATGCAATACCAACGCACCATAACGTTAGGCTAGCTATTAAAATATCAACAAAATACGCATTTCCTTCAGACATGTAATGAATCATTAAAATATACTTCCATAGTCCATCATGAATAGAATAGGGCATAGTTAAGTAACAATAGTGAAATTTTTATGACTGGAGTAAAATCTTTTCAGTACCGTATGTTGTCTTGAAGGTTAATGACTGCCACAAATCAACAGTTAGTTAACAGCTAGCATTTAAGATTGGAGCATAATAGCACCGTTACATTTATGTTTGCATTGGGTTTGTTTTTTGACCTATGTTTGAGGAATGGCCAGGAAAAGACGTACAGGATTAAATAATACGGAAAAGGATAACAAAAATAAGGAAGTAAGAAGGATGATATGTTTCAAATGTTACAAGGAGCAAACTATGAATTTTTGTAGTGAACATTGATGAAAGATTTTATATTTTCAACAGTGAATCATATCTATGAATACATCTATGAGCAAAGAGAAAGTAATGAATAACAGGTAGTAATGAATACATGAGAAATTAAAATTTGTTACTTTGCTATAGCATTCATGATACATTATTATGTAAGAAGAGAATCATGATTTTGATTTGAATTAGGCTTTGTTGTGCGAATTCTCCAATAATCCACATGCTACCAATCCTCCAGTTTACGAGCAAGAGTAACAAATACTGTAATAAAATTCAATTGAATATACAAAAAACTTCTTCTTCTTCTTCTTCTTCTTCTTCTTCTTCTTCTTCTTCTTCTTCTTCTTCTTCTTCTTCTTCTTCTTCTTCTTCTTCTTCTTCTTCTTCTTCTTCTTCTTCTTCTTCTTCTCTTCTTCTTCTTCTTCTTCTTCTTCTTCTTCTTCTTCTTCTTCTTCTTCTTCTTCTTCTTCTTCTTCTTTCTTCTTCTTCTTCTTCTTCTTCTTCTTCTTCTTCTTCTTCTTCTTCTTCTTCTTCTTCTTCTTCTTCTTCTTCTTCTTCTTCTTCTTCTTCTTCTTCTTCTTCTTCTTCTTCTTCTTCTTCTTCTTCTTCTTCTTCTTCTTCTTCTTCTTCTTCTTCTTCTTCTTCTTATCAGTGTTTAGGCATCTCTGCCTGTTCCGAACCTCATATCCATCCATCGTTTCCTTGGACGCCCTATACAGAAAACTAAAACACTAAAAGATATTGTCAATTCCACTATTCTATTATTAACAGCACTGGACCGCGGTTTCGTGGCTACACCAGTCACATTTTCATCAGTATTTTAACAGTTGATGCTGTTAATAATAAAATAGAATAATTGACAATATCTTTTAGTGTTCTATTTCATCATGGAGTTCCACAACATCAATAAGATTTCTACAAATAAGTTGAATCTACAAGATCAGTATTTTGAAAATGCAGTAGCTCGAATAGACATTCGAATTGACAATTTAGTAGCTCGAGTAGATCATTGAGAAAGGAGCAGCAGTAGTATCAGAGACAAAAATTACAACAATTAATAAAGTACAGTAGATAACTTCGAAAGAATAAGTAAAGGAGTATAGACAAAAATTAACAAAAACTACATTTTTGTTCCATCGTGTCGGTATCGTGTTGCCGCCGTGTCGTTAAAAGTGTGAAAACGGATAATAGGGACAAGAGAAGTGAAGACTGATTTAAGAAATGATTACTCGTGGACAACGAAGACAGATACAGTATCAAATTTCTTTGTTTGTTCAAGTTGTCACGTGATCGAGGAAAAATTCATCCTGTTAATCGTAATAATAATATGACGGAATTTTATGGCGGAATCAGGAAGTACGATATGGGTTGCGATAAAACAGGAGTATTGTTCGCTTTAATTACATATTACTGTTCCAGTTATAGCTTATATAATTGAACAGTACCTGTACATTTCTGTCAACAAAGAAGCATGTCTTTACAATGGAGGTTAATCTCATCAATGCATTAGTGAATTATTGGTGAATTATGTCACCCCCAATTGCAACTCATTTAAGTAGTGTGATATCCCGCTGACTGATCAAACAATGATATTTGATACAATAACAAGAAGATAAATAGTAGCTCCGGGTTCATACAGAGATTATCAAACAATGACACAGTGAAATAGTGTTGGGATTTGACCCAGGTTATGGTGGACGGTGTATAATTAGGTAATAGGAACGGGTAATGTCGATGTTCCGATGAATCGATAATCGAGGCCGAACGAATTAGGTGATTTGGAAAATCAAATTTGACCTATTCAAGTATAAGTGCAGCAATAATTGTCGCCATCATTTCTGTGTTCAACCAGGATCTACCAGAGATCATAAATGCATATAATTGAGATTATTATTTTTCGGCAAATGAATTAAAAATTAGCTGCGTTAAAGGTGACAATGAATTTTCAACTGAGGATACAATGCATGTAAAAATTCTGAAGGAACGAATTCTGTTCTACCCCTAATAGCTGAAGTATTGGACTAATGATATTTCTATGGTAATCAACGCCCCATTGTGAGCTTGATCAGGATCAGGAAGCTTTTCAATATCAACTTCAAAATGACAGACATGAGGAGCTTGCTTGAGCACTTGAATTTTGCTCAACTCATTATTGATGCTCATTTAACGCAATTGAAAAAAGATAAAGCATCTCAATATGAGTATCATACTTCGACATCATTCATTACTTATTGCCATTTAATAGTTTCTACGGAACAGTTTCCTGACACTTGATACGAACAGGTACTTGTACTTTTGAAAAGGCTGGAATTAATTTGATTTATTTTCAGTAATGAGAAATTGAACACGATAATGGTCTGACCTTAACAAGAAAGGCTTCCTAGACTTTTGTGTTTAGCTTTTCAGTTCCTAGATGTGGTCTCATAGTTTGTGCTCGTGGTATCATTGTTCTGTCACAATTATTATTGCTTTGTAATAATGTGCTTCAGTCGGGAGACAATGACGAACGATCAGCTGTCATTCTTGATCGCCGATCAGGAGTGAGTTAACAAGAATTTTGGGTCAACACCGTATACAATAGATTTTTCCATTGTTCGTCATCTATAAACTCTGTCCTTTCAAATAATGATTATACACCTGAACTTGAATTTATGTGATAGTTCATGAGATATTATACTTTTCTTTGGTAACCGAGGATAATTTATCATGTGTGGGATTACTAGTGGTTCCACCTACTACAGTATCAGAAAAGTATGATTTATCAATTTTCAAGGTATCATTTGAAAATGACTGGAATAACTTACTGTTTTGAGGGAGGCGTCGTGTGTAATAACTTGAAATTTGTGAATAATTTCCTATTGTTCTTTTGAAAATACGTGATGCTAGATTAATAATAAATTATTGAATAGAATCGGTCTATAAAAAGAGGGTACACATCGTGTTGTATTGAAAAAATTTAAAAAAAAATGTATACAGTACTTTTTTTGTAGCGCATCATAAACACTTGAAACTTTTCTTCTCTATATTTTCATACAAGTCGTATTATAAAATTGTAATTTTCCATGCTGATTCCATTGCTTGCTTGCATTTTTTTGTGGAAAGTGTAAGTGTTTCAATCACACTCACACTTCTTACAGAAAGCATTAATATCCCAAATTCACACTTTTTGTGGAGAGTGTAATTATTTATTTTTCTGGCAAGCAACACACATACATTCTTTATTTCGAAGTTGGATGGGTTCAATGAATTTAAGATGTATGTTTTAAGAAATACCATCTTTGCAAGATCATCTTCTGCAAGAATCATAGAGCATTCACACGGTACACGTTTGTACTGTCCTCATATCAAATTGCATATAATAATAGGTTCAGTCTACGTTACGTTTGGGCATCATAAAATAGTTGAAAAATGATATATTCTCGTCTATTTCATTCATGCGTGGTATCCTTAGTGCATTTCGTCTATTTGCGATTTGTTATTTTATGGAAAATAAATTTGAATTCGGATCACTTTATGTCATTCATGTCCAGAAACTCACTAGAGAATAATTATTTAAATCTTACATAAACATTTGAAAAGTCAGAATTTGACACGGACAGCGCTCACTAAATTTGTGTAAACAAACACTTTATGCGGTGGTCCAGTTTGAACAAACATCCAATCATTTTCCATCAGTCAAGGTGAAAAGGAGCAAATAAACGGCGAAGCATGTCCAGTTTATCACGACAATGTTTAATTGTCCTTTCCAACGGATAAGTGAAATACTGCAGGTCAGGTGAGTGAGAGGATCCTGCCTTAGTCCTCCAGGGTCCTCCCAATATCGCTTAATTGCCGTGACTAATACCACTGAGGCTGGATCAAAGGCAAAACATTGAGTGACCTAGATCAGGCAGATGACATTGCATTGATCAATAACCTATCACTTGTAAAAAATGATGGGTCATCCTTTTCTCAAGATAATAGTTTTGTGTGGCCTGCATCTTTGATTTGTGATTCACGATCCTGGTAATCCGGTAACCCAGAATGAAAAAAAAAATATATGTAACAGTTTTTCCACAATAACAAAACAAAACCTAAACAAAATTTTTACAATAACAAAACAAAACCTAAACAAAATTTTTACAATTTTACTTCCACAGTCATGGAAATGGAATGGGAGTTCAAGCGAACTGACAAAATCTGATAGAAATTTCAACAATCCCGATAATGTTTTGGTGAATTAACAGTGATTTCAACAACGAAGTCGATTGTGAGTTCTATCAGAGACAATTGGAACTGTTAAGTATTCCAATTGTCTCTGGTTCTATCTTCTTGGCAAGAGAGAATGTTCCAAAAAGAGTACAGTCGAGCCAAGGTTTGTATGTTTGCTCTCTACAAACCTTGCAGTCGAGCCTCATTAGTACAAGCCCCGATAAAACTAATTCCTCAATAACACGATTTTTTTCAAATCCCCTCAATCCTTTATGAGGGAAAACGAACCTCTTCCAGCTATTTATTACAAATACCTCGTTAAGTCCAATTTTTCCCTACGCCTTAAAACTCGCCTCATCGAGTTTCGACTGCATGTAGAATCGAGAAAGTCGATTAAAATGATCGAAGGCACAAGCACAGAGATTTTCATTTTATAATGATGGATCCCCATCATTCATGAAGCTACCGACAAAGCCAATATTGAATCAATTCAATCTCTGTGGAATGACGTCATCTAACGGAACCAATAATGCAAAGAAATCCTCGAACAGCTCCGTAAAGTGACATCATCTTATAGCGGTTCAATTCAATTATCTTTACATGCAACTGACCTACATACTCAATTATTATCAATCATTAGTGGGCTCGTACACCGAAGCAATAAGAAATAGGCAACTAGCAACATATGGATCATATGATCGTCTACTCTATACAAACTAATAGTTCAATGCACACTGAAACAGCGGCTTTAGGTGTGCATTGGACTATTTGTTTCTATAGAGTAGACGATCATATTTATGATCCATGTGTTGCTAGTTGCCTATTGCTTATTGCTCCGGTGCACGAGCTGCCTTACCCCAGTCGTACACCGGAGCAATAAGCAATAGGCAACAAGCAACATATTGATCATATGATTGTCTACTCTATACAAACCAATAGTTCAATGCACACAGAAACAGCTGCTTTAGGTGTGCATTGGACTATTTGTTTCTATAGAGTAGAAGATCATATGATCCAAATGTTGCTTATTGCCTATTGCTTATTGCTCCGGTGTACGAGCTGCCTAAGGCTTAAAATTTATCAATTGCAACAACACACATGATATTTATTCATAACTTAGTCGTTCGCCCTGAGTCTGAGCAATCACAAGACTATTATCAGTTGCAGCACATTCTCTTCCGGAATCGCTGTCTGCTGGATGATTATTTGCAAGTGAAGTCAGCTGTCAGCTGCCGAAGTGTGATGGACCCCGCGGACGTCCGGTCCGGCCCAAGGTCATTGGCCAAGTGGAGCAAGGTCACAGCCAGCAGTGCCTCTCAGACCTACAATCGTCACACGATGCCCCACCAATCATCTTCTCAATCCAGATGCCGACTCGAGATTGTCAATCACCCCGCAATCTTCTGAAGTGGATGCTACCGGTTTGCTGGAGTCGGGTTTCTATCTAATGGTCTCTATCTAATTGGCACCAATAACAATGGAAAGGCTCCAATATTACGAGAGAGAAGCAAACTTGTATGGTTTATAATAAATCAGAACAGACCTCATCATGGTGGTCCACCATGTATTGTATAAGTTTTAGATCAATATAGAGTAGCCTATATTGTGCAAAGAGTATATGATAGAGAACATTTTATACTCTCTGAACGTAAGAGTACCATTCTTACGAGGTATGAATTACTGGTACAGTATCACCATAGACTAACTATAGAGTATATTGTACTGTATATTGTATATTGTATGAGTATATTGTAAAGAGTATATGATAGAGAACATTTTATACTCTCTGAACAGAGAGTACCATTCTTACGAGGTATGAATTACTGGTACAGTATCACCATAGACTAACTACAACACTTTGGTGTTGTCTGTGGTATCACCAAGGAGCGCCATTTCACCAAAATTTGGCGGGGGGGGGGAATAAACACCAGGGGATATGGGGGGTTTTCCTACGAAGATTTTTGGAAATATTACGTTTGAAAATGTAATTTTTAACTTCATTTCGCCTATCTAAAGTCTTAATACAATAATATTATTGATAGGCCCGCTATTTCAAATTATTTATCTGATCTTTGGGGCGTCTAGGCCCCCTGCCCTCCTCCCCGAATAGCGCCCGTGGTATCAGCAACAATAGGAAGGGCCCAACTACAATGAGAAAGAAAAACGCTTCTATGGTTTGTATTAAATCAATGAGAACAGAGAGTACCATTCTATTGAGGTATGAATTACAGATATCAACAACAACAACCACATAATGAGTAAGCCTCAACTTGAGATCAAAAATGCTGAAAATTTGAGTGTAGTTCTTTGTGAATCGAAACATAGAACTGAAAGAACATGAAGTACATGTAATGGTTGGTTCATTCTAGTGTGGTTCATCATGGAACTAAACTTTTAAAGTAGACCAGAATCTGAATTCTTATATTTATTATCGTTCTTAATATTATTATCAATATGGTTCATGTATTATTCATCTGAATAATTCTTAAATTCATTCATTCATTCTCTCACTCATTATGAAACACCTAAGCTATGTCCATTTTGTGCATATGGTACAAGCTATGTCCGAAACTGGTACATAGAATGATTGATTCAATATGAGGACAGAAATTTGTATTGTGAATATTCCTTGATAGTAACACCAAAAACAAATGAATAATGTGCTTTATCTGCATATGATATATGACGATTCTTGAACGCACTAGCAATATATGAGTATAAAAAGAAATTGAGGGAGTTATTACTATACCTTGTATGGCTATTGAGATGCAAGAGACGGCTTGTTGGAGTTTTGCTGAAAACATAAAAGTATTGCCATTGATTTTTCTGAGTAGTAAAATTACTTTGATCGAGTTCTATCATCATATTATCCCATTAATCAACTGTTTCTAAGTTCAAATAATAAAAGTTAGTCCCCTTACTATCCACACCGAATCTGTGAGTTCAATTGTTCAATTGTTTCTTTTCATTGTTAGTCAACTGATCTCCCACCACACCAGCAACAATAAGATCTTCAGCAACATAATTACTAGAGCTAGAGTAGAAACATTTTTCATTAGAGTCGAATTTTTCAGGAAGGCGAATGACGTGTTTTTTAACGTTTCCATGCTAACGGGTGATTATTATTTATTATTATGATCAGCTCTGTCAGGACAGTCTGCGACAGCATATTGGTCCAGATGACAAGTTAAAAACATAATAGCTGATATTACAGTGTATATATTATTATTCTAGTGAGAAACAGTCGAATGTTTTTGAAATTGTTGGGAGACAAGCGTGTGTTTGCATATGAGCGCGTAACCATCACCATGTCATGTGTCTTGTTTCTGTTTCCCACGACTACGCTCGTTTTATTCATTCGCCTTTCTAAAAACATTCTACTCTATATAATTAGTATTATCTGGTCACTTGACTTGTCAATGAGTGCCATTGTGTTCGTAGCAAGAAAACAATCAAATTTTGAATGTACCGTACTGAAAGTTATTATAATAATTTTCCATATAGGCTACTTATGGTGCGTTGTACCCAAGGTAGCCTATGTGAGAAGGTAAGGTATGAAAATTCACTTAACTTGAGTTGTAGTGTTGTACCATTTTTTCAGTTACTATGAATGGTTTTGGATGCAGAAGATAACCTTTGGTTCATTTCATTCTGGTTCATTTTATGATCATTTGCTGTACGCGTATAGGCCTACTCGTAATTTTTTTTGAAAATTGAGTCAATATCAAGTGATTCAGTACTTAGAAATAGATATTTTGATTACAATAATCGTGAACAGGAAGCTAAATCCAAAGAAAAATACTTAGGTTACTGTTACTCAATTAAAGCATTGAATTTATAACAAAATTATCAGTTCATAGCATTTATCACATGTTTCCTACCCTTTGTAGGAGAGAAATCTACATTGAATAGTGGCTCGAAAGGTTCATTACATAAATAGGTCTAGGCTTATCAATTCCCTTATTCATTCTAGCATTTGAAAAACACCAATATTGTTGAGAGCAGTCATTAGCAGAATTTAACAGCCAGTAATTGACAATAATTCATGTCGATAATTATCATAAAAGCATAAATTTATCCGGCAGCATTGTAACAAATCATTCTGTTTGATTTATTTTTGTTTTAGAGAAAACAGGTAATTATTTATTTCCTTCAATTGAAAATGTTAAGGAAAACAGCACACAGTTGGAGTTTTTGCTATGTTGAGAATTATATTTTCCAGTACGCTTTTTATTGGAGAGCATTAAATTGAAAAAAGGAGTGAGACCCTTTTGAACCCCACCCAGTAAAACTTGTTTTACTTTGTTCCAATCGCCCTACAACACTATAAAGAAATAAAAATCCATCATATTCACCTTGACTTTGCAACTCAAGATAAAGTAATAAACTGAATACGAGAATACCTCAGCTTAGAAGTTAACTAGCAAGAAATACACTATTTACTGTACATAGTAATAGTGATTGTGGTAACGGGGCTACTATGTTGTAGTCTTTATATTGATATTCTATTAAAAAAACAAGTATCGGCCCAATCATCGATATTCATGATGCGCAATTCCTTGTTTGACTCCCAGAACAATTCCATTGTTTTTATCTTCACTCTTCATAAATATTGGTATCTATCCAAAAAAAAAAAAAAAAAAACTGAGAAAACTTGAGGTACATCCGTGAATTCCTAAACGCAGAGATGTTTTATAAATATTGAGATACATGACGGACAAATAATACCTTCTTGAATACACCAACCAAACAGTTGAGAATGAATAAGTTGAAAAACAGAGAATTGATTAGTTGAGAACGAAAACCGAGAATGGATTATCTCTGGTTCTTGTCTTTGTTGAGGTGGTCTTCTTCCTACCGGTTTCTCATTGAAACACATTCAATTTCATTCTTTAAATTTTAACGAATTCTTGCATGAAAAAAGCTTGCACTTTCATGAGAAACATGTGCTCTTATCAAAGAGAATATTTTTTTTTATTCTCCGCATAACAACACAACGTCAACGTGGAGCTTTCTGGAATATAACATGGAGAATATTTTTCAGACAAATCACAACGATGTCTTCAAAGAAAAAGACACTCATACTCATAATGTATTTCCATAGAAAATTGAAGACTTGCGTTGAAAAATTTCTCGATGCAGAAATTCAAGACTTCCAATGAAAACTTTCACGATACAGCAGAGTAACATATTCTTTTGAATTGCAAATTTTTCGAGATATTGCGCTTTTTGGAAGGACGAGTAAGAAGCAGTACAGTATTGTGTGAATAGACTGATAGGAGTGCTGAAATACGTCTCATATTTTTGTTTCATGATATCTATAGAATATCACATCTATTCATATTTATCTATAACTATCAAGTTATACACATTTTCAAGTAACACGAATACAGTAGGGTTTATAGTGTTATGAAAATGTTCAGTTTCCTGCCTCGACTTCACTTCAGCGCTCACAAACTGCAATAAGCGAATAGGCTACTTAGTTAGCTACTTAGCGATACTTAACAAACTCATTATATACTTGAATCTTGCAAATTCACGTTCTTAGCTACTTTTATAGAATAAGAAATTAACTATGTCTCCATTCGTTTTCAACTTTTCATAGCTTTTCCAATGAGATTACTTTTATTTCATCAAAATCTGTTCAATTCAAATCGAATTATGAAGGACAAAACTCCAGATTTTGTTTTACACTCGAAACGTTTTTGTTTAAAGAACAGTATAAGCCTATGCCAAAACTATACAGTCACAGGTACTATTTTCGAGCATTTCAGATTAAATTCCATAGAAAAGCTGTATTCATTTCAATAATAACACCAGTATTTTGTATAATTCTTTGTTTTTAATAATGTTTCGCCTGTTTTTGATCAAATAGAATTGAGAGTAGAAACGGATACTCGATCGAGTTAAAAGTAATTGAATCGCAATCGTAATGAAGTGATCTGCTTTTAAAAGTACTGAAATTAGATGGATTAAAAAATGTGATGAGATTTTCTAGAATGATTTGAATATCATGCTTCAGATATCGTATATTTCATATAGAATAATATTCAAAGGAGAGCTTGCAAATTCTTTACTAACCAAGCGAACAAAATTAATTGAGATTGGAGGTCCTTTCAAATGATTGATTGATTAGTAGCCTAAGTTGGACATTGAGAAATGGATGGGGATTTTTGAGCAAAATGTTGCCGCAAGTAACAGTTCCTTTATTGATATTTGTCACGTAAGAATAATCTCCTTTGTATCGACTCAATATAGGAACTGGGTCAAAGTGTACTACTGACAGTATAAATGAATTGCTCATATCACTTTCATTTGTATCATACATGTAATTTGTACGTTAAGTACGATGATAATCACACAAACTGAATGACATACTTGCTAAGATTAATGGATTTGGCTTGGTTTGTGGATTCAATAATTACCAGCAAATGAAGGTGCACATTATTATTGAATGGCGAATCATTATTAGTTGGCTGAGAATACTGAATGATCTGAATAGAATAAATTTTGCTACTCTTATCGAGATCAATAAATAAAGGATTTATAATTTGATTTGGTAAATGAATATTGTAATTACAATTAATACTGAATGCACTCAATAAGAATTATGTGAATTGAGCGTCGATAAAAATTAAATTGAAAGTTAAATTTAAGTTGAATTAAATTGAATTGGTTGTGGAATTGAAAAAGTGCGTAGGAGTTACTAACTGTTCCGCGAATGGTCGGAATACATAATCCAAGTTCATTCTAAGCATCTGATTGGGTGAAATAGTACGTACATATACATGAAATGGCGGAATCGATGGTTTTTAAATAACACATGCCCACAGCAGGTTCCCCCGGCGCATCGCCTCTGTACAAGACACATTTTTTGAGTAATATTATATTCATAGTAATGTTCTCTCATGCAAAATAACAGTATTTTAGGATTCAAGTTAAGTGTTATGAAAAGACCCAAAGAGCAGCCGAGATGGCAGAGATTGAGCCAGTGGCGGATCCAGAGGGGGAGTGAAGGGGCGGTCGCCCCCCTCTCAGGCTCAGAGCTTTTTAATATACTTTAATAATACTTCGAAAAATTTTGCAGTTATTTACTTTGCATCTGGTTAAACATGTTTTGAAACTGTATCTTTGTCATCAATCTAATAATCCAATATAAAATCAATCTCGCAAATCTCGCTCAGATCAATAAAATTCACGTTAGAGGAGATCCACACCCAAGTTCCTTAATTATCGATCAATCACTACTGTAATAACCATCACAACTGAGGAAAACCCGTATGAAACCAGAGTACGTGATAGACTACAATAGGTACCACATACCTTTCATATATTCAATTAAATTTCGCTGGTCATTAGTGTTCTTATTAACGGTGGTTTAAAAGGGTGTTTAAAATCACATTAAGCAGATACCGTTGAACATCTTTTGAAAACTCATAAATACAATACAAACCATCTGAATTGTAGTATTTGTGATATTCCTAGTGTAGAACAATGGTGGATATCCTTGGTGGATTTCAAGTTTCAAAGGAATAATTCCTCAACAGAAGATTAGCTGGAAACCAAGGTAAGGACCATTACTTCAAATTTTTAATTCTATTTATAATTCCTCATCTATAATATTATAAATATGGTTTTGTAATTGTATTTGACATCCGTTTCCGGGCTACGATGTAATGGGCGACAAATGTTATCTCCATAAAGAATTGAATAATATAGATTTGTTTTGTTCTTTATTTTGGAGAGTAAATTTACTAGCATTTAATTAAATAACAGTAAATGGAGTAACATTACTTCTATGAACCAAGTTTATTTCCTTCAGTTTCGGAGGATTATTGTATATCCCAAACTCAATTCAAAATTTCCTGGCTAGATTTAATCAAATCGATTCATCGATCAATCACTACAATAATTGTGATAACCATCACAACTGAGGATACCCCGTATGAAACGAGATTATGTAAATGTAATACACTACAATTTGCCTATCACATAGCTTTCATAATTATATTCGATCGTAAGTCATAATATATCGCTTTATTCTCAAACAAGCAGAAATATGTCTAAGTTGATGTGAGAAAACTTTCAATAATCCCAATGAAAAATATAAAAATTAATAATTATTAAATAGAGGAGATTGTCTCCTTCGTGGTGCCCTACACACCCATTGCTTCACCATTCGTGAGGTTTCTTCTGCTACAAGTTGAAAAATCTTGAAACGATCGCTTTCCTACTCACATGTTCAATACTCATTCAATGTTGAAACTGGTTTCGTCCATAAGCTTTCGCGCTCTAGCGGTGAATTATATTACTACAAACAGGTTCTGTTTAATTTCTTTACTACTAGGTTGCGCTTATTAGCCGACTTGAATACAGTGACTATAGAAGCACAGATAATGTAGATCTTATGTATTTACATTATCTGTGATAGAAGTAGTGAATGTGTGTGTCACTTCTTTAGTCACTGTAGAAACACTAAAGTGCAATTTTTTGTTTTGAATAGATGAAGTTTTTGGTTCTATAAGTAAATACTACTTTCCTATTTCTCAGAGAAAATAGAAAAGATTACTTTCATAAGTGAGTTAGTAGAAGTCAGTAACTGGCCAGTTTTCACTACAGCACAATAAAAGAAATTTATTATTAAAATTATTTCGGCCTTTTCAATATCATGCATCAAATGAGTCAGAGAATAACAGTTGAATATTTAGTAGAATATTTTAATTGAGCATTCCAATCTCACGAAGAAAAAGTATATATTTCTAAAAATAGGCATCAATTTCCTTTTTAAAAATTTTGCAAACACAGAATAATCTCTTAAGAATCCCAACCATTTTCAATGGATTATTATCATGATTTCAAACCGAGAACTCTGCAGCCTATTGATTTAGTTCTTGTCTGTTTATTTTCTCCCCACAGAAATAAGAAATGAGTATTTTGATGATTCTGCTATTCAAACAGAATAATATAATGTCAATCATTCTTGCCCAGTTCTTGGTAATTTCTGAATATTCAATTTACAGTATTTTCTTAAAATTGAGATTTATTATTGGAATTTCTATTTGAATAAATTTACCAGGATAAATTTCAATGTAATTTTGACTTTTTTTTGTAGTTTCATCATTGTTTCTTACACATATCAAAAAATTGAAACTAACTAGAAAAACAATACTTCTGCACATAGAATATTGTCTTCAAATCAATAACAGTACTTTCGCCAACTTCCATTCAATACAATTCACATTTCAATGTTCAATACCAAAAAAATATTCTATGTTAAAGCCCATTTCCTACACTAACAACTCAGTTGAATAAGAAGCTCCTCACATGCTCACTTGATATTACATGGAAAGAAAAAAATTATTGCTGTAAAAACGACAACTCAGATTCTTACAAATATTACTTAAATTCTTTGTTTTTTCTGAACATTATTGGTTGATTAGTACTGTTATCTATATATCTATATCTATATATATTAATAAAAGAGAGTTGGTGTCTGTACGCTCGCTTATAACTCGAGAACGGCTGAACCGATTTAGATGATTTTGGTTTAGTTTGAATTTTTACAGCACTGGTTAACATAATATGTATTAAAATATAGGAAAATCCCTTTATAATTAATAAATAATTAGTACATTAATGACCTAACCTATCAAACATTTTACAGACGCATGATTGTTTTGAACTTGCCCGCCAAGCGGCTACCGAAAGATTATCGTGATTCAAGATCAGAAAACTCAGCTACATCATTCTATTGCCCGGTTTTTCAGTCGTTCAATAAACTTATCGAATCAATAACTTTTTTTTGCATTTGAAAACACATGGTTATTGATTCAATAGTGCTATTGGATCCATAAACCGTCTATTGAGCGACTGAAAAACCGGGCATAAGTCTCGGTAGCTCAGTGGATAAATTTCTGCCTTTCGTTCTTGAGGTCCCGGGATCGAATCCCGCTACGGCCAATTTCTTTTTGTTCTAGGTTTTCTACTCTAATTATTTTTTTACGCTAGAATCATCAATAATAAAAATGAGTTATCGTTCGTATCATACATGTTTTATTGTTTCTAATAGTAAAATTGAAGAACGGAAATAAAATTGAAAAAATATATAAAATAAATTAAAACAAAAAAATTATTGATTATATAAAATAAAAAATACATTGATTATATTAAATATATTTTTACTTCGTGAAATGAAGGGGGATTTTTGGGGGTTGACATTTTGGGGGAAATGAAGGGGGGCATTTGGGGGATGACATTTTTTAGGGGGTGTCATGAAGAGGGGGACATTTGTAGGGAGAAGAGGGGTGACATTTGTGGGGGGGGGGAAGAGGGTGATACGAAGTTCGCCGGGACAGCTAGTATAATATAAAACTGATATTTTATCATGAATATGAATTTGTTCAGCTTCAGTAACATCCATTATTTTGTCACTTCTTTTCTTATTCAATTCAAAGCCAGTATCTGATTAATTCGAGAATCCTCCTCACTCCTGTATAAGGTCCACATCACTACAAAAAAGTCGCATATTTTTTACTACTTATTCGAATTTCAAATTAGTTCTTGTAGCATGGTAAATGATTCTATTAAAACACGATATCCCGCTGAAAATATTTTCTGTCACTACGTAACTTGATATTATTGTCATACTAATTTGCATAGATGACCGGGTGCAATATGCGTTTTGCTTTCATTTTATCGAGCTACCTCCTGGGTCGTGCCTGATTGATACAAGTATTATAGTTATATTTATGTATTATAGCTAGCTTACAAGTCACGTGTTCAAATAATTTGCGCCTCAAATTACAAGGAATAACATTGGAAACTTCAATTTGTTGAATTAGCCTATGTATGAATAATTCATTATTATTCAAAATAAGACAAGAATATTACAATGAAATCTCTGATGAATTTAACACGATTAATGAGATTGTTTTATATTAGTTCCAATATTTTATTCTTTTCATCGTCAAACTGTCACGACTTGTACAATATTCACGTAATATGCTAGAATTCGTAGCTGTACCAAAGAATGTTATGACTGCTTTTGGTTCTTTTTGAATATTTCTCAAGAGATTTTATTTTACTCTTTTTTATCTGTCAAAACCATGTGAGTTGATTCGCCGTAGGGGACTTCTAGCAAGAATTATTAAAATACCAAGAGCTTATACGGAACATTTCTAACTTGTATAATGAATTGATACCTTTTTAGGCTTTGAGTTTTGAATATATCCCATTCACTATGTGAAACCTTCCACTTGTAAAGCTTCTCATATCATAATGTTAGTCTTGTCGTCCACTGGAACCTTTATTGTCTGAAAACGTCCGATCATCTGAAATGCACTGCAATATAATTATAATATAATAATGCTAAGATTAAATCGAATTGCCAGCTATTCTAATGTCTTCGGACGAAAACGGTTCTAGTATAAGACGAGACTAAGTTAGTAGGTTCCTTCTAAGTTCACTTAATGGCGAGACTTGTTCAATGAAATAAAATGAATAAAATAAAACGCAGAATATTATGTTATACCTATATAGTACCACACACTTGAATTTTTTCGTCGTTGAAAAGGTCATGACTCGAAGAAGAGTCGTGTATGACGAGTATGGAAACCCCATGTTGCATAAAATTATTTAGTATGTGTTCAATTTATAGTTTTCCACAACCCGGCAAAAAATTAAATTCACATTTACTTTTGTTCCAGATGATTTGTATCGCAATTACACTTATGCTGTTTGGGTGCTCTCCAGTGATAGGTCAAGAAGTATTTGGAGAAAGTGGTGAGATTCAATCAGATCCAACTTTGGAAAACTCCGAAGAGATTTACAGGCTGAAACTCCCAACAGACGACTCGGAAGACTCAAGTCAGCTGAAAACCATCCGAAACGACGAAGAATATGATGTTGGAAAGATTCTCAGCCATCTTCAGATAATTCAGAGACCAAGACCAGTGATAAATTTGCGACCTATAAGTGGGGGGCACACGGTTATTCATAAAAACAATAAGGATCATCATGTTCCTCATCATGACGAGTATATTCCAGTGAAAATTACAGCTGATACGGAGTATGTGATTAAACCACAGCACGACAGTCATAAACATGATCACCATGGAGAGTCAATAGTGGAGCCTGGGGGCCACGGATATAATCATTATACACCGGAGTACAGTCATCATGGAGAATATAATCATGGATACGATACTCATGGAAATGGATATAATCACCACGTACATGTAGACAAAGATCATGTGCCCATTCATCATGCATACTACGATCATGAACACAAAAATCATGAATACAACAATCATGGACACAATAATCATGGAAATAACAATCATGGACACAATAATCATGGATACAACCATTATGGACACGATAATCATGGATACAACAATCATGGACATGATAATAATAAATTCAACTATTACGGACACAATAATAATAAATACAACCATTATGGGCACGGCAATCACGAAGAAAATCACCATGGATATGATAATAATGGATACAACAATCATGGACACGATGATCATGAATACAACGGTGATGAATATCCTTACGATAAGCCTGCACACCTGAGTCTCCATCATGGTAATCCAGACGACCATTACAATCATGCAAACAAACCATCAACCCATGGATCATACGGTCACCCATCAAAACCTCATGGTAAACCACATGGTGAATACAAACCACACCATGATCATGGAGAGAACGGATACCACCACAACAACGAATATAGCAGACCACATGAGAATTACCATGGCGATCACAAACCACATCATGATGGACACAAGCATCACCAAGGTCACAAACCTTATTACCATGGACACTCGCATCATAAATATAATGAAAAACCACATCCAGGATATGACCTTCATCATGATAATCATCGACCATACCACAATGGTTATGAAACTCACACTCATTCCGCACATTATAAACCACATCATGAATATGAGGTTCATGAGGATCAGGATGACAGTCATCAACCTAAGCCTTCATATTATCATGCAGATCACAAACCTCATAAGCAGCATAATGTTGGACATCATGTTAGTCAACATAGCTCTCATAAGCCGATAAATAATGTTCATAAACCAAGTGAACCAGCCCATAAACCACACCACGAGAATTATCATTACAAGCCATCTAAACCACATGGTGATACTCACAAGTATCATGGTCAATCCCATTCTCCAGGAAGTTTATGGAAGCCTCATATGAGCGGCGTCAACTCTCACAAAACAGAGAAGCCCAAGTACTATCAGTACCAGAATGAGCAAATCAAAAGTGATTTGCAATTGATTGATGTAGACAATGACGAGGCAGTCACTTACATGGAAAAACTTGATTCTGGTTCCAATCTTTACAAAAATACACCTGATAATCATAAAAATGAAGGCTCACACTCAACTACTCCCAAACCAGGTTCTTTTCAAATTAAGAAAAATTCTACAAAAGTTGAAACAATGAATTCACTTGTTGATAAGGTGAATGGCAAACCTTCTCAAAATCAATCAGGGGGACAATTGGGACTTACTCATGGAAATGCAAATAAACCAAATAATTCACATACTCAGTTCACTTCTAAGCCAAACTCTCACAAAAACAAGACTTCGCCAATGATTACTCAAGCAAGCACTGGAAATGCTTTAAAACCACACCCGATGACTTCTTATGTAAAACCGAAACCTATTCTTGCCAGCTCTACAAATCGACCTTTAATATCTATCAACCATGGAAGTGAGACACAATTGAACTTGAATAGACCTGAGCAAAAACCAAATCCGATTGCCCCTGTGCATAAGCCACACAATAGTAACTACTATCCTGAAGAACACCATAATAATAATTATTATGAAGTAACAGAAACTCTTCTCTCATCTAATCAAGACTCTTCAAGTATTGAGGAAAACTCTTCAAATATGCTTCAACAACTGCTATTCAAGCCAAACAGTGGGGAAAGTTCAGAGGCTTTTGTTGATAGCTCACAAGAGCACATCTCATCTCATGAAAATGGTCTTGACAGCTCTATCGAATATGTAAGTGGTCATTTCAATATTCCTGATGGAAATCATTATGATCAACATTTACACGAGAATCATGACTACGAACATCAACAACATTCGCAAAATGAGAAAGAATCAACTGAAATATCAGGAGAAAATTATCAAGAAACCCATCCACAAGATAACAACCACCAGTCTCATAATTCACATTCATACCATGGCAACCATCCTGTACCACAATCTTACTCACAGAAACCAGGCTACAATCACTACGGTCATTTCAACGATGATAGGCCGAATAAATGTGGTTCTTCTCATGAACAAAAATTGCAAGAGTACCACAAAGAGTATTACAGTCCAAATTATGATCAACAAAGCTCGCATAGCAATCATCATAATTACTATGGTCAACCAGTAAATAATCACCACACTCATCAGGTGTCCAAACCATTCAACATTGATCATGGACCTTACGGAGTGTCAGGAATTTTCATAAATAACTTCAAGAAAAGACCGGGCTCATGGTATAATGATGGACACAGAGGAAATATAGAGGATAGTCGAGAGATTTTGGGAGACAATAATCAGGAAGACTATAGAGAGGATAGCTCTATTGAGAGTATTAATGAAAGAGAAGGAAAAGAAAACTATTTTAATACGCAAGAAACATCTGAGAACTCTTATAAAGAATTACTTAACCTTGTGACTCAGAGTAACTCAGAGAATATTTTTGAAAATCCCATCTCAAGTAGAAATCGTTACCCTGGCTATAGTATCTATGAGGAGAAATCCAGTAATATAATCCCTGATAAATTTGTTGCAAACATCAAAGATATTATTCCATCAACTCCTGGATATTATTTGAAAGACAAAGAGAACAATGAGTTGATTTATGAAGCTGAGAAAGCATTGGCTTATGTGATTAATCCATATGCGTATGTTAGTAGGCCTCATCACACTGGTTCACAGTACACAAGTCATCAGAATTTTATCCTGGATCCCAATCATCATCAACATGAAGTATACAACCACGCTCATCCACACCATGGACATCAAAGTAATCACCATGAATATGGAGTTCAAAACCCACATTATCATCACTCTCAAGGACTAGGAACAACTCATACACTAGGTTACAACCCCAGCTTACATAATACAGAACATCATAATCCTCATGTTCATGATCATGCACATCAGGGAGCCTCCCATAATCATAACTCCAATGAAACTCCTGTCAAGTATGTCTATATTCCAGTTTTATACAATTTTCAACCTGTGAGTCATATGTCACTTCTTAACTCAAGCCCTACTTCCAGTTCAAACCTTAAATTGAATAGATCGAATGCTGAATACTTCAATAGATTGGCTCTACCTGGATTGGATACGGTAATGCATGATCAAGAACAAGTTATAAAGCCAACATTGGAGATTTTCAGAACACGAACCCGTAATTCTCCATCTATTCCAGTGAATACACCACAAGTTCCACAAGGAAGCTCGCCTTTTTTGTTACAGTTGTTGGGTAGTAAGAATCTTGACACTTTTTCTGAGAATGTAGATTTGAACTCTCGTGATACTGGAGGTTATATGAGAAAAGTTGAACCTTTGAAGAGAGAGGAGGTTAAAGTCGTAAGTGAGAAGCCCCCATCGAACTGGCATCAAACTCAGGAACTTCATGAAGACTACGCATCACAATGCAAGGATATTTGGGATAGTATTCTTCTCGCCCAAGAATCTGGCACCAACAAACAGGAACGATTGATCTCGAAATCAAACGATGAAGTTTCAACTGCAGTTCAGGATTTAGAAAGAAAGGTAGAGTCACTGATTAAGAAGAGAAAACGATCGAATACACTGGAATCGGAATTGGGTCAGGAGCTCAAAGATTCTCTGGAATCAACTTGCATAGATGTTTTGAAAAATGCTTTGCTGGCACAATTGGAAATACTGGACATCAAGCGGCGAGAGGAAGCAAACAAGAATCAATCACAGTCGATGGACAAGTTGAAAGATGATAAGGAAACAGTTGAAGATACGGTGTTACCACTAGAAGAAGTAACTGAGTCAACGCCCCTGCAAATGGATACTGATGAACACACGAAGGATGACCTGCCAATCATATTTGAAAAAGAACAAATTGGATTGAGTGATAGGTGAGTTAACGTATTTATGACATTATTGATCATTAATAATTTAAAGTAGTGTGTGAGAATTTAATTTTATTAAAAAATACTTTACTCTAAATTCTACTATCCGAAAGTTGACATTCAACTAAAGTTTACCGGAATATGATAGCATAGCTCATAGACTATAGTGCTTTTCATCCTTGAAGACAACTGGCCAGCTTGGTGCGTTTATTGGAATGCCCGGCAATGTTGTCATATTGTGTTCTGTTCAATTAGATTTGCACGCATGCGTATTAAACCAAACTTTACGTCTGATATCATGACTCGAGGTGTTAACTTGGATGATTCACAAGTAGAGCAGATGATCAGAAATTAAGCATCTGTTGTTTATCACTATTATAGAAGTGTGCGTATTGGCAACGTTGCAGGCGTGTGAACAATATTTTGTTCATTCAAGTCGAAAGTTGACAAGAATCAAGTCTAATGCGTAAAAAACTGAATTGAGCAGTTTACTTCCTCATAATTCAATCAGGTACATTACAAAAAACATTTGCAAACATGTTGTGAGAGACAACACGAAAAGCACATGGAATTTAACCGCAGTCAGATGACGTAATTTTTGAAGCTCAATACGGATACCGTTGCATTGGCTTTGTTAGATTGGTGACGTCATTTTACGGCGGCTGAATGCTATTGAATTTTCGTGCAACTGGCCTACAATTTTTATTGAATGGAGATATTATTACTGCCTTTATCAATGTATTTCATTATTTCTTAGGCTTCTGTCCTGACATGTATGATTTTCATTTAATGGATTTGTGTTGTGATAAAATTAGAAAATAAAATATTTTATCATTTTCAGCGGGGATGAACAGGAGAATACAAGCTTCAGCCAAGATTATCATTGGTAGATGATGATTTCTACAAAATGTTATCTTCCTGTGGACGACTTTCAGATCAAAATCGGATCCAGTCTTTTTTCCTTTTCAAATAAAACTTAATACAATGAACAATGTCAAACAATAGGTTTAAAAATATTAGAGTTGAAAAATTAGAATTGATACTTCTAATATCCATTCATTGTAAAACAAGCTACCTACATATTTTCTTAAATCTGTTAATCGCCCAGTGATGAGGTTCATCATTCTTGTATGCTACTATAATCTATAAGTTGCTGTCAAGAACTTCGAAGTTTTAATACTACTAATTTTGTATTAATTTTATTATTTAATTAAATTTATTAATTTATTATTTATTAATTTATATATTTATTAATTACTATAGAATAATATACTGCTATTTTTATGAATTGGAATGAGGACATTTGTGGGCGAAAGCCTGTTGTACATTCCCTGTACTGTAAATTGCTGAATAAATAAATATTTATTCATGATACATGAAAATATCATGAGTTTTTTTTTTTTTACTTTACTTTTATAATGCATACAACAATAGAATTATTCACAAGTAATCAGATATTAGATATCTAGAAATCATTCAATTTCTGTGTATGACCTCACAAGAACATAGAAGATATTTCCCCACCCCGTCTTTCAGAGGAAAACGTTAAGCCGTCGGTTCCGACTGCTTTTTACGCAGTCGTCATCTCCCATCATCTCTAATTAGAAAAGAGCAAAAAGGGGAATAATTGAAAATGTACGAATAGATGAAGTGAAGAGAATAAGACCAAAAAGATGTGGGAGTGAGTTTCAGGAAGTAAAAGCGATTCTTTGGTGTTGAGCGATTGACAGAGTCTCAACCCAATCAGTTGTAATTTCATTCATAAATTATTCCGCTTAACACCAACGTACAAAATCAAAAGAGACAAGATTTCTCTATCATAATATGCTTTACTCTTTGTCCTCGATAATAATTATAAGTTAGCTTATGGAAATTTGACCCTTAATTACGACGTAAACAAGTCAAACAATGCAGTTAATGACTGGTGTCTACTCTTTTTTAGAATTAAACGGATTTAGCTCAACAAGCAATATTCACAAGCGAGTCTTGGGAGAATCTGAAAGTGGGCAATGGAATGGAACATGTATAGATTATGTTCAATTTTTTTTCTTTGCATTATTGCTGCTATAATATGATTTATACAGTTGAATAAATAAAGTGCTCAGTATGCAATGAGTCTTATAAGACTGGAAATACATTTTGAAATGTTAAATAACAATGAAATATCGTTTTTCCAGCTTAAAAAATCCTTAAATAATAATTTGGAAATATTCTATTGCTGGCCTAATTTTTAGATAATTTCAAACCCCTTTTTTCACCTCATTCCTAGGCAATGTACTAAATTGCCTAGATTAGCAATTTAGCACTAAATTAGCCAATGTACTAAATTTTAACTTTTCTTTGTTAATCATTTCTCGAAAAAGCTAGGAAAACAACGGGAAAACGCTCGAGAACGTAGATATACTGCGTAGTATCTTATTTCAAGTTCTCAGTACGCATCTAGAGGTCCAACGTGTTTACCAAATTAGAAAAATTTAGATTTGGTAGATTTTTAGTTATGGGAATGAGTGAGTTCGTGAGTGAGCCCATACGAGTAGGTCTCATTTAAATCATTTTATCTAACTTTCAATAATCAAATATGATTCGTGGATAAGACAATAAATTAATTGATAAGAAATTATCTGAGAGTATAAAAGTTTACTGATGCCGATTGATAAGTATGAGTATTAATCATACTTGAAGTCAATTAAATCTATTGCATGTTTTCACTTTCTTACTTAACTTTTCTAACCGTTTCTAATTCAATAGGTATTTATGCAAATTTTATTACTCATGTCCATTGAGCTGGCTACTTGCCTACTAACAGAAATAACTAATCAATCACACCTCTTCCATTAACACTTCATTCATACGTATCACACTCACTACATATCCAGAAATAACTTGGAATACAGAATATAAAGTGGCAGAATTTATGCCTCAAGTTTTCGATTTTCAACTGAATTATCACCACTCAACAGTATTGTATTCAACTTATGATTCTAGAATTGTACATACAGTATATATAAGCAATCATTATCTCAATATTCTTAGTTATGAGTAATCCGCATAATAAGATGAATGCACTCAAGGAATATGAATCCTGCGAAGGAATTGTTCATTTCAGAATTTATTTACTCGTATAATATTGCTCTAACCAATAAGTAACTTAGAATGTGGAAAACATTTTAAAACTTCACAAATATACAAATCTAATTATCTATGTAATTGGAAGATCTTATTACAATCTTCAATCTAATTATCTAGGTCCACTCATCTCTTACCATCATCCTTCCCATTACCCACGCACAAGATTATGTACAAAAAAAAAAAATTAAACCTACAAATATAATGCACTATTCTGTTGATATTTAATTTTATATGTAATAAAAATGTTATTATGTATTATCAATTCTGTCGATTTTCTGAAATAAAGTTCAATTTTATCTTTCTTAAAACTATATCGTTTTGAGATTCAGAGTATAATAAAAATGTACCAACCTGATATTATCATTAGGATTATCTAATTTTCTTTATTCTTTGGAATAAAAATCAATAAAATAAGTAGATACTTGGAATTTATGTATTCTGAAAAATTATGAGAAGACAATTAGAAGCATCTGATGATCATATTATGGACATGAGCGGTATTTATAAATTTTTTATTCATAAGAAACATCTACTACTTATGAAAATTGGATCAATTATCCTGTCAAGGGATTATAGTAAAAAGGCAGCTTAACATGAACAAAATAATGAAATTTATCGTTAGCATGATGCTTGAGAGTTAATAATGGCGATTAAAATTCTTCTCACTTCATTTCCTTGAAAGAACAGTGGACTATAATCATTTTCTGTATAATAGCTCATGAATTTACACTTCCATAAAAAGTAGTCTGAACGTCTGAAGGGTATTCACAGCACAAGATTCGAATAATAGTTTACAGTAAACATGGAAATAACAGAAGTTTGAGAATAAACAGTGTGAATCCTATGTTATAAGAATAACATTCAGTGTTTATATTGTGTTACTATACAGTAGTAGTTTCATTGTAGAAATAGTTTTAAAAAATATCTACTGTTGATTGCAATAATTATATTGATTTGAAATTTGCAGGAATAATGTATTTACTTTACTTGAAACTTGAAAATTTTTTCTCTATTTGTAAATCAACAGAGTTTTATTTACAAATAAAATATTATTGCCTCTAAAGCAAGTTACTTAGAATTTTATTGGGCAGAAATTCCTCACATTAAAAAACATTGCTGAAATTTCTCGAAACTAAAAAAATTGACTAAAAATGTCAGTATTCAACAATGTTTGAAAATCAGAAAGAAGCTGCCTTAAATCGTAATTTAAATTCAGAGTCACTATAGTAGTATTGAACTTGAATAAAAAAGTCGACAGCCTTCAGTTGATTTATTATTACTTAAGCAATAGAGTAGTCTACGCCATGTGAATATTAGTCATAGATTTTTTCTCATTACGTGCAACGTGCGAAGATTATTCTATTAATTTTTCCACTATTATTGAATAAAAATTAAAAATAATCAAGCTCGTGTTAGGAGTTTAAATGAATTACAGCTACCAATTTGAATTTAACAAAATGGATTTACGTTTTACTGTTTAACGTTAGTAAACGAGCGTACATCAATCAGCTGTTTTATGACAATTTAAAAGAATCCTGCTATAGTAAGTTATAGATGAATTCAATAAAACCAATTATTTCTATGGGGATAGAAGGAAATGGGATATTGCAACTATTGCTTTATAAATCATAGTAATTTATTGAACAAAATTCCTAATTAATAATGCTATAAAATATTCTGAAGACTTCCGCTACTGCGAATATTAACAACAGAATAATAGCTAGTGAGGAAATTTGATGAACGCTGCTGTACAAAAAACTTCATCGAATTTCCTAATTTTTTTCTGTTGTCAATATTCGCAGTAGCGGAAGTCTTCAGAGTATTTTGTAGCATTATTAATTAGAAATTTCGTTCAATACATTACTATTTCTATGGAGTTTTCATGGTTTGATGGGGTTTCATTTAGGCTACAGTTTAAATTTTATCAAGTAATTGACACAATAAAACGAAATATTATATTATTTAAATATTAAATAATTTGCTAATTTTTTATTCAACCCATGAGTTTTTCAGTTTCTTCAATTCACGGCGATAATTGTTTTTGAACCTTGAGAGTCTGAAATGCATATTTTGCAACCTAATTTATAAAATGTATAATTCGTATTACATATAATACAACGGTTTGACAAATCCATATACCCCTTTGAGAGGAGGTCAGCGGATGCTGAATTATCTATCTATCTATCTAAAAAAAGAAAATAATTTAATCATTTACATATATGCGTTTAATAATCCCTTAAGGTCGTAACTCATATGATACTTTTATTGGTTCATGAAATACAAGTTGTGAAATAGATAGTAATAACGATTTAAGAAGAAAATAATATGAGAGGAAAGACGATAATCTATAGTTCTAAACATTCGCGGTGGTTCAGCGTCCATCTAAAACTGTAGATCCGTCCAATCTCTCTTTCTCATTCTACCCATCACCCACGCACAAGCCAAGAGCTTATGTCAGCATCGCCCTTAAAAAATTAAAATCTGATCTCGTGTACAAACACATCTAACCCAAGTGATAAACAACCAAGTCTGGTTGATGTTGAGGTTGTTGGTGTCATGTGAATCATCACACTAGCAAGTTTATATTGAGCGGGATAATGGGATAGCGGGAAGCGGGATTTGGGTAGCGATAAGATGAGAATCCCTCACACTTTCTATAGGCTACACTTAGAAAACAGTAAACCTTGCTTTGTAGCCTACATCAGTCATGTTGTTTAGTCGGATTGCGCCAAGTATTTACAGATAGGTGCTATTAGTGCCAGAATGAGAACTGTGGGGTCTTGAGTAAACATTTCAGGTTGAAGGTTGCCTAGCGACGATGGCCCTGAGGTGAGGGGTGGTGAGGTGAGGTTGAAGCTCATGAGTGCAGTTTTCGGCCTGAGTGAACTTCTTCTTTCAACAAAGCACATTCCTATGTTATTACGCCGAGCAATCCACAAAATCCCTCATTTCATGTTCTGATAGGTCAGCCTCAAAGAAAAAACTGAGAACCAAAGAAGAAAAACTCAAAGAAGAAACTGATAACCGGAAATAAATTTGCCTTCTTCCCTTATGAGAAGTCTGAGAAACTCAAAAAACTCAATGAAGAAACTGATAACCGAAAATAAATTTGCCTTCTTCCTTTATGAGAAGTCTGAGAAACTCAAAAAACTCAATGAAGAAACTGATAACCGAAAATAAATTTGCCTTCCTCCTTTATGGGAAGTTTGTTGCAATGCATTCAGTAGAAGTCAGTAGCCTACAAGTCTTTTGCATTCCCAAATGATGCAGTACTGAGAAAGCAAGCGGCGCTTTGCGCTGCACGGGGTGAACTAGTTATTATTAAATTTCATTCGTACACAAAATCAATTCCAATAAAAAACGGTCAATAATGTTGTTAGCAGAATATAAGACAATCAGATTCGAATCAACACTTCACGCTTAATTTCTTATTCGAACTCTTATTCGATTGCAGGCTACACTACATTACAGGCAAAATTATGATTACAGGCAAAAAGCATGAGCTATTTTCTAAACAACACAAAGCTTTGTTATTCAGCCCACACAAGTGGGATGGATATTTTGAAGAAGGCTTCAATCAAGGTCGAAAAATATAAACAAAACCTTGTACAAAATATTATTCCCGAATTTCTAATCGTATAACTGTCTAACAATTGTGAAATTTGGTGACCGTTTTCATTGGTGACACCAATGGGTCTTCTTCATTCGTGTTCATACTATCAACCGTACGGTGTAGGCTACTGGGAGTTTCTATTCACATGTTTGAATTATAAATTCTGTTCATACATTGTAATACACATGATTGATGATTAGATTAAGCAATCTGTTAATCCAACAGTGTTTCCTCTGTATACATGATATGAATTTTGAGTGAGGTGTTCTAGTAATCGAACCTAACTCATCAGAATTCACCTGATGGGCAACAGTGCGCCATTGGCATAACTAAACTCAACTCAAACATTGACGAAATTACGTATTTCAGCCAAGTTTGAGTAATCAATTAACTGTTAGGTGTGACTCCTACGCGTCAAGATTGTGGGAGTGTTATTGTCAAATTCGGTTTGGTAAACAATCGGAAACAGCTGTCAAATAGCTCAATGGTCATTGAAGAGTTATAAGTTCCTGTAGCATTGAATGATTGGGAAGCTTGTATTATGAATTCAAATACAGTAGCACAATATTATTAAATTAAATTTCATTCACAGTAAACAAAAATTCAATCCAATTTCAAATTGAATTCTCTTCGTATTTGAAAACTTGGTTTGCAAAGAAAGAAGATTAAGAATGCCTGGCTTTTTAATAGTTCGACGTTCAACTCAAATAAATTAGCTCGTGAGAAAGCGTGTGACAAAAATTAATCGCAAAATTAGAGGGATAAGAGATACTTTCTAAAAACACTTCAATTATGTACCACTTAAAGCACTGCTATTTTACTATTATTTCCTTATTGAATAAGGAAAGTGAAACTGCATGGTAAAATAAGAATATAAGCTGATTTGATAGCTATAATCATTAAACTCCTCTCACAATAATTTATGATCTTCTGGCATATGAGTAGAGAGAGGTTTGTGAATGAATGCTCCCAGAGGTTGTTGACTTTATTCAAATATATATACTAATACTAATATTATATTTCTATATTAAATGTAGATATACTAATATCCTTCCACTCTTCTTGTGAGTTAATTGAAATGTATTCGTGTAAAATTGATGTAGCAAAACTGAAATTTTTGTCCTAAAATGATGGTATTTCAACATGATCTATAGTCTGCATGTTTCCATCATGAGTTGGTACCGTACTGGAGTTTCCAATCAGGGAAAATAATTCACAATTATTACAGAATAATTAAAAATATGCAATTTGATTATAAATATGCAATTTGATTATAAATATGCAATTTAATTATAAATATGGAATTTGATTAGGAATATGGAATCGAGATTGGAGAATGACAGTTTCTAACATGACAGTTACCATATTTTGCAAAGTATCTCATGAACTGGTTTAGTTGAATTAATCAGCCAGTTTCAATAGAATTTGAACACTTGCAACCCCGAATGAACCACTAAAATGTATGAAAATACAAGATTAGGTAGGACTACTGATTAACAGAAAACTGAGGGAAAATGGGAAATTCTCCACAAGAACAATTTGAATTTCTATCAGCTTTTAGAATACTGGGTTGCTACTAGGAACACTCTGTGTATCACGATTATTATTTTCATCCAGTAAATTAATTATTGTTCTTCTGCAATGAAAATTGGAAATTAATGCATGTTTACTTAACAAATCCATAGTTTATTATACACGTTTTGTAAACTTATTGCAAACTATGATTGTAGACGTTTCGAACTTTGTGTCTGTGGACTCTCTGTATTTTTATCCCTATAAGCATAAACTTTGAATAGGGTCATACCTAGCCTTTGTTATAAGTGTCTTGAAAAATGTCTTCAGTTTAAGTACTGATTCGAATAAATGAATGAATATAACTGAAATAATAAATGGATGAATGAAATACAGTATAACAATAGGAAATTGGATGGAATGATGATGATAATAATAAATTATTTCTCATTAAGAATTTCTTGCGAGATTAGCATTTCGTAATTTGAGTCCTTACCGGAGAACGATGGAAAATATTCACTGTTAAGTCATAGTTATTTCGATACCAAACAACATCCCTAACTTGAGCTAAGCAACCGCCTTGAACGTGAATCGAATCAAGAGATTTCCTCAAAGGTCAAGGTTTTCAAAAAGTCATTTCTCATGAGCTCCAGTAGTAAATTTTGTGTCATTAGTAAAGCGGCGCTTGACATTGCTGTTGTAACAAATGTGTTTTGTGTTTGTCTCCATGCGCGGCGTGATTTCAATTTCATGCAAATCTAATGGGTTTTGGATGACGACAACTGAATCGAGTGGGTTTCATGCTAATGTACATAGTTCTACATGAACTGCTGATACTAACTTATAAAATCAACATGAATTGCTTGAATTCTAGTATATTGTTGAATGACACTAATCTGAATGAACTGTTGAATTCATTGTCAAACAGGAATAATAGAAGGGTAAATTCTTTAATCTTCATAATTATGCTACAACCATTCATACAAAAACAAAAATCATAATATCATGTGGGAGAATAAAAGACTGAACCCTTACTATTCTCACAATAATAATTTTGATTAATAATATTCCATTCTGATATTAAAATCAATGTATATTGAATTGAAACACGAAAAAGTTGATATTATTTTTTTTTCACTCCCCCCGTTCTTTAGACAGAGACGGTATATAGAAGGAGATCTTCTACAAACCGTGGAAATCCACACATAATGATCAGTCTCATACTGGCCAAACACTTTATTTCCAATCATTTTCCAAATTCAGGTCATGTTTCATATCGAATTTCAGTTTCGATGTTACATAGTACATCGGCGATGTACCATTCCAATTCATCTTTTTATTCCTCCCTTTACACAGAGGTCTTCCATCTTCACAATGAGACACAATTGGCCGCACTTATGACTTTTCTTGAAAAAACGTCCAGACAGATAGTGCCATGTCGTATTTTCTTCTGTGGAAAAATGTCTGTCCAAAGATTTCCCGGTGTGGTAAGAGCCCTGTAGACAGGTTCACATTCTCAATCAATGTCAACCTTTCCATTTCCTCTAATATCCAGCTATTTGATACGTCATCGAATCCGCTCTGCTCGTTCAATCATGTATTGGGACATGGTTCAAATCATTTGAGCTTTTATATTATACTTGTCCAAGTCATTCATGAAGAATCTGTTTCATTACTTTGCTCAAATATTTAAATAAATCAATAAATTGATAAGAGGGTGGTAAGTTATAGCAGAGATAATCCATTCTCTGGACGATGATTGGTTGTCTATGCTGATAGGTTTTCTAACAAAACCGAAAAACTTATGTTGAAATATATTAAACTACCAACAAAATTCAAGGATTCATATTGAAAATTACTTACCACAATTTCGATGGAATTAAGAAAAAAATTCTCATCCATTAAACTATTCTATAGAATTCAAACATAGAGAATTCTATGAAATCGAGTTTCATTCATTAAACAAGAATAAATTTGTCACCTAGTAAATTACGCCATCTACATAACAAGAGGAAGAAGTTGATCATCTCCCAGTAACTAATGCCCTCTAGCGTCAGAATACAGAAATACATCATTGACCAATCAGGAGAGAGTAGGCGGAGCTTGTTCTTGTTAGTGGGGAAAAAGTTGTTAGTCACCCAATACCTACTGCCATCTAGCGTAAGAATCGAGAAACACATTGTTATACAATGAGAGAGAAGGCGGAGCTTACCAGTAGACGTGAGCCTAGTCTAAATCTTGTCAGTGATTGGTCCGTTGTCATTATTTGCTCTATTCTAGTTACATTACATAATTCATCTATCTTTTGTCTTTCATGCCATATCCTATTATTTTTGCTGTCTTGTATTTCTTTTTATTATGAGACTAAACCTATTTCCAAAAATATTTAAAACTTACAATAATATTTTAAAATTATATTTAAATCTCGTCCTCTTCATCTATTCCATACATCTATATTCTTTGTGACTTCACTTCAATCTTCCATCTTAACGATGTTTGTATACTATCAAATTTTTCTTCAGATGAAATAATTTTGTATTCAACCTATATACTAGACATGAACTGGTATAACGCAGAAAACTATGTTAGTCCAGTGCACGGACTTTCGTCCAGTGTATGGATATCTTGAAACTTAAATGTCTTCAATATAATTCAAGGAATCAAGCATCTTATTGGAAGGATTTAGATAGGGAAATTGATCGAATACAAAACGTTTTGGTGTTAGGCACTGAGCTATCAAGCGTAGGCTAAACCATGGATAAGTCAAGAATAGACTATTTCTATTTGTACAGCCTAATCTATCACACAGAAAAACTATTTGGTTAGTCTATCTGTAGTAGAACCTGGAGATAGATCAGTGTGCCCTATCTGGCTTATACACTTGTTTACGTACGCAGATACGCACACACGTCAACTCACACTCTGATGCTGAATCACGCTGAGTAGTTATTTTATTAAACTTGATTAGATCCCATTGAAACAATCCTTGACTGGCTGATGTCACTAGAGTAGTTCTATGCATGCTATCTTTTAACGTGCGAATAAGATTACGAGTTTATAGATTAAATATTATAATTTTTCTTTTAAATAGTACAGTATATTTTAAAATAAATAAATATTTATGATAGGCCTATATGATATATATCTCATTATCCCTTTCATCATAGTTTATTGATTCAATAGATTCTAATTCCAATTCATTTAATTCAGATCGAATTGATTCAACCAGTTCAACACTAATATTGAATAATTTTGTTTACTCATTTATTCATTTTAAGTAAATTATTTTTATACTTGGAGTGCAATCGAAAGACCTATATTGAACTTGTTGGAGATGAGATTGAAGAGAACTTTTTGAAGGTCGTCAACAAAAGTTTTTTGAGGGAACTCATCTAGTTTTTTTTAATGCTAGCGGTACAGAATGTCATAATTAACTCGATTACGAGCACAGTTTTTAGAATTCCTTCTTGCTTGTAAATATTCTAGATACCAGTACGCTCAGGACACTTTACCAAGGTGAACTAAGATGTTCTTATATAATACTTAAGAGTTCATCATGTACTCTTGTATTTGATTCATGATAATAATAATAATTGGAGTTCCATTTTTATACAGAATACAACACAATCGAAATTGACAAATCCTCTTTAAACAGTATAGCTTGGAATAATATATGGAAAGAAATCGATAGGAAATGGATTACTATTAGGCTATGTTTATTAAGAATGTTGAAAATTTCTATTTACGCTATATCGCATCTTATTTGCTTTGGAATCAATTTCATAGGAGAGTTTGAGCTTGTATAAGAATTGTATTATTTTGATAACGTGACAATGAGGTGGAACCTACCCGTAAGGGTCTCCCCGCCGATAAAAAGCCATACGATAAAAAACACGTGACAATACATTTATTTGAAGCAATCATAGAAATATTTTTAAATTATATAAACGGACTCCTAATTCTTAACCCCCCTTCTTACCTCTTGGCAGCAACTCTGCATAATGCATTTACTGGAGTTTCATGTTAATAAAGATATTTACTTATTTATTGCAATTTCTTGATTCGATGTGCAATTCAACAGTAGAAAATGATCGATTTCATTCGTTATGTCCACACTTAGTCGATTTTGTGTGCGTTTCAAGCATGCTGCAAGAGTAAGGGATCCACGGGTTTTTATAGCCTTGCGATGCAGCATGCGACTTGTACCAAAATCGGGTAGAAAAAAGAAAGATGGAGCATACACATAAAATCAACCAATTGTGGATCTACCAATGGTGATATATCACAATAATATAGAGAAACAATACTAAATAAAAGTAAAATTTATATTTTTATTATTTGATGTACCTCTTATAATATTACTCAACAGTTTACTATCATTATACTCTTCTCAATCTGATCCTATTATTTAAGACCGGGGGAGTTTCACCGTACTATATGATGTCAAAGTTGATGACGTCACTCCTCCCCTCTCCCTCATCTTCTTCAGCAGCATTCTTCAAGCCATGTTGATGAGATCGTATTTTATTGTCCAAGACAGTAATAAAAATTTATTGCTTGAGATTTATTGCAGCTTCCAGATGAAATACGTATCTGAAGTATCATTGTTTTCTGATGTAACTTGATTCTAGATTGTACGTCATTTTGACCTTTCCAGCTCAAAAGTACGTCATAAAAGGTTTGTGTCTCATATTATTTATCGTATAAATATTGTCCATCTACTCAAGAAGTAAAACATCTTCAAGTATCAATAACAGAGATAAAATCTAATAAAGTATCCAATAATAATAAACTAATCCACTAATGTCAACCAATTTGCTCAATAGGATATCGTCCATTTTGTTCAACACAGTTTCCGCCATTTTGTGTATCCATTCAACTGGAACATTCAGCCAATCAGATGATCCGATCAGGAACAAAAATAATATTGACCAATCAGAGAAGAGAAACTCCCAAGTTTCTGTTAAGTTAAGAAACTCTTTCAGTTCCTCATTTTCATGTCCTTCTACTCCTCCTCCTCCTTATTCCTACTCTCATTCTTTATCTCCTTCTTTTTCTTCTTCATCATTATCATCTTCTTCTTCTTCTTTTTCTTTTCTTTTCTTCTTCTTCTTCTTCTTCTTCTTCTTCTTCTTCTTCTTCTTCTTCTTCTTCTTCTTCTTCTTGTTCTTCTTCTGCTTCTTCTTTTTCTCTTTCCTCTCCTTGTTCTGTTGGTACCAGTATCTAGCGGTGAGTTCTTGAGCTAAATGCAGTCACCATTTTGCTCCGCCCAGTGTTGAAAGAAGGCGGTACTATCCCCCTACAACCGACCAATAACAACGCAGTATCCAATTACCAGCTGACCGGCAGCCATTTCAAGTTTGGAACCCTGTTGGTGCCACTATCTAGCGGTGAATTCTTGAACTGAATACAGTCACCATTTAGCTAGCTCCTAGTGTTAAAAGAAGGCGTGACTATCCCTCCCAGCTGACCGGCAGCCATTTCAAGTTTGGAACCCTGTCTGTGCCACTATCTAGCTGTAAATTCTTGAACTAAATACAGTCTACATTTAGCTCCGCTAATCTTCTATCTTCCTCCCACCGATCAATCACTTCTAAATTACGATTTAAAATTGATGTAATCGCAACTTGAAAATTTGAATAATTATTACGAAAATGTTACCCATTATTTTTGGAAGAATATTAGTTTAAGTTCAAAAACTAACTTTGTAACAGATAATAGTAGTAAATTAAGAAAAGTTCATCAGTTTTTTTCAGGAATTACAATCCAAATGCAAAAGAGCAAATGAAAAAACTCCTGTTCTTTGTTTTTGCAGGACTTGCAATCACTGAAAAATACGAAAAGGTGTACAGAGACCTCTGTGGTGTTTGAAGCATCCAGTCTCCTACAATGAAGAGGATCTTTTTCGCGTAGAAATCTTTTATCTACACAAGAGAGTCGAATCCTCTCATCTCAGACTCTTTTGTCTAGCATGGAAGCGCCATTCGCTCTCTATACTTCTCTACGCTACTGCTCTATACGCTCTCTATACTCTATACCGTACTACTTGTAGCATTGCTGATATCACGCAATAAACTCGAGTGCAGAAGTAAGAAGGTGTTCTTTGATGACAGAAATGAGCGGAACAAGTGCAAAGTATTCTGTTTATTCTATGGGTTGGAGTCGTCTTTCTCTGTACAGTATATTATGATTTTTGCCGAGCTTATCTTGTCTTACAAACGAACTCTTGAGCTCTTCATCCCAACACGTAACGTATGTAGTACTCTAGGTGAGGTGATCTCAAAAATGAACTAGACACAACGAGCAAGAGTTTTTGTGAATGTTTTGTGAATGTAAAGTTCACAAAAGTGTGAAACACTGTTTTGTGAACCTGGGTTAAGTACAGTGGCAATCTTCGTATCATCAAATTTTCTACTCTCAAAAAATTCAGAGAGGACGTGCTAGATTATTGAAGAAGAATAATCTTGTATGAAGAGACCTGCGCGGTAACAGATAATTATAGTGAGAATCCTTGTTTTTATTCAATTTAGTACTCAGAAAAATGAGAAAGGTGAACTTAATTATAATCTTCAGACGTATGATGAATTATGAATAATGAAATATCCATAATACTGCTGCATATACACGTTTGTAGCTTTCATGAGCCGAATAAAATTTGCACAAAGCCTTTTTTGAGCTTGATCTCCAATAAACATTGTTAACTCTCATGAGTGTAATTTACGAATAATTCAATTCGAATCCTCTGAAACGCTGTTTTAATAATTAGTCTGAAGACTCTCGTCACGACGTACGTTGACATATAGCTGGCAAAAATTCAGTGAATTATAATTAAATTATTTTGCTGGTAATACTAATTACCGTGAAACATCCCAATCTATCAATATACCACAACAATCTATCAATTTAGACACCTCTCAAATATTATCTACCTCAATAATAGAGGTAAATGCGTGAATTCACTTTTGTGTTACCGGCATGTGAATATTATCTGTGCTGTGATGTATTGAAATAAACCTTCATCATTAATAATGACTGGTTTTCACGATTCAAGTAGACGTTCTAGTTACTGGAGGCAGGTTGAATCATATGATCGTCTACTCTATACATATAGGCTACATATAGGCTACATATAGTCCAATATAGTACACTGAAACAGCTGCTTTAGGTGTTGTATTGCAACCTGCCTTCAGTAACTAGAACGTCTACTAGAATCGTGAAAACCAGCCATTAGGGATGGATGTATTTCTCGGAAAGAATATTGTAAACAAACTTTGAAACTTACTGATAAGTTTTTAAGAAGAATCTGCTTATCTACTTTAACATCATCAGTAGAGTCGATTAGACTATTAAGTTCGAGACTCATCCACACGTCCAAGAAGAAACCTGTTGCTAATAACCAAATCAAATCAACAAATCCAGGCGTAAAATTGTGATGATTCACAAAAAACCTGATTAATGTGTTCTCCATCATCGAATCAAATAAAAAATACAGGCGTAAAATTGTGATGATCCACAGAAAACCAGTATGTTCTTCATCACCAAATCAAATTAAATAATTTCAGCCGTAAAATTATGATGGAATTGGACCTCATGTTCTACGGGAACTTTGTTGCGAAAAAATCCAACTCCCTCATTTGTTATGTATGATACGCCATTGATTGTGTGTGGGTCTATTTCCAGCAGACCAACTCAGGTCGCCTACTGATTCCCGCTGTTAATTAAAACATCGATTGTTCACTAGAATACAAAATGAGTCAGGAACATATATTGCAAATGACGTCGTGATTGTTTGACCATCGATGTTAGCTACACCAATATTTGAGTCATAACGCGAAGGTTTTATGTGCATAAAAGATATATGTATATATTACAGGCGTTGCCCGACAGTATATTATTATGTTAGCCCACAATAGACGTGAAAATCATTGAATCATTTTTGGCAACTTTTTCATCGTAGAATTTGATAGTCAAAGTCCAACACAACTGCAAACAAAAGGGCTCATAGTTTGTGTCTGTGAATAGATTCAATCATAATACGACCATGATGGAATGTTATGATTATCTTTTATGTTCATCTTTTGTTATGTGGAGAGTTTTCAATTATTATATTCGTCTACGCCAATCTAGTTTGGTATCATCACTTTGAATTAGGCTAGGCGTACACCGGTTAGTCAAGACAAAACAAGACGAGATTAGTCATGTTTAGTCACAGTACTTCACATAGTTCTGATGATGCAACACACACCGATTAGTCATTGCATCAGTGTGTGCTGCTTCATGAGCAACTATGTGAATTACTGTGACTAAACGTAACTAATGTCGTCTTGACTTGTCTTGACTAGCCGGTGTACGCCTAGCCTTAGTGAACATGGAGGAAGGGATTATTGTTTTTTCTTATTTATTTTTTTGGTTTGACTGATGACTTTGTAGAATTTCATTTCTAAACTATTATGAAATACTATCGATTTTTCACTTTCTCTACTGAAAAGCTTCTTTTTTCTTTCGATGTGAAAATACATTGACTTCACATTTCTTAATGAATCAAGATTTCCACAAGTTTAATGATGAAATATTTCAAACCACTGATTTCTGCGTTGAGACCTCTAGAGTGCATTCCATTCTTAGATCAATAACGTTAGTGAGTGTTTTTCAAGTGGTCCAAATATTGCATAATAAAGAATAACGCACCGATTTGTTTGTAAATAAGCAGATAGAAGCATTTTCAAACTTGAAAGTCGAATCCACTTGAAATGCTATCTTCGTCTTTTGAAGATCATAGGGAAATGACGAAGAGAAATATTATCTTTTGAATAAAAGAGATAAGTTGAAAACTGACATACTAACCCTGAGATCTGAAATATAAGTATTGTGAGACTCAAGAGAAAAATAAGTTGAGACTAAAATATGGTTCAATTAAGAACATATTCATCTTCTGGAAATTTAAAATCATTTAGAATTATGCTTGATCCTATTGAATTCGATCAAATGTTTCATCAATCTAAAACAATGAAAGAGTTCATCAAAATTTAATGATGTTGTTCTACCCAAACAAAAGACATGAACCTAATCGGCCATGGCCATAAACCTATTAGGCCATGTTATGCATGTCTAGTATTTAGGATAGTTAAAGTCAGCTGTTCGATTTTTCGCTGATTATTCTATCGAATTGAATGGAAAATTTGATCGCATATTATAATACTAACGGGTTTAGAAAATATTGGTCTAATAATTAATACCCAGAAAATTCGCTCTTTTCTTTGGAAGGATAATATTGATATTGATTCCATCTTTCATCGATTATTCAATCAACTGAAAACTTGAAAGAACTGATTGATCAATTACACTAATAAAGAGAGAATTTACTTTATGATTGAATTTACACTGAATTTGTTGAAGTGAGTCACTTTGAAATGAGTATCCATCATTTTTCCACACTTTTAGCGTTACAGAACCAGTTGCGTAGAGAGTAATCTTTGTCTTCCAAGAGAAGAGAATATATGTATCATTTGACAGTGACGACATTTTCCATGACGCCAGTAATATTGCGAGACTCGAGTATCGTTTTCACAGTCTCCCTGCATGCAGTCCCGGCTTATCATCTGATACTTCACACCGGTATCATGTGTGTGCAGAAACCCACATCTATCAACTGAAGCTCACCTCATTCTGAACTGAAGTGTTGACATTGAATTTACGCTGCTATTATGCATACTGGTCTATGCAGTTATTTGCACTTGCATGTGCGATAGATTATTGAGATATTTGTATGATAATACAGTAGCCTATAACAAAATACATCAATCAATCATCCAGAACAAGAAGCTAACCATTATTCAAGGATTATTGAATAGAAAATGCTATAACGAGCCTACAACGCTACAATCGAACAATAAATTCAGCAAATTTAAATCAATTTCATCATGTTCAATTATTTTTAAAGGTTTGAAATTTCTGATTTAAACAGATTTTGTTGCTCTCTGAAACTAATCATCTCCCCATAAGACTACTCTTGTGGTGTGGCTTTGAGAACATGGGTCCCATGGAGTTTTTTGTTCACTTTTATTCTTTTAGTATGAGTTCCCTAAACAGGAAATATCTACATGATACAACGAGTGCAGTTCATATTAATTCAATACAACAATTCAATTAAATTTCATCAAAATGAAATTTCAATTCATTTCCTTCATTGTAGGAAATTCCCTGGATAGGGAAGATTTACATCACATTATGAGTGGAATAAATTTGTAATCAATATTCGTGATACGGTATTTATATGTCTTGATAGAATAATGAGAAGCTTATCCTTCCTATCATATTATAATCTACTGTACCTATCTATCTAAATCATCTACCACCATATCATCTAGTTACCCACTACGTCATCATCATTATCAAATGAACAAGCATGTACATATAGAATTATTATATGTACAAATACATATAGAATTATCGTAATCCACGATATTTGAAATTATTTAATGAACATTTTCATACAAAAAATCAAACGATTATAATATTATAGAATTATGAGAAGCTCTTCCTACCTTCAATATCATCCGAATCATCCACGTCATCATCGTCATCGTCATCAACCATGGAAGTTCTTCCACCGATGACAATGATAGGTGATCGCACCGATCCAGAAGTGCCGGCTCCTTGTATCCGTGCTTTTTTTAGGTTATTATGAGTACATCGCACCCTATTACCCGTTCCGCACAAATCACAATTGGAATCCAGAAGCGAGGTAGACGCCATATCTATCAATTCCTCGTCGCACATTTTTCACGAAATCGAAAAACTCCTATTGATGAACGAGACTTGATGGCAGGTTGTATCGATGGTGGGAGTTTGATTGAAAATCACCTGTATTTTGTTTCACAGAAACTAATTGTTGTTTCATTATTCCTCTCTCGGAACCTGATTCACATAAAAATAAACACTACACAACTAAAACTTGATAATAAATCGTAAAAAATCTCTGTTAATAGTCATTTTGTTAGAGAGTAGCAGAGTGTATGGACAAGTTCTTGCTCAATTCGCGAAAATATCGCAGACCTGTTTCTTATCAAACTGCTTAAAATTTGCGTGCAACTTTCCAATCTCTTCTGGTTTCTTCTGAATATTTTCGTTCCACTGCTTCTTGTTTTTTCATGTTTTCTTGTTGTTTGCCTGAAGTCATGTTTCTACAGTGAAATATTGTCTCAAAATTAATGGTTGTCGAATCTTCAGTGCTTGATAGAGTCTTTGATTGATTGATTCAAATTTCAAAACAGAATGACTGTCTTCAAGTTTTATTCCACATATCATTCGACAAATTTAAAACTCAACCAGTTTATACAATGATCAATAACGATTTCCAAGCTGAAACTTTTTGGTGCAATTGCAATTATTTGTAGTGTTCTCTGAGAAACATAGCATAGTTCTATCAACTTTACTCCAATAAATGAAACCGTTTTATTTGACTAAGATCGTTGAAGGTTCAAATTTTCACGATTCTTTCATGTTGGAAAGCTCGTAATATAGAGACGCATCTCTCAAAGAAGCAACTACTGTCAACGTTTGTAAACTATTCAAAAACTTGTGGAACATAACAAAATTTCAATGACTTATACAATGTCACATTCCTTCACAAACTACCCACCTTTTAAATGAGATTTTCAATATATCATCAAGTCCCAGTTGATGAAAGGTCTCTAAGCTTAATCCCAATCAACAATGTTAATTTTTATGAGTAGGCCTAATCGAAGATTAAATTTTTGTTCAACCACATAATAATGTCAATAATATAAATGAGTTCAAGTTCATGGAAAAACGTCCACCTTCATCATAATGAATCACTTTTTTGTTGGAATTCTAGCAATGTTAGCAAAAATAGCCCGAGCAATGAATGAATGAGAAATTCACGTTTCATGGGAGAATTATCACTTCCATCATAATATGGAATCACCTTTTGTGATCTCAGTGTAAATTATTGAGATAAGTACTCATAAATATTACGAAGGGCATTACCCTAGTTTGAAACAATTGTTGGATCTTAGCCCTTCGCATTTCTTCATCAACCACAGTCTCTAAACAATCAATTGATCAAATGATTAGTCTATTGCCTACAAATTTTCATCACTTTTCATTTGAAATTTAAGTGAAAAGTACTGAAATAAATACTCCTTATCAGAGAAATAACCCTAGCCTGGAACAATCATTGTCAGATCCAAGCACTTGATCGTATTTCTTGATGAAAATAACTGTTACCGTACAAATAATTCGAGATAAAAAGCCGATTGTTCCCATCACTGTACAACTAATTCGTGATTGAATCAATATTGTCTATTCCATACAACTAATAAGACGAATTTTCTAGACGAATTAATTCGTTATTAGATGAATAGCCGCCGATTGTTTATATTCCATACAACTAATTCGTTATTAGATGAATATCATATTGTTTACCAAACCGTACAAATAACTCGTGATTAAATAAAAAGCCACAGATTGTTTACAACACTGTCCAACTAATTAGATGAATCATCTCATGAATAATCTATTGTTTCTATTCCGTACAACTAATTAGATTTCCGTGAATTTATTAGATGAATAGGTAGCGTAATGTTAGTCACACCGTGCCAATAATTCGTGAAAAGCCACTGATTCGAACACTGTGAAACTAATTCGTGATTAGATGATTGTCTCTGTAAACGCGAGTTTATCGGGTCACATCCGCGCGTTTCTAAATTGCCGACTGGGCTTTCTCTCTCTCTCTCTAGGCCAGTCTCTGAGCGACCAAGAGCAAGCAGTCAGAGGATGAAGGGTCCCCCCCTGGGTGCTTGACACCGAGCGACCGGATGAAGGGTGCGAATCTGTCAAATCGTCGTCGCTCTCGCGGTAGCGGGGAGTAGGCGTCCAAACGGTGCGAAACACGGAGTCAGACTGAGTGAGCTCGCCGCGTAAACATGTTCAACGCGCTGAGAGATAAGGGGGAGGCTGCTTTGCTCCCTGCCTCATCCACTAGTAAGGCTCCTGGGATGGCGCTAAACATCTTACAGCACGCAATTTTTCAAGTTACTTGTGTTGTTTCCATTTTACATTTCCAATGAAACAGGAAAGCATAAGTAAATGTATTGAACTGATTTTAGAGAAAAAACTTTAATGAAAAGTTCAGAAACTGAAATTGTTCAATCAAAACTGTATTGAAACTGTTTTGTTTAAAATTGAATTTGTCTTTTTCAGATTGGTTGCTACTTCAGTCGCAGATTTGACTTTTATTTAGTGAGATCGGAGTCCCCAACTGTGTGATTCAGTTTTTCTCCAACTTTCAACGTTTTTTCTTCACGGTTTTTCAAATTCAAATTCTATATTGTCAAGAGGTTTATATTACTAATGCCCGGTTTTTCAGTCGCTCAATAGACAGTTTATAGATCCAATAGCACTATTGAATCAATAACCATGTGTTTTCAAATGCAAAAAAAAAGTTATTGATTCAATAAGTTTATTGAACGACTGAAAAACCGGGCATAAGACGCACATGTTGAAGTATTGCAATCGGCGCTGTTAGCCTAGCATATAACTTGTTCGCCAGTTAAGTGACGAGTTCTATCTATTCATTTCAATTACTCATACATAGAAATGTAGAGGACGCACATCATAAAATTATATGATACTTTATTCGTGAGATACTTTTATATTCACAAAAATAATGGATCATTATAAATGAAACTTTTCTTGCACATTATACACTTTTTTTACAAATCAATTATTCAATTAAAATAGAATGATTTCATACCTACTTGATTTTATTTTATACTAGATTTATACTACAGTATTTCATTTTATTCTATTCTATACTACGAGATATATCTACTATATACTTGTAGATTTTTCATACTGGATTTTACGCTGGTTCAACACCTTTCTATGCCATGCCATGTGTAATGAAAATGAATTATAGTCATTACAACCATTGCCGATTTTGCCATATTCAAGTGCATGCGGTTTCATCACTGTACAATAATAATATTAATATAGAGTATGACTAAATTACAGTGTGTGAGCTCTTATACACTTTCATCATTACCGTATAATATGAAGTTTAATACGATAAAATCATTATAAGCCCAGGTACCGTACTGTACATTATCAGTTGAATTTTGGACAGTATGTAGTTGCATACGGTGCCATACAAATCCCTTAGTGGTAATGAGCGTACACAGGGATAAAATACTGAAGTTCCAATATTATGTTACCGAATTTACAATAGGATGTTTAATCGAAGTCAACTGAATTCTTAGCAACTTCTCAAATTATTTTATTTCACCTTTGAGGAAGCCATACTTTTTCCAATGTCCCCATTATCATATTGAAGGCCAATCACACGAAAATTGAATTGAATTCAATCGCCGTTAGTTGACGTCATATTTGGAGCTCAATAAGGATTTTGTAGTAGGATAATGATGATCAGTACTTCCGTTTGATGGCGGCATTTTTTGGCGGTTAGATTGAATAAAGTTTTCAGGAAGCTAAATACTGGATTAAATACAGTTAATTCTTAAATGAAGCAAGCAGTTGAATGATTTTATCAATCGCGCAGGAATCGTGGAAACTCAATATAAGCGAGACAACGTTCCACTCTTATTGTTTAAGGATAATATTTGTCATCAAACTAGTTTCTTATCGAATAGCTTTGCGTGTCACAATCTTATATTAAATTTATTCTGAATGTTGGGAAAAACATGAGAAGTGTCCAAGGAAAATGCATACAAAAAATAAATCCCTCTCGTTTCATAAGGAAAAATACAACATTATATATAACTTTTTTCCTGAGAAAATCTCTAAACTTTGCTAAAAATATCAACATGTACGAGGAACTAAAAGTTTCTATCTGGAGTTTATTCTAGAGAGCTTCCAACTCTACTTGATGTAATGTAAATGTGAAAAGTTTATTCTCTGAAGAATAATATGTAAAACGCTCTAAACCTATGACGTGAACTTGCTGAGGGAATTCAATATTTTTCCTCTTACAGACTGTGACGACAGTGCCAATGGGTTTCAAAGTGATCCAAACTAATGCACATTCCAAATAAATTGATGTTCATACCTTCTCTATTATATCTACTCTCTACTCTACTATATACACCTCCTTTATAGAGTATCCTTCGATACCTTCACTTTTAAGAAAAACATTTCCATGGAAATCCCCGCTGATCTCACAGTCATCATAATATATTCTCGAGAAAGAAACGCTACAATTCTGTAGTCTAAAGTTCATCTCAGTAATTAAAATTCCTGCTCTACTTTTCTACACATATTACTTATACAAAAATACAGTATTTATGAATGTGTGGTTGAAGTGTGTTTTCTACAAATCGATAGTATAGAGTATAGTGTTTTAGAAATAGCGTTCCAGACTAAAAATATTTCCGTATTGATAACAATGTTAACTTATTCTGTTATAAAAATATGTACTTTGCTCTGTAGCATTTTAATAAGAGGTTATTAAATTAATGTTATTTCATTAATAGAGGCATTTTAATATAGAAGTCCTATAATTTTCAAACAAGAAGACACACTACACGTACGAGTATATTACATAGTAAGCTGTGCTGTTTTATATCAATATAGACGTCCTGTAATTTACAAAAAAAGACACACTACACGTAGGAGTATTTTACATAGTAAGTTCATGTCTACAGTGTGTTTCCTCCTATACTGTTTTATAGGACTTGAACATTTTTGTTAGAAGGCTCATAGTCTTGAACTAAGATACTTTGAAATATAAAAGTTGAAATCTATGAATGTACTGTAATTCTCCCACCAATGTTTCATATTTTTCAAGGTTAACATTCCTCCTCCAAAATATATATGTAGATATATAATCAGATTCATTTAATTCGACGCTTGGTATTGGATAGCTGATAGATAGATAGATATTATTTCTTGCTTGACGTTGCTGATGACCGTATAGTACGATGGCAAAGAAATATATCTCTATCTATCTATATATCTAATGCCAAGCGTCAAATTGAATAAATCTTATTATACGTAGGCCTACTTAAATAATTCCATTGCCAGCCCCAACCGCAACCCGAAAAAGAAAAGTAAGATTATTCTGAATAATCTAATGCTGTCGAGGACAGCGTGTATTAAGCTACTGTAAACAACTTGCAAAAATTAAAAAAATGTTATTGAAAAAACTGATTAAATGTCCAAGAAAGGCGCTTCTTGCGCTGACGAGCCACCGTGAAGACAGTTAATTTCAATTCACTTTTGACAGCTGAATGTCTGCAAGTTCACAAGTAGCAAGCAGTCATTAATAATACAAGAAGAATGACAGATTCAAGCTTCCGTGATCAACTGGTTAAATAAAAGAAATGCATACCATTTTTAATTAGTAGGCTGGCAAACAACAGTCTTTTTTTAAATTTTCTATTAGAACCAAGCTCTTTCAAGTTCACAAAGTTGTTTGTTTTGGAAGCGTTCTTGAGAATTCCAGAAGTATACGGTAGGCCTATCCTAGCTTGATTGTTATTGAGCATTTTTTCTTTCCTCATGATTCTTATCCTCAAATGAATTCCTGTCGCCAATTCCATCTGGAACCCTTTCTCATATCCAAATCATTTGCTAATCATGCATTAGCCTATGATATTCAACTCTCCAATGAGGTTGTGTAACAGAACACAATTTTTCCTCCAGTTTCTTTGTTTGCATTAATTTTTTGTTGAAGGTAGGGGAATAAAGTAGGCTACTTGAATAAAAAATTCACCCCTTTATTCACATCTTGAAAACAATGCAATCCCATTCGAAAATAATTATCTTTCCCCTTCACTCTTACCGTACTGAAGTGTGTAAACACTTGTTATCCATTGTTTTAGAGAACTCATTGTCCACAACTTTTCTTCTATAAAAGAAATCATCTGAATTTCTTTTTTTTTTTTTAGAAATGCAGTTGAAATAATGCTAAACTAGGCAGTGAGCTAACTGGAAAGCAATGATAATAGTATAATATCATTTTCCTTATTCATTTTTATTTTTTCATGCAAAACTAATAATAATTGTAAGTATTATCAGATTCATTTAATTTAGCGCTTGACACATTAAATAGATAGATAGATAGAGATATTCATTGCCATCGCACTCTACGATCAGCAGCAACGTCAAGAAATAACTCTATCTACCTATTTAATGCCAAGCTCCAAATCAAATGAATCCTGTTAAATAAGTGGTAACTAAATGTTGAATGCTAATTAAATAAAGCTAATAAATGACTCCAATTGAATAAATGTCAATCCTGCCAAATTAAATGAATCTGATTATAGTCGTTTGGTTTAATAATATTGTACTAAATTGTAAAATTGAATATACATTGAATTGTCACCTGCTGAAAAACCTACGGGTTCAGAAGAGCTCAAAAAAGTCATTAATATTTAATAAATTTGATTGATAGGCTACCGTACTTTATTGGCTTCTACTGGAAACCATTACGGGTAGTTCCACGTCACCTAACAGCCATGATTTTTGTTCAGTAAATGATTGGGAATTGAGTTCCATATCACCACATTTTTAAGTTTTAGGTTCATCTCATTTTTTTTTCTCTATGAAACCAAGGCTGTGAATAGGGTAGAGATGTAAAAGTTTTGACATCTACAACTGAATTTGATTGAAGTATTTAGAATTATTATAAAAGGGTAAGTATCAATACTATATTATACTTAAATAAATTCAACATTTGAATCTAATTTTTGATTTTTCAAATGCACTGAAAAATTAAAACAGGAAAGGAGTTCCAATCAAATCAGGGAATTCTGCGATGAAATTCAAAAGAGCCCGCGCAATTTACGCGTTCATGCTTTTCTAAGCATGAATTGGCAAAAGTTCAATCAATTTAGTTTTTCAGTAAAAACAGCATGATACATTTTAAAAAATACATTCAAATACATTGGAATTTTTATGATTCATTAATTATTTATTCATCAAACATTTCCTGATGTTACCCAGTCTTTTCCACAGAGACGTAATTCAGCTGGCATTGAAAAACCACATGCAGGATGCAGTTGCAGACAAAAAACCTAACCTCTCAATAAGTTAATAAATTTTCTAATCCCAAAGTTTCATTATCATCATAATAATACAATTATTGTATTCCTCATCAATACATTTTATTTTTGAGCTGTCATCTAATTCTGTAAGTTTGACATCTGTATATTGACATCTATTCAATCCTACATTTTAGTCCAACAAGAGTAAAACATTATTAGAGAGTAGAGTAGATGATCCCATATCATGTACTCGGTCTATTATTTGGTGATATAGGTCAATTATTCAGTCCAAAATTATTAATTTGGCCTATCAATTTTTAGGCTAGACGTCATTTGGTAACCAAACCCAAAACATTCCCAATCAAAGTATCTAGTAGCCCAACTAAGTAAACCATAATATCCTCTACTTGAAGACACAGGTCTAAACGCATGGAAATCTCATGATTACATGCTAGGTTAGATATTTTTTGGTTAGTCCTTCCTTGCTTATTAGCATATATGTAGAGCTTATCAATGATCTGTTTCTTTTTATTCATTCAGTAATGCACGATGATTGATACTTTGAAGGGCTAACAGAATTACGCCCAAAAATGTCACTATATTTGGGTGTCACTTCTCAAAATTTTTGATTGTGTAAACATAGGTTTCTTCAGGTACCGATAAAAATGACAAATTACTCTTATAAGTCTTGAATTCATTTAATAATATATTGTATTAAAAGTCGCAAAATCTGTGAACAAAAACTTCAAATCCTAGTTCAGATAGCGACAAAATGATCAGACTGTTTTTCTAAAGTGTTGAGCACTTGTTTAATAGGCGAATAAATGAGTCAGATAATTTTATTGCTATACAAACAAATCGTGCATTCAATACTTACGATTAAGTTACAGAGACTGTATAAGTTACTAACAGTGTAACCATTTATGCCCAAATTTTGATTGATGAGCTCGGACAAATCCACCACACTTGTCAATTACCATAAGATCTGCAATGAAATGAAACGCGAATCATATATATATGTTGAGAGATTCACTTCTCACCTATAATTTGCGTTTGCCACTGTTAGTTTACATTATTTTAAGCTTTTAACACAATACCAAGAGTAGAGAGACAATATTCAATGTTTGAAAAGTTCATTGTTGATATTGTTTCTCTCAAAATAAGTTTGACAAATGAGTGAGTGGGTTGATTTTTGCCTGTAATTCCATATCAAATTCAAAAGTATGGCGGTGGCAGGAATAAAAAATATACCAATGCAATGTTATAGATCCATTCATCATCACCCCTCTCATTACCCACGCACAAGCCTAGAGCTCATGTTATCATACAGTTATCCATACCTTACGATAGTTGAATTAATTTTATACCTAAATAGTCTAATTGTTTTCATTTGTTTTACAGATCAAACAATGAGTCTCCAAAAAGGCAATACAAATCGTACACGTCCGCCCAAGTATCAGAATAAGAGAGCTTTCAAGAACAATCTGCATGATACAAGTCATATTACAAAAAGCATCAACAGTCTTCAAATAACAGACGTTTGTGATAAGTGCAAAGGTGTGATAGAGTGGAAGATAAAGTACAAGAAGTATAAACCCCTGAAAAATCCAGCTGTTTGTTGTAAGTGTTCCAACAAATCGGTGAAGCACGCCTATCATACGATGTGCGATTCTTGCAGTAGGAAGTTGTCAGTTTGTCCCAAGTGTGGAGTTCACATGGAGAGGAGTGGCGCGGACTCACAAGTGAGTGGTGATTCAGAGGAAAAGGATAACATGCAGAAACGAGTCAAGTCCAAAGCTTCTGATGAATTGTATCTTGAAAGTGGAAGCGACGATGATGAAGATAGTGATGATAGTGACTGTGAAAGTGATTGACATACAATATTCATTTTCTCATATTTTCAAGGGTTATTGGATTATGGTAGAGATCAATAAAATTCATGTTGATCACAAATATTATTTGGTTCTTGAAGTCAATATTTTTCGAATTTTACTGAGTACATTTCTGATTATAGCTGAAAAATTATTGAAGGTTGGCGTTTGTTTTAGATGCAGTATTCCAATCTAGGCAGCCTCTTCCCATACTATAAGGGCCGGTTCATGAGCTCGGGACTTATCCAAGTCCTAGACTAAAACGGGTGGCTGCCGTAGCATCGACAAACGTTTGTCTCGACTGGCTAGTGGGTTAGCAGCTAGTACATAGTATCAAGGCTAACGTTTGTCGATGCTAAGGTGGCCACCCGTTTTATTCTAGGACTAGAGCTCATGAACCGACCCTAAATCTATAAGTCTAGTTTATACAGTGCGTTCATTAAGTCGCGCACATCAAAAAGTATTGAATGAATATATTTTCATTTTCTATTATTTATTCGTTATTGCTATAACTCTTATGAACATATTACTTATATCCTAATATGAATACTCATTTCCAACATTTTTTTTCATATAAAATATATTCAAAATGGTTCATTAATACAGAAGTGGAGTGGCGATGGCGTGGCAACACGCTAAACATGAACACATAAACTAAGTGAAACAGCGCATACCGAGGTGATGTGCGCTGTTTCATTTAATTACATATGTTTATATTTAGCGTGTTGCCACGCAATCGCCAATCCACCTCAGTGGGCGCTTGAAATTAGCCGCCTTATTTTGTGGCCGCGACTACAGTTCAACTATTTTCTCTTTAGCATACCTCTCACGGTTAGGTGAAATACGAAAGGCGAGTAATACAAATACAGAGATAAGCAAATACAAGATAAGTCTTAGCTTCGGTTCAATTTTTTGATATGCTTAGGCTTGGGTCAAAAATATAGTTCTGTAGTTCAACCATTTTCTCTTTAGCATACCTCTCACGGTTAGGTGAAATACGAAAGGCGAGTAATACAAATACAGAGATAATCAAATACAAAATTAGTCTTAGCTTTGGTTCAATTTATTGACATGCTTGGGCTTGGGTCAAAAATAAATGATAAATATGTTTCATTCATCATGTTGTATATTTATTGCAACAGTAATAAATTTACAATATAACAACAGTTATCTATAATTTAAAAAATAACACTTCCAACATAAAAAAATAGTATATAAATTTATATACTTATACTTCAATCTATTTTGGTAAAAAATAACTTTCTTCCAAGTTTCCATCATAGCATGAGATCTATCAAGCACAATTTTCTTCCTCAATCGCAATTTTACTATAAATGCTCACTCATTTCAACAGTTAACAACTATTCAAATTTTTAAATAGTATTTACTTTTCAGACAATTGCAGCTAATGATCGAATTTAATTCATAAAAACAAAGTTATGGAAAATGGAATGATAATCATGAACTATGTCAATATAAATATGATGATTTAACGTATATTATTGAATTGTGGTTTGACATCTTATTAAATTTAACAAAGTGTTGAAGCTAAACAATATAAATTTACGTATTCGTTGCTCTTTCTCAATAATAGATTGAAAACGTTAAAGATTTTTATGGCGAGCATTCAATCAAACTCATTATAATAAATTTTATATTGGTTTATTATAGAAAATTGTGATTAGAAACAATAACATACCGGAATATCAATTCAAAATTCATATAAAAAATTTGAAAAATAATTGTAATGATAATCATAAATATTGAACAATAATAACTATGAAAACTCAATAATAATCATGTGATAATTAGTTTTAGTTGGTAACTAGAATAATTGGAGCTTTCTGGTCTAATTAAAATTAAGCAATTAACAAAAAGTGTTTTGAATAATAGAAATAATTTTGTTTTTTAATAAGTCAAGCTTCCAATTTTAAAATCTCAATGGTATCATTCAAGATTTCAATATTCATTATTTAAATAGCAGTCTGCTCTATTCTTACTATTTTTTTAATTCTTGTACTTATGATTTACTTGTGACTGAGAATATGATAAAACAAATTTCGTATCACAGTTTCAAGATTGTTAGTGATGTTGCAATACTGGTAATTTTGTAAAAATATGATAGAATAGTTCAACATAATTGAGCTCAATTTCTCAAGCACCAATTTATGTTACTCAACGAATTTATAAAAAAATTGTTAGTATTTTTAAAATTGAGTTTTGAAAGAAATTAACTAAACTTGCATTATATGCAGTTGAATCTCCAGTTTTGATGAACAAATAATATTAACTGTGATATTTCAAACATTCTTGTTGATTTTGGCGTTATTCTACTTAATAAAGTTCAGATTTCTTTATTAAATCCATCATTTTGATCAGAAAAAATAAACAGGATTCAACAGGAAGACAACAATTCTCAAAAATGTTCTGCGAGTCAGAGAGAAATCGAAATATTCTGTTATATAATTGAGACCATTCATGAAAACTTACTGTTAAACTTACTACTTATTAATTGATCAAAATATTTTTTCAATAAAGTTCTTATTAGAATAGATTAAATTAATTAGACTGTTATTTAATTCATCATGATAATGATTGATATAAATGAGATTTTTAATCCATTAATAATTGAAAAAATCACTGACATTTTTTAGCATAGAAATTATGGCAATCTCAGTTTAAAATGTTGAATTTTTTATGCCTGCAAAATTAAAAAATCTTTAATCCTACCTTATTTACTCTGATTGATTTATAGATGTTGCAAACTCTTAAAATACAACTCATACCTACAATCGTTTGAAAATGATTTGATAATATTATTCTGATCATTAAAATGTGAAAAAATTAAAACTTATTTGGATAATCTTTTTGCTTAAATTAATCAATTTGTGTAGTAATATATATTATCATGAATGACTGTTGCTGGAATAGTTATAAAAACGAATTGAGCATTTCTATTGAAAATTAAACAGTTTGAGTCAATCTATTATGTAATTTAGACATTGTTAAATTACTGAATGAGCTAGGTCTGTCTTAATATTGAAAAAATCATTTGAAAGGAATAATAATTATTCACTGAATTCTCAAATATAATTCCAGAAATTTATAATTCTTTACTTTTTGTGCTCTTTTTTACTGATCACAATAATGATTCTCTGATGGCTTGTGTTTTGAGAATGATATGAAATTAAATTATAATGAAAAATTGCCTGGCTCAGCCTGGAATCTAACTCAGCCACCCTTTATGTAAAGGAGTTGCCAATTCTCTATCACAAAAACGTGATCAATAATGATTTTGTATCGAGTCATGACTTCCCTACAATTTTTACTGAGTGAGAAATTGCTGATTTCCACGTCACTCTACTTCTTTAGTAGGCCTACAAAGTATTCCACCTCAGTTTCAAATCATTCCTCCCAGCATTCTCGAAATAATATTGTTTTACAACAACACAATGTATTTAAAGTATTGCTTGAATCGAATTCAAAATAATTTGTAAAAAAATGCTACCAAATCGATATTCGTTGGAGCCGAGATATGCAAAATGGATTAGAGGTTGTAACAATATTGCGTTGTGGTTATCAACTTCAACATCAACATTATATAATATGTTATTTCTCTGTTGATCTATGTTGTCCTTTCTTCAGTCGAATAGTGCCTGCGTGGGAGCCACTTCCAGTAATAGTTGACAAAATACTGTGAATCGATCTGGAATTCATAAAATATACGTCAGATTAGGGTGATCTCATTTCAAAGAAAACACTTTGCAGCTTGAATACTTGAAAAGCTTTGGAGCTTAATACTGTAAATCGATATGAATACATAAAATATACGTTAGATTTGAGAGTTTTAATTTCAGAAAAAAAGCAACACTCTGCAGCTTAGAAAATAAGTTCACGACGGTCAAATTCAATTAGCTGTTTGTGCATTATTATTACTACTACTACTACTACTGCGGAATAGACACGGATATCAGAATACACGGTAGGATTAATGCGCAGATCTGAGCCTAGATTTTGAGAGTCGTGACGTCATCCGGAACTCAGTATACATGCAAGGTATGTAGAGTTCCATGTAGGTATGTAGGTCTCTACAAACCTTGGTATACATGTGCATACTGTAGTAGGATTCGCCTGACCATTGTCTGCTTAACGTTTCCGTGGTAACTGGGTTCAGAGCTACGTCAATTTCTCATCACATTGCTGCGCATATTCTTCTTATTGTTCCTACCGTGTAAAACTTCTTATTGTGTACCGTGTTCTAGTATTCGTAAAAATAGAGAACAATATTTTTTTTTAGATTCAAGATTCAAGATTTTATTCGCCATTAAGTACAGTACAATTATATCTTATACTAGCGTACAATAGGACTTAGTCACTAAACTATTAAGACTTATAATTATTAGTCGAGTCAAAGGAAACTATATTAATTAGAGTAAGCACATACAGTATGCTAATATAAACTCAGTCTGTGCGTAAGAAACATAGTAAAATTACTGACAACATAATTGTGAAAACATAACATATATTATAACATTTCTATAACAAATATAATATAACATATATGCAAAACAGAACATATAAGCAAAACGCATATTTTATCTCTGATAACAATTCGTCAAACTTCTTAAGTCATGGTCAAGAAACTCTTCTATTGAATAGAACGCTTGTTTTTTGAGCCAATATGATACAGTAAGCTTAAATTTATTGTATGGCAAGTTTCTAATTGACTGAGGTAACCTGTTGAACAGAATGTATTGCTGATACTTGTGACTTTTGTATGACTTGTGTAATCTTATATATGGAGTTACTAGGTTTTCTCTGTTTCTGGTCTGATATTCATGTTGATGGTCATGTCTATGAAAAAGATTAAGGTTTTTTCTTACATAGATCAGATTTAGATAGATATACATGGATGGAAGAGTCATTATATTCAAATCTATAAAGATGTTTCTACATGTTTCTTGACTCTTCAACCCTAACAATACAACATCGCTTGCCATATAAATGCCTTTTAACCTCGCTACTATTTCCCAAAGTCGAAGGCCATAATTTAGTTGAGTGGAACAAACCATAATAGGTAAGAATCAGAGTATCCCTACTAACGCAGCATTTTAGTTTTCTAAGAAGAAACATGACTCTTGATAACTTTACAGAGATGTTCGATGACTACACCAGCTTAATTTACTATCCAATACAATGCCCAACAGTTTTACAGGTTTTAGGTAAATTTGGTGTACATCGCTGAAGTTATTTCTAAGTGTGAATATAATACTTTCTGTCTTACCTCATTGAGAGCCATACAATTTGCACTGTACCATTCTTTTACAACTAATAATTGAAGTATCTAGCCTGTCCAACACATTGTCTACATTAATATTAGTATCTAGAACAGTAGTATCGTCAGCATACAGTACAGAAAACAAGGTACATTATCATTAAAATCATTAACAAAACTAAAATAGAAAGGGCCCTAGGACTGAAACCTCTGGGGAACTCCAGCCAATATTTTCTTTGGTTCAGATCTTTTATCATCAAGTTTAACCAATTGATATCTATTGCTAAGGTAGTCTAATCAATTTAAGCTCTTTGTTTCTGATACCATAATGTTCTAAAGCTTCCAGAGAATATGGATAGTGTCGAAAGCCTTACTGAGGTCCAACATTCTCCCCCTACAACTCCTCTTTTCGAACTCATCAAGGATGTAGTTGACAATTTTTTCAACAGCCATTGAAGTTGAAACAGTCAGGCCTGAATCCAAATTTGGTTTACATTCAGCAATTTGTTGATTGTGAAGTATTCATACATTTGATAGAATATACATGTTTCTATTATTTTGCTGATGATAGGACAATCGCTATTGGCCCTGTAGTTTGTGGCAAGTCTCGATTACCCTTCTTGAAAATTGACTAACCAATGACTGTTTCAAACAGTCTGAAATTCACCGGTGAGTAAGACTAAATTTATCAGCAGAGTTAGTGGTATCAAATTGATTCAATAATATTTTTAAAATAAAATTTGATAGACCAAAACAGTCTTCACTTCTTGAGGAGCTTAAATTATTGACAATGGATTTCACAGTTTCAGGTTTAATCATTTCAAATGAGAATTTAAGAGTGTTGCTATCAATGCCTCGGTAAACTTAAAATTCTGCAATAGTTCGGCATAGGTCACCGAAGATTGAGTTTGTCCTTTGTTTGCAGTTTGACACATTAACAAAGAAGTCATTGAGTGTCCGGTGAAATATTAATTTTTGAGGAGCTGGTCATGCCCTATTTCCTTCTTTACAATTTTCCATGCTGCTCTACATCTATTAGAAGATTTACAGATAATATTATCATTTGTTGAAATTTTCGCTTTATCAATAGCTATATTATACTGTTTTTTGTAATTCTTAAATATAACTTTGGCACTTTCAGAATCAGTTATCTTCCAAACATTATATAGCAACATTAGTGTAATTATATTCTTTAATTCAGGTGTGTACCAATTTTTCTGATTAGATTTCTGACTAGATTTAGATCTACACTTATGAATTATTACAGGACAATGGGTATCAAAGTAAAATGTTAAAACATAGAAAATACTATTGCTATCTAGTCTTGAGACTAATGAGCAAATTTTATCTAACCTATCTTACTAATAAGAGAACAATAATAAAGAGTTTAAATCTATTGTACTAATGCCCGGATTTTCAGTTGCTCAATAGACAGTTTATGGATCCAATAGCACTATTGAATCAATAACCATGTGTTTTCAAATGCAGAAAAAAGTTATTGATTCAATAAGTTTATTGAACGACTGAAAAACCGGGCATAAATCTATTTTTAATAGATTTATAGTTTTTGTTCTTCACTATAATTTCAAAGCCGATAAATTAAAATTCATCCACTAGTCGACTCAGTACATTTTCAACATCTAGAGATATTGAAATAATTCAAAATCCAATTGAAATAGTTTTAATGAAAAATTGTCTACTTACCCATTATAGTGGTATTGAATCTCAAGTGTACTACTGGCACATAGACTATGAGCCCTGCTACAATGAATAGTGCCGCATACAGATATTCTACTTGGGGCGAATCTATGATTGGGGCTATTATCAAGTAGATGGATATCACTAGAACCACAACTGGAATGATGAACGGTACCTGAAACAATACAATGTACATAGATTTATAATAATTATTATTTTACCGATGCCCTACTTAAAAATTATATCGATATGGATCCATCCATTCAAGTGACTCATTGAAAATTTTGAAGGGCTCGCAAAATCGAACAGCCTATAATTTGAAATGTTCACAAAAAATTCATTTTGAATAGCCAAAATGTAGAAATTCTAGATCACATTTATTTTGAAACTTTTTCGCACATAGAAATTTTAATCATTATTCATTCAAAATGAAAATTTATTATTACTCCTAACTGATAATGTTATAACCAATTAGGCGCCGTCGAGTTGGAACTCATATTAACCATCATCAATGGTATGTTCAAAACTGTTTTAATAATTTTCTTTTATTTTTAATTTTCTTTATGTTTTATTTATTACTATTATTCTGATTTTACTATTGTATCATTTTATTTATTCTACTTGTGTTTTTTCTCTGCTTGTTTAATGATGACTCTCCCTGATTGGACGGACAAATCATCCATGAAGGGAGTATTATTCAATGAATATTGTAACACTTCTATGTTGTAAATTGTTTGTATATGAATAAATAAATAAAATTACTTCACGAAAAAATTAGTGGAAAAACACTGCTGATACAGGTAGTGTTTTAAAAGCTTTTTAGATGATATTAATATTTCCCATTCAAGAAAACATTTAGCAAAATGTTACAATATTAATAATAATATGAATGATAATATGAAGTAATAATATGAATGATACACTAGACTGACGTTGAAGTCTAAGAAACTTCATATTAGCAAAATGTCAATGCAAATCCACCAAAACAAAGATTTAATGTTTTTGCCATCACTAGTTGAAACCGGTCTAGAGCTCAAATATAAAAATTATTGCTATATATTATTCCTTTAAGAGTATCTTATTTTATGTCATTTATCCAGTAATATACACATGACTCATTATTAATAGAAGGTCCAACAGGATTACGCCCAAATTCCCTTTATTATTTTATTGTTCTTAAAAAAAAAAATTGCAATTACCTTGTAGGGCCGCGGGAAGTTGGGTCTAGTATATCGCATAACAATCAATGCCAGCATAGCGCCACCGTAAAATATCCACGCTGTAAAGCTGAAGAAGTCGATCAGTGATTCGATGTTTCCAGAAAGTATCATTGCTGCTGCAATAATCGACTGCAATGGAAAAAATTAATAGTTGAATAGGTTTAATCATAGACTAACTATTATGTTATCTGTGGTTTAATTTACTAAAAAAATATTGCAACCAGCATTACACAGAAACATTATTCGGCGTTGAAAATGTGTTGTAGACCTATTAACATAGAGAAAAGCTACTAATCCTACAGAAATACAATAGGCTCCATGGTCTACAAAGTACCGTACCAGAGTAGCAGAAGCATCATCAAAGAAGAGACGGGAAGTTTTTCCCGTGCATTGCGAGTTGCCTATGCTTGAAGGTCTCAAGGCGCTGATCGAATTAATTTGGGCGTTAGCAAATACTAGGTTTTTATTAACAAAAAGTTAATAACCAAGTTGATTAAAAAAATTTCCAGTTACGGTATGTGGGATTCTTCCTGCTGAAATACATTATTGTTTACGTGTATCTGAGTAGGGTTAGATTTTGATTTTGGAAAATGAATGTATTTTTAGATTAATTTTATCGTAATGATTGATTTATTGAGGAAACCAACTTACATGGAAAATTAGCCCAGGTGCTGGTGTTAAACGCCTGATGTGGACGTACGATAAAATGTTCATCAAGTGTCCCTCTCGACTGGCAGCGAAACATAGCCTGAACAACATATTTTCCACAAATTTAAACAATAAGATAGGCATGGAAGTTATACAGAATTAACACTGAAAGCATTATCGGTCCAAGTTGCACAAAACTCTGTAGAACTTCATTTCCAATTAACAATGTTAATTATTATAAGATATAAATAGAAGATTAACATTAATCCTTTTTCGTGCAACCAGCTCAAGGATTGGTAGTGTGTACTCGTCAGGTCAATGAGATAACATTATTCACATTTCATCTCAAATCAAGTAAAATTTATTTGCCATAAAATAACAAAACAAATGGACAAAATGCACAAGATATGACAATATGACATACCTACATAAATCAATCCTAGTACATAGGCTACAATATGTTTTCTTATCTGTAGTGTTACAAGTTAATACCCCAGCAATTACTATTTATTAACAAGATGAACAAAAATTATTTACAAATGAATTTATTGTAATATTAACTTATTTCTGTATTATCTGTAGTGTTACAAGTTATAATATTTGTTTGTTTGTCAATGGCTCAACAGCCCTATCTGAGTGTAGGCCTACCAGTGACAATACAAGTTACAATTTACAAGTTACAACCTACAAGTTATAATATAAACCAGCAATTTACTATGATATCAGAATGATTTCAAAATAAATTAATTGTAATTACCTTATGGTGTCTGTAGTGTTACAAGTTACAATACGTCAGCAATTTACAAATACCATAATTATTTCAAGATGAATTTATTGATTACCTTCCAGCAGCGAATAGCGTGCCATTAGCTGAGCCGAATGTTGAAATGGTAACTGAGAGAGGCATCAACCAAGCGAGCGCTCCTAAAATGCGGTTTCCAAACGTCTGAAAGAAAAATAAAAAAACCAATCAGTTCAAGAAACAAAGATCATTCAAAGATTAGCATCATCGGACCACTATAACACAAAAATTGGTATAGAATAGAATAAAAATGTAGCCTATTTCTATATCACAAAAGTACGTATAAAGTAATTTATATTATAAATACTACCACTATCATTCTACAACATTCAAGTTTTCAACTTGAATAGTTCTTGACAATAAAAATAATTAGCACATTAATAATTAGTAACTATAATCGAAAGTTGGAAGGTAATGAGACATTGCAACCATACAGTTGCTGTTAAATCATAATAATTAATTGAACGAAATTCCTAATTATTAATGCCATATAATATTCTGAAGACTTTTGCTTTTGCAAATATTGACAACAGATTAATAGCTAGTAAGGAATTCGATGAACGCTACTGCACAAAAAATTGGCTAAATTGGCTAAGTCAAAAATGAACGCTGCTATACAGAAGATCTCCGGTGGTCGAGTGGATAAGGCGCTGGTCATGAATACCAGAGATAAAAGGGTCTGATTCCCGGGGAGAAAGTTTTTTGTGCAGTAGCGTTCATCGAATTCCTTACTAGCTATTAATCTGTTGTCAATATTTGCAAAAGCAAAAGTCTTCAGAATATTATATGGCATTAATAATTAGGAATTTCGTTCAATTAATTATTATAACTATAATCGACATGGATGAAAAATCTCCAATGATGATAATAATTGAAATACATGTTTATTAAATTAACACTTGAATCAGAGATATTCATACTAACACTGGAGGCTCAACTCAACACTGAAGATGATGCCATAAGCATCGAAACTTAAGTATGTTTCTAAATAAAGCCTACATTAGATGTATGTTCAATGTATGTTCATTGTGGAATAGACAACATTGTTTTTATTCTTTCACTTAGTATAGATTTCTATTATTGGAGGCAATTATTTCAAGACTTGTTTTTCCGGCATTGTTTATTTAGATTTTATTGAAACTAGTATCAGTGAACCTATACAATAATACTGATTGAAAGAATAAGTGTAATCCAGAAACGTTGTGAATTGTGCCTGGATCATAGACAAGAATATTATATGGGATATGTGCGGCAGAACAGTATTCAGAGGCTTTGTTACAGTATTCAAAATACTGTGTTATCACTCTCACTTCAGTCTCAATGTCAGTTCTAGAGAAGTCTATTGTATTAGGAAAAAATCTTCAGATAAAGAGATAGAGGAAGAAAAGTATAATTATAAATAGGCCTATATCAATCCACTGTCTATGTAACTTGGATAAAGAGTTGAGGGCACAAATTGAAATTTCAAATCTCAAAATTATTCTGAACCTGAGCACAGAATTTCGAATTATCACAATAAATATTCTTGAAAAATTGTACGATTTCATCAAAGATTGAACATTTATTGAGAATATTGTAGGAAACTCACAACAGCCAAAGCCTCTTCGGACTCTTCCATTTGCAGACATGACAGCCAGATAGAGATGCTGATGAGAATATAATAGAAAAGGAACGCAATCATTATCGAACGAGGCAGATTTCTGCAAAATAAAAAATAAATATATAGAAATTATATAAAATCATAAACTAACATGTATATATTTTCTTGTATTTATTGGAGAATAGATTTCAATTCAATTAAAAAAAACATCTACGGTACTTATTAAAGTTCTAATTTAATGAGGGTTCAATGAAGTGGATAAATTTAACATGCTTTCACCCTTCAAAAACGTGGAGAACTATCGAATGAGTGAGCTTTGTTTTCAAGCAAACTCACAAACCATATATCATACAATCATCTCTATAGGTCCCAGTTGCACAAAGGTCTGTTCAGCTTGATTTATGATCAACAATTTCAAGTTTTGTGTGTTATCGAACATTAATTCCAATTCAGTTCTGTGCAACTAACCTAAGGACAGAAATGGATTTTGTTCAAATCTAATTCACCCAAATACATCACAGTTTTCCACAATTGGATAATTCTATTCTTATTTACTGCTTAAATCGCACTGCACTCATGATTATATTGGTAATCACAATGGGATTATATTGTAGGTAATGTATTGTGATTCACATTGTGAATCACAAACTCATGATTACATTGATGATACACCAATGTCGGCTCTCTACTAATACTAATTATATTTTTTCTAGATTTTTCCTAAATTCTCAGTTCGTTCAAACGATTATAATATTATATTCTCACCCACAATCAATATTGGAAGCTAAATAATTCAAAATTCAAAGCATTTCAATAAATGACTAAAATATTCATTGATTTCTAATATTGCATTAGATGTCTTAGGAGGTAAATTTTTTTTTTGGCTTTTTATTGACCTTTTCAAATTCAAAATTCGTAATTCATTTTCGGTTTGTGTTTTTTGAAGTGAAAATCGTTGATGTGAACAAAACTATTGTACATAACCTTAATTTGAACAATTTATCAGACTAAATTTTGGAACAGAAGAAGTTTTGGGTTAACACCTGTTTTTTCTTTCCTATAAGATTGTATTGCTTGATCCAATAAATGATTATGATTATGATTAAATCAGGTCCTTTTTATTTATGATTCCAATTGTTGAGCTCTCATTGAAACCATTAGTGAAAAGCGTTAATCTCTCAATTTCAAAATTGAGAATAGTTTGGTTGCTAATAGTTTGTAAACTGTATGAACAATTTTTGGAGAAAACCTACTGTTTAATCACTTCAATGTAATTTATCATCCAAATAGATAATTTATTTATTTCTTATAACCATTAATCTTCAAATGAAATAACTAACCAAATGGATATACTTCTTTAAAATAATAATCAGTGCTTAAAGGATATCCTATCGTGAATAAAAATTCTATGGAATAATATACATACTGTACGCGACGCAGCCCTCAAGCCCCCAGCAGTGATGGGAATGTATGGGTAAATTCCGTAGAATCAGAGGATAGTTCATGCATCATTTTTTGTCAGGTACGTCCATCTATATTAGCCTCAGAGGTCCAAATTTATTTATTTATTCATTCTCGCATATTTATTTATGAAGGGTTCTCGCATCCATATTATTACATGCTCTATTTTTTTCGTATTTCTTCAACACCTTTAAAAGATAAAATTTCAAATAGAATAGTGGATAAGGTACCATTTAAAATAATAAGACACCAAAGAAATAGTGGAGTGAGTTGCCTCAGCATTGAGAATTCAATGGATTATCAATGTGGTATGCCAAATGAAATCATCTGTGCCATGATGAATAATGTTTCTCTCGAATAATGCCTTTGTAAAAGTCAGTTTATAATAACTTTAACTGTATCCTGAATGTTTTCCTAATAATATAAAGATGCACAATACCGTAACGAGTGATCCATAAGTCAGTTGTCATTCTTGGACTTTGCTTTGACAAGCTTATTCACTGTTTTGTTGACTAGAAACATCATCTTGGATAACTGCTGACTCAAGTTTCACTCTTTATTATAAGAAAGATAACAATCAATGTTGGAAATCGAAAAGGATGGATGTCTATAAATTTATTTAATAATTATTTTTGGTTGAAAAGTGTTCAAAAAATGGATGGCGATCCAATCTATCAATTTCTTCAAGGATTGTCGATCAAAAATAGGATAGATGACTTTCAATTTATTTATTTATAGAAAACTATATACTGCACAATATGTGGGAAGAAATAAGAGACATAGCCCAAAACTACTTCAATCCCAAATTTGGATTAGGCCTACACAATCTAGAGGTTATGTTTATATTGTGAGTCTTAATTTTTAATCTTTAATTTCTCTAATAATTATTCTTGGTTGAGAAGAAATGAAAAAATGGATAAATTAATGTCTATCAATTTCTATGATCATTCTTGGTTGGAAGTGTGCTTAGACCTTATAATAGGGTAGGCAAACATAATCGGTGCTAAAATATATGGTAACTCATTCGAAGTGCCACGTTAAATGTTTGGAATAAATGACCTGCAATCGATAGATAGAAGCTGAAATGCATCTTTTGAAACAAAATTCACCTTAGTTAAAATGTTCAGTTGCAATGGCTGAGCATGCAACTGCTTGCTTGCAGTGATCTCGTCTGACGTTTAACGACCAGACCATTCTCACCCCACCTGCAATACAAATTACAGAACCACTAACTAAAAAATTATTTTCTACCGTAATGGTAGAAAAGCAATCAATCAAATAAAAATAAAACAAAATAAGCAGCCTACAGATGAAAATGACAGTAACTCAACCATAACATGCATGCCTTGTATACGTGAAAGTGCTTCTTGATGAAATTTCTATTCAAATTATCAAATTCTTCAATAATTTTCAACTGGGTATGCTTATTGAGAAGAGCCCTCTCAAAATGTTAAAATCCTCCAATCATCTTTCCTCATTTACAAAAAATGCATTGCATTGTCACAATAATAGATTGATCACACCCTTATCACTAAAGTACACTTTTTGTAATATAAAATACACTTTTTTGAATATAATATTGTATTAGTATTAATACAAATATGATGTATAATATTGTATTTCATTATTCTAGTATGATAAATAATTGTGATAAAAATAGAAGGAAATGGGATATTGCAACTATTCAATTGCTTTTTAAATCATAATAATTTATTGATCGAAATTCCTAATTATTATAAGTTATTATCATTGTGATGAATTTGTTCGTCAGAAAGTACGTGGTATGATTTTTTCAGACACGTTTCCACTTGAATTGTGAAGACCATTTGATGTCTTGATCAGTCCTAAATTACAGTGGACATTAAAAACATTTACTCAATAATAATAGATGTAAATACTATAGTAGCATCTTAAGCTTGTACACAACTGGATCTTTCCTGCCTTATCAAAATGATAGTATCTCAATAAATATTATGTTAAAACAAGTTTTCTCTAAGTTTTCATGCATAGATCTTTTATTCCTATCAATCTGTATTAGCAATCAAATTGAAAAGTAATTAATCTGCTGAATTGTCATAATCATGGAAATGAAATATAATATTTGAATAGCTCCAAGAGTAGAATTATTTCAGATTGATTGAAGATGGATATTAATGTATCGTTTAAATAAATTAAATATTCATGTCCTGAGATTCCTGCAATATGAAGATCACTATTTGTGATACATGACCTCTTTCCGACTTGTTTCATTTCATAAGCCATTGACTTATGGTTTAAACATGGGCTTGATGTCAATTGTTTTGGAGATAGGCTACTGGCTAAAGAACAACCAAGTTCTTTTTTCATTCCTAAAAGAGTATCAACAATAGAGTACTGATTATAAATTCATGATCAGATTTGATATATAAAATTAATGGTATTGAATAGGTGGGAAATTCAAAAGTAAATCTGGATAGGCCTAATCTAGATGACACAATGACGGACTAAGGCAAAGCTGTTGGAGGGTATAGATTTTCTGAAAGATTAGAACAATATTATAAAATTCATAGATTGGATTGAATTATGAAAATCTGTAGAGTTCATTCAACTAGATATCCCTACGATTGTTAGTTTTCTCGTTTGAAAACACAAAAATTGAAAATACATGAGAATACAGTTTTTTCATTTGCACTCTTCAAGCAGCAAATGAATAACACATATTGTATCCAAATTGCAATTCATAATATATATGAAATATATATCATCTACTACAGCCTGCAGGTGATTAAAACCGTTGTTGAAACCAAAACCGATTTGTCTAAATACAGATTTTAAGAGATCAATATCTGAACGGTTTGTTTTGATGATTTTCCAGCAAAATAATTTAATACAAAAGAAGTATTATAGAAACACTAAGGTTTGTTAATTTCAAGCAAAATAGGTGAAACAGAAATCTATTTCCATCAGTCTGAATATTCATTTATTCGTATCACTTCATTGTGAGCAATGTATAAACAGGATGTACAAATATTTGTTAATTTTTGAAATAAATTTGAAGATATACGATATGTATTCTCTTTATTTTCCAGTACCTCAGACTTTTTTAAATTGTAAAATAGACGTTTTTCAAGTATTAGAGCCAAATAATTTCCAGAAATGAACTATCATAATAATTTATTATCTTGTCAAAAATAGCCTAGTAAGTGAAATCAAATGTGTATCTGAGAGGTACTCACTTTGAGGGTTTCTTTATTTCTTCAGTGACATAGTTGAGATTGTTCCAACCGTCGTAAGCCCATAGCCCAGTGTAGAATGCCGTTGCTATACTTCCTATTGATGCTGTTTCACCAGTGAACATGTTCTCAAAATTCTGAGTGTTTCCTAAAAAAATAGAATCGAAGATTCAATCAAACTTGAGAACATCACGCCATGCTACAGAAGAGAATATTGTACCTTTCAATGTTGTGCTATACTACGTAGTGCGATTTTCAATCCATTTATGCAATAGGAAATGAAACAATGACTGCTTGTTATCATAAATATTGGAAATATTTTTTGTTCTTCTTTTTCGAGTCCTTTTGGCTATCCTTATTCTGGACCAAGTAATCAGGAGGAAATATAACACTGTTATTCTTCATGATTTGTTATAAGAGAAAATCTCTGTATTGTACAAGAAAAAGATTTTACGGTGAAAGCTTCCTTAAGTTTTTCAATAGTATTGAAGACTAAATTATTGTCTTCCTAATTTTCAATTTGAATTTAAATCTATATTTACTTTTTTTAAGTTTTCTATCCAAGAAAAACAATCGTAATTGAATGTGAAGATTATTTCACAGTCAGTTGCTTCAATTAAGAAATAATTCGTAATAGGATATGATGAACAATACACGTATTGAATTTTAAATACCTAGAATAGGAAAAGAAAACAATGGCCACCAGTTTGGTGTAGCAGTAAATATGACAATTAAAATCGCCACCAGATTGGCAGCAGTAAATGAATAATTGAACTCCACTGAAAAAAATAAAATGAATACATTTGGTAATGTGTATGAATTATTGGAAAATAATTAAATATACAATTGTCATAATGTACACTGTAGACAAGTATGAAGAATATATATGACCATTAGCATTATAATTAAAAATACCATAAATGAGCATTTTCATATTGGCTATGAGGAAAGGGTTTCACCATTGATGGTGAAATTCTCACGCTGACCCTTTCTCTATTCGTCTATAATGGTTGGAAACATCTAGTTCTCTATGTCACTATTTCCACACTTGGTCGATTTTCGTTTCGACTTTTGATTATTCTTGCTTTTGTCTTCACGCATCCTATTAAATTCAAGGGGAAAATCAAATGCTGTTCCGCATGCTGTTCAACACACAAAAATCGACCAAGTGTCGACATAGGTATTGAACTCTTGTTTTCAATTCAACTTATATCGGTTTCAATCGATAGAGGTTTTGATAGAGCATGATGTCTCGATTTTTGGAAAAATTTCATGATTTTCAGAAAATGTCATAATTTTCAGAAAATGTCACAATTTTCGGAAATTGGCCTTAATTTTAGGAAAATGTCCTTGATTTTTGAAAAAATGTCATGATTTCTGGAAATATGTCATGATTTTTCGAAAAATTTCACGATTTTCGGGAAATGGCCTTTATTTTCGGGAAAATGCTATGATTTTCGAAAAATGACTGATTTCTTAAAAAATGTCTTGATTTTCAGGAAAATGTCATGATTTTTTTAAATATGTCATTATTTTCGAAAAAATGTCATAAGTTTATGAACATGGCCTAGTTTTTTCGTAAAATTTTCATGTTTTTTAAAAAAGTGGCTGTGATTTTCGAAAAATAGCATTGATTTTCGGAAAAATTACATGATTTTCAAAAAAAAAATCTTGGATTTCGGAATAAATGTGTCAATTTTCGTAACTCACTAATGGATAAGATGGCGACCATTTTGACGACAGTCTCGGGCGGCTCGCACTCGGTGACAAACGCCTCGACCACGTACTTGGCGAAGCTGAGGCAGATGATGGCCAGCTGCGACGGCTTGAGCACGAGGGTCGACACCCACGAGAGGAACGCCGGCAGCGGGCCGAATGCGTCCATGAAGTAGGCGTACTCGGCCCCGCAGTTTGTGTTCATTGTACCCAGTTCTGCGTAGGCCAGCGCACCTAGTCGCAAACAAACGGTCAACATCAAATCACTTCATCTGTTGCCAACACGGAATTCACAAAATCAACTCAAGTTATAGGACGAGTTGACAAAGAAGATATAATAAAGCTTTATTTACATCCATAAATGAACAAAAGCCTCTCTCAGATAATGTCATATGGATAAAGCCAACAAAGAAGATATTATAAAAAATAACAATTTAAATCAAGTCATTTCATTAATTTTAATATTCAACTTCGTAAAGACGTTCAGTCGATAGCAGCTTTTGTCTTGATTTCTTGACTAATCTACCTCCAATAATCCAATTTCTAGAGGTTCTTTCTTTTTCCAGTGACCTGAAGTAAGAAGTTTATAATGTAATTGTTCATTGTACCCAGTTCTGCATACGCCAGCGCATATATAGGAATACTTTCAAAATTTCGAAATATCCATACTATATGCTACATCTCTAGAAACAAAAGTCGATAGGTAAAAGTTCGCTGGACATTATTTAATTTATTGTCGGAAATGTCATGTGGAATCTGTAGGTGAAGGCTGTAAAGACCGAGATGGAACACTCACCATACTAGTAGTAGGCTATGTGGATTATATGCGAAATTATTTTTACCGTAAATATTCATATTCATCCTTCCATTTAACTGCTATGCAAAAGTTTTTGGTTTGAGGGCAAGGCACACAACCTAATAATGATGGGACACTGTCTGATAAAATCCGAGTGGGTGACATGCACTTCCTTTTAGCGGATCCAGTGCGAATCTGGTTGATAGCTAATTAACATTGACAATATTATTAAGTTGTCTCTCGACAGGAACGCGTGACGGTGCTGAGAAATAGGTTTGGCGCAACATCATCATCATCAGCAGCAGCAGCAGCAGCAGGTGAAGTCCAGGGACTAGACACAGCTAATCCGCGTCACTCTGCCAAAAATAGGCGCCTGTATTACCCTCGAACTCGATACGCATCACCCGACCTCTACTCACAATTTGCATTCAAGTTTAATAATATTATTCACTTTTTTAGCTGGTTATTATTATTAGCGTATGGCTTTGATCGGTGGGGAGACCCTTAGGTATAGCAGGAGCCAATTAACTTGTCATAAATCAGCTGATCCAGTAACAATTAAACAGTGATTTCGACACAATAATCAGAAGGCTTGAAAGTCCTAAAGACCTTTAAAGTCTTTAAAACACTCTTTAAAGAAGACCTTTCAAAGAATAACTTTTAAAAGATCTCTTCAATAATCTGCGAGATTCATCATTTATAGGTTAAGTATTGTGATATTGCTCTTTGAGACAGCTGATTTCTGACAAGTTGAATTGATTCTGCTATACCTCCACCTCGCCGTATTAACCAATTTTCACTTGAGATAAAGAAATGAAGTATGATCTCCTGAAGCTACTTAATCATAAAGAAGGGTAGCTTGTTTTGAATCAATCATTCATAGAAGTTAATCGTTTGAAATATTCTATTTCAGTAGTAAAGTATTTATCAGAGGAAGGAAACAATGACATAATTAATCAGTTACTTGGAATTCAGGGCCGAGACGAGAAAGTTCAGGGGCCGATGTCGCGTGAGAAAAAGAAACAAGAAACAAGTAATTTGAAGTAAATCTCATTTCAATTCCAATTTAAAAAGAAATCTATTGAATAATCTATTTGAAAACGAAGTAGCTTGTCTTCAAATCAATCATTTTGAAAAAATATCATCCGAAATTTTCTTCTTAGTAGTAAGCCTATGAAAACTCTTGAAAGCAAGCCTATGATGTTTAAGACAACTCCAGTGGTAACTTATATCGTTTATAAGAGTCCTAAATCAATTGGACATCTCTTTCGAGTTTCATCGAGCGATTTCTGTCATAATATTGCAATATACATTTCATACTTTATGATATTGAATATTCAAATTCTCTGATATTGATTGAAAGAACTGTAAATTGAGGTCCTATTTTCACTGTCCTACGTCATTTTAGTAGAAGAGTTTCTAAGAAATTGTTATGAGAGCGTCACAGGGTATTGACCCCAGTTGGTTTGTTGGTGGACTGTGAAAACACTTTCTATTGATTATAGTCAAGGTGAGTACGAACCAATTTCTTCTATCTTCTATTATATACTTCTGCAAAGAATAGAACCTAAAGTGACCCAATAATACTTCAATTGATGAAACTTGGCTGTTTAGAAGAACTATTAATCTATTGTATTCTACCGTATTTGTTTATTACAGTAATAAACTATCAAATAATAGACCATACAGCCAATGATGGGTTGATAAGTAATGATGGGCATAGAAGACATTTCTCTGATTGAAACACATTGGAGAAGCCAATCAGAGCTGAGAGGTTTCGAAGGCCAAATTGCCATTATTGACTGACCTTGTCTAATCGTTAAATAATATCTGAGTCCAGATTGTTAAAGTCGGTCTACATTGAGATTCTATGCAAGGAGGTTAGTGGAGTAGCCCTTTCCTACTCAACACATGAGTCTCTGCGGATTTAGAGAGACAAAAATTCAAATCACTGTTATCAATATGAGTGAGAGGTATGACATGACCATATAAAATTCAATTCATCAATCAGAATCAATGTTTTCTTTTAAACAGAATGGCGATCACCACTGCGCAAATCAAGGTGGGCGCTATTGTGCTGTACAAAAAATGTAACCATTTTAGCCCTCGCCTTTAGTTTCCTCTCCTGATGAAATTTCAAAACGTGGCGAAGCGATGACCAAATAAGTATACCACGCTTCGCCACTAATTTCAAACCAGCATTGCAACGAGAACCAATTAACAAATTTGAGGGCAATGCAATAACATTATTTAACGGAGGTTAAATTCAATTGGATTTTTGTGCCACTAGCCGATTAAGTTTTGTCTGTATTATCTAGAATATGTTTGTCTATGTACGGTATATGGTTTCTGTAGTTTGATAGTGTAGAAACACCTCTATAAAGTTACACTGAATAAGATCCGCAGCTTGAGCGACTTGTTCACAGAGCGCGTTGGAGCTGCTGATAATTCTAATGAAAATAAACGACGGCTATCACACACTGTACTGTTTAGTAGTTGCTATTTTGGGACAGAGAGGCAACAATGAATATTATTATTTAGTCAAGTGAAGAGTTAATCGGCCCGCGCAGGAAACTATTTTGGCGGCGCCGCTCAACGGCTAGAAATTAAGATGAACAATTTGGACAGAATACAAAAAGTAGATGAAAAAGAAGGAGAAGAGAAAGACGAAGAACTGTTCAGAATATGAAAAGAAAAAAAGAAAGAACAAGAAGAAGGAGAAGAAGAAAAATGAGAATAAAAGTCTTTAATACCATTGACTTAATTTATACGAACGAGCTGATGAGATGTGAAGAGGGGGCAAAACGAGTTTTCTGTTGGTCGCACACCATTTTCCAACTGATAAACATGAGAATGTAAAGAAATTGTTGAGAAAACCCTGAGAAATAGTTATCGTAATATGAAGGAAACCTCAATATTTAATTTTTCAAATTTTATTGACATATATGTACTATTGTTCAGGAGGAAGCGTGACAATTTAACTATCAACGCCGGGTATATGTCCTATAGGAAATATACCCGGCGATGACCGGTTAAGTATACCACGCTTCGCCACAGTCACAGCCATAATATAATTAATATTAGAGTTTGGAAGCACGTTAACCATTCGTTAAAAATTTCTTGACAATTTGGTACCATTACCATTAATAAATTATGTTAGTTTTAATTATTATTGTTGCGTTTGTAAATTTTAAATCATTAATGAAGGTAGAATGATAAAGTTAGTACAGTTTTCACTATTATTTTGCTGTTGTATGATTTTTGAAGAGAATGTATTCATTAATATAATATATTATATTATTTATATTCGTGCAGACGTCACGGAGTTTTTTACTGCTGGACTCAAACAAAATTGTATTTTTAATTGTAAAATTTATTTGTTTATTTTTCCAAGTTGACCACGAATACTGGATAATGTGGTCAACTGTAGTTCCTGCTTATCAAATAGAATTTTTTGTATGATTTTGTTTTTTTAAAGGAATAAAGTTCATTATTTCATTATTTCATTATAAAATAGCGTCCAAAATAGAAAACTTGTTTTGACTTCTCTTTACCCGCACATTCCAAAAAATAATACAGTATAGTCAGTCATAAACTATTCCATGTAAATAACCTCCTCGTTCAATCTATTTCTGGAACAGCTTCCTGTTCCAATAAAATTTCTTATTTTCTAAGAACCTTATTAGATCTCTTCCCTTTCTGGAGACTGGTAAGATTTTTAAGAAGGGAAATGTAGATTTAACTTTTGCAAGTTGCCTCTGCTATCTGGTTATCGAATGATGAGAATCTTTCATGTACTAGATTATCTAGATTCCCATTAAATTGGCCAAAACTAATGTAGAAATTACGGTACTTATGAAATTGGACATAGTTTAAGAACTAACTAATTTTTGTTCATTGAAAATTTTATAACATGACTTTAATATTATTGAAATAAAGTTGAGCCTATACCAAAGATTAACCAAAAAGAATTAATAGGTTATCTCTGCTTGTACTAAAACATTACGACGGAGGGTAAAATATTATTTGTATGAGGAGCTCAAGAGAATTTACAACAGGCTTATCCAAATAAAGTAGTGAATCTTTTCAAGAAATAGATGGCAAAATTTATTTCCAGAAACCAGAGTTTAATTCCGATTTCAAAGCAAATTATGTCTCAACGATGCCAAATTGCCAATAAATTAATAAGCCACCAGTGACGTCAAACAACTTCCTAAAGACGTTTATTCGATAACAGCTTTCGTCTTGACTAATCGAACTCCAATAACCTTATTTCCAATGTAAGGGTGACCGCTTGAGGCGTTCAATCTCTGTTTATTATCATTTATGAGAACGAAAAATCGTTTTAAACTTTAAAGTATAGTTAAGGTCCATAAGATTAATCTTTCATCATCATCCTTTCCATCCCTCAAGCACAAGCCTAGAGCTTATGTGGGCAAAAACACCTCACAAAAAATAAAATTTATTATACAACATAAATTATAATAATTAGGTCTACTCTTATATCTGAAAGTGGTCATTGATTCATTACATTCAGATTGAATAAAAATACTTGAAGTTGTCAAAAACACTTAATTAATATTACAAAGAGATTCCGGTTTCGGTTGTTAGACTATTATCAATCTCTGGTAAACTGAACTAGAATACAGTGCAGCAGAACTTAGACGATTGTGATGAGAACGGTTTAGAACGCTTCCTGATATAAGCTCCTCCAAAATGGGCATATGGCGGTTCAAACAATAACTGCAAAGAAAGGCAATATTACTTGTTTGAACCGCCATTGCTACGACGTTTGTAGAAACCGCCCATTGTGAGAGGAGCTTATATCTAGGCCAATGGCAGGCGTTCACCTTGATAGGCCGTTCATCTCCCAATCACAACGCTCGGTTACGAGTATAAATTCTGCTGCACTGTATTTTAGTTTAGTTTACTAGAGATTGATAATAGTGTAAAAACCGATACCGGTATCTTGTTGTTTTATTAAGTATTGTGGTTTTGACAACTTCAAGTCTTTTTATTTGGTACTAGAAGTCACCCGTGCTTCGCAACGGAGCTACACAAAACAAAGCTACATTATAATTTCTTCTCTACTGTGTGTATCAAAGGTATTATTCATTTTTTTTCTGGATTAGGCCTTTAAAATATTGTATAGCTTAATGCTATGCTAAAACTGAACATATACGGTAGGCAAAAATGGTGATTTAAATTTATTGAGAAATTCATTTCATCCAATAAAGTAATAAATTGGACCAATTCATAAATCAACAGGAAAAATATTAGGAAGGAAATGGAGAGAAGTATTTATTGTGGCATAGGCTTCAAGTTATTCTTGATGGGTAAACACAACTGTATACTAATTGTAAGTAGTATTTACGCTACTTTACTGTAAGCTACACATTCATCATTTGTCAAGTAAGTTACCTGTAAGCTCAATATTCCCGTTAGCAGTCAGCATTTTTTAAGAAGGCCCGGTATCAATCTCATTACTTTTTGCAAATGCCCCATACAAAAAATCTTCTTAAATTGCGAAAATTATGAACTTAGATCCCCGTGAATACATCCACCTTCATTCCAATCTTTATTAATGTACCACAATTTGCAGTATCACATCTATTCCATCAGATAATTCCGATGACAATTTTGTAATTTTTATTGCTGTCATAGAACATTAAACTAAATTCAATAATAGTTTGATTAGTCTCTATTTCCCAATGTGAAATTTCAACATTGTAATGTCATAGCGATTCGTAAAAGTATTAGAAAAATTGTTTTACTTGCATGAAGTTGAAAATTATCTGCAAAATAAGAAATTCATTATAAGTCCAAAAATTGGATAAATTACATTGTTTCTTATGGGAAAATTGATATTGTCAACAAATAATTTAAAAAAAAGAATTAATTTTATTTCGATGAAAGAGCAAAGAATAATTGATTTTTGAAAAAATTTATTGTAAAAAAAATGGCCAAACTGAGACTCGAACCCAGCGAGACCCATCATTCCGGTCACGCTCTAACCAACTACTCCATCACAGCCGTCGAAATGTACTCTGTTTGGTGGCGTACTAAAGTTTCTAACCTCTAACTCGAATCATTATGAAGTAGCTAAGAGTATTTTAACGTTCCCGAATGAAGTGGTATTTAAGCTTCAATTATGAAAAATCTAGAGGAAAATTGAAATTTGGGCTTCGAGGCATAACATTAATATTTTTGGAAACTGTATGCAAAATTTCAAGCTTCTAGATTATTCCCGTTTTTTCGAACACAATCCACAAAATTAGCTTGCTTCTGCTACATAAACACACACACACACGCACACACGAACACACGCAACCGTATCTTCTTTTATTTATAAGAAGATGGATAACTAACACAATGTCACCTTCACTACTACACAGACACTCAGATTCACCATTCAGAAGAAAGTTATTTAGACAGAATAGGGAAATTGATCACATTATAGTAGAAGTAAGCATAATAGACTATTCATTAGATGCACGGAATTCTTACTGCATAGGCTACAAATGTATAAGATACATTTTATAGACTTTCGATAGTTATTTATTTATGACCTTGCCCTCCCTATTGGTCTATGGGTATAATCAATGAGCACGAATAGGCAATACGGTAGTTTATAACAACATCTTGATGAGTGATGACTCTCAATGACAACCTCATTGGAGAGAATTTATATTATTAAGCTCGATATAATATATTTGATAAGATATTATGGTCCTCAAGACGTTAAAATAATCGAAGAGCGTTTGAATGAGTGTCACGTAAGAGCCATTAGCCCATAGTCTACATAAACTACATAGAAGTATCTCTCTGGTTGATGAGCAAGAGCGAATAGAATTAAATGGGAAAATGTTATAAAGTGGAGAAAAATGTTAGGTTTTCCAGGGTCACGATGTCAGAGCAAGAAGATAGCCCAACATAACTTCTTATTAGTAGAAGTAGTGAACACATAACTTACATAAAGTCTCTCCCTAAAATACAGAGAAAGAACAGACCCTTTCCTAGAGTAAACTAAGTTTTTTGCAAGCAACATCTTGGAAACTTGGAAAACCCCTTGAGATTTTCTAGAGTTATATCTCGAGAAGTGTAGACTTAAATCGTGATAACATAGACCCGACTCTCTCATGAGAATTTCTCTTTCATCAATTTTCATTTGTATTTCTTATTATCATTCATTTTATCTACAATAAGTGATTTATACATTTGTATGACCAATATTTATTTCAAACTGGAAATTTATATTACGTCATTTTTTCGAAATGGAATTCTACCAGGACCCGTATACACCATCTTATTTCGAGCTAACTTCAACGAAATGATAATTCAAAACAAGATACTCGTACTTACAAAAAGATCTTTTTGTTTTAAACTAAGTTGCAAACTGGCCTTGATTTAAATGTTATTTTTACCAAGAAACTTAGTCAACAATACCTTGATTAATGATAGCCTGGACCTTATTTTTCGCAGAATAATAGAATTAAAAATATTTTTAAACAAAATAAGTTTTTGGCAAGAACATGTAACTACTCATTAGACAATAAACAGAACATTATATTCACTCTCACTCATCTGGTTGGAAGCAATGAAATAGAGCCACTTCAAACAATTATGAAATGTTTGTTCTCTGTCAAAGGGGATATTTAATGGAGTAAATCATGAGAAAATACTTTGAATGGTCGCAAGCGCCAGAATATTTATTGGGGAGTTTTCATGTAAGCTGCAGTGAAACGTTTTAATGAGATGTGCGTTGTTACTAATTGGCTTGGGGACTGTTGACAAGCGAACAAAAAGTATTGTTTTCTACAAAAAATCGAGTTTTTATTTATTTTTTTTTTTTACTTTTTCCTTTGCAATTAGCCGGAAGAGTTGAAATTCAATTAGAATATTATGGTAGCTGCCAAGCCATCACAATAATGACAATTTTTTGCTTTATTTCAAAATAGTAATTGATCATAATTTATTTTATGAATGTAGTTGATGCTAAACAGATGGAACAGAGAAGAGAATGAGAGCTACGGACCAATGACGAACAAGGTCAAGATTGAGACAAACAAGCTCCGCCTACTTCCTTGTGATTGGTCAACAAACGTAATATTCTAGATTTGGCCGGAAGCAGTTACTAGATCATGTTCAATCCTTATTAACCCGCTTTACATCAATTAATATCGCATATATGAAAAATATGATTATTTTGAAGACATCAATATTGTTCCACACACATAATATTCTATTCAATCACTACATTAAACTTAATTTCATCTCGGATTCTCTAAATTTTAACTATTTACGTTCAAAATTACATTTTTTTGTATCGTTATCTTTCTCAACCTCATCCTCTGGAAGCCATTCATTAATACAATCTAATGAAACAGATCATCGTCTCTTTTATCTTAATGAAATGATCTAAAACATCATAGACTTGATTTTAAAAGTTATTGTAAAATTTTTAATGTATATTTTTCAAATGATACATTCATTGAGGCTTCAATGTCTAGCTTGAATCTTCCGCCGATGGTTCACTCTTCTCTCACTTGAGCGCTAAAGTCTTCAGTCTCGTTCTCGATGATTTAATGCAGAAAAAAACATGCAAAATATCCTAGTGAATATTGGAAGAAATGTAGAACTTTTTAGTCTTTACAAGGAGGGAAGACAAAAAGCCGTGAATATAGTATTTAGGACATTCTGGGTAGGCCTACCTTACCCAAGTAGGTATCAGATTTAAAAAAAATTCATTCAAAGTTGTCGTGATGTCATGAACAAAAATGTATATGTGATAAATAATTCATCCCTACCACAACATTTTACAAGAATATTAATACTCGTATACTAGGCTAGTTGAATAATTCAACACAACGCTAAGCTAGATAGAGCTCGAAAGTTGCTTCACTTCAAAAGTCAGAGGTCGGGCACATTATATACACACCTCATCACCCCCAGGACATGTCTGTAAGGCTTTGATGAAGCTTCCCTATCTCAACTCGGGAAATCCCTATTTGTTCTATTCAAATGAACATGAATAGAGCGTGGTCAAGCCTTTGGAACTCCCGCCTCACAAGAGTATCAAGCAAGGGCTGTAATATGCTATGCTTCTTGCAGTCATTATAGTCCGCAGAACCATTCTCAGAAGCAATCTACGCTTATTAGAATTAAGGCATGTCAAGACCAGACTGCATTGTCTTGCGTTTCAATCTGAAATTTTGGTTGACTTCATAGAGCTTCATTGAAAATGGAAATTTTGACTACAATATGTAGTAGCTGATGGTATTTGCAAGGATTGAGGCATAAGGATTATAATAAGAAGTAAGTTATTGCTACTGAAGAAAAATTCAATCGATTATAGAAAAAAAGAGTATTTTATAGAAATTATTGTGAAGGTAATTATTGGTGTTTGCAGAATCGGCTTCCATTTAATGGAAATTAGTGAATTGCAAAAACCTTTATAATAGCTACAACATGCCTGGATTTCAAGAATTCCATCATGAACCCTATCGTAATGAGGGCTCAGGCATAAAAAGTATGGGAATTCATAGATACTGTAAAAAGTAAAAGGAAAAATTGATGATTATAATATACTCTGTTAATAGAAGCACAACTAAAGAAAGATAGCATGATAGTAAATGATAGCATAGTGGCTTGATCAAAAGGAAAAATTAGTGTCTTTGTTTCACAAGATTTTATTTTCATTCAAAAATACCTCAAATACATTTCACTTCACTTTAGTCTGAAACAATCCATCATGTGCTATGGATTGAAATGGATTCAGTTTTGAATTCAGTAAAATTCTCTATCCTAATGCTTTATACAGAAACAGAATATCCGAGACAAATGGACATTGACAAGTTTGGCGGCTGCAGAAATAAGATTTCAAGACAGAATTGCAGCTTGGGAGGGGAAAAGTGATAAGAAACCTGAATAGTGAACAGTAACATGATTGTTAGAGAGTAATACTATTGAGTTTAGGGAGAGAGGAAGAGGGAGTGAGGAGAGAGAGTGTGTGAAAAATAAAGAGAGATAAAATTAGAGAGAGAAAGAAAATAAGAGGAGAGGAGAGAGTCAGAGAGATACATTGAGTTGGAAAATATCGGCGCGAAGACATTGAATGATGGAATAGGAAGGAAGCCCAACCGTATCGTCTGAAGGATATGATTGGTTGCTGGTTCAAGTGTGGGTTTGTAGTTACGATAATTGGACACCGCTGAAAGTGTTCAAGCCAGGATTTGGAGAAAATTGAAGTGATTTCCAGTTGAACTCAGTTGTAAGCTCGATGGAATTCTGTCAAAATAGGATTCCTTCAATATTGGGGGGACAGCGTTCCATGATTTATCAATTTGTTATACTCGCAGTTATGTGGTTTCTGTAATGGGATCGAAGAAATAAAGTTGTTCGCTTGTCTGAAACGCTTAGTTGATTAATGTATTTTCGAAAGAAACTTAATTTTTATTTTCTTGATACTAGAAATTGATGTGAGAGAGATTACTTTTTGATGTTGATTTATCAACATTAATAGATAATAATTAACTTGTAGTACACCGGAATTCTTTGATGCTTGGAATTCATCTGGAATACTTAACTTCTTGGTATTGAAGAATCAATATTAACAAATAAGAACGATTTCAATTATTTGGTACATGGGTCCAGCTAAGTTCTTTGAAGTGATTGATTAGAAGATTATTCTCGAATTAAAAATGTTTTCGAATTATACGCACTAAGATTTTTTGTTTTATAAAGCAATGTTAACCTTATAGGCTCATCGAACTATCTCTGGCTGTGCAATTGAGAAGTGGATGCTGAATAAATGTATATACAGTAATAGGTACATGTATTGAAGGAAGTAAATCACAAAGTATGAATCCATGGAACCAGGAGTAGAGACAGAGTAGACGAGTAAGAAGCACAAATTAAATCAAAGATTATGATGAAATGTATAAATAATAAAGAAATGGAGACATAAAGACATATTCGAATGAACAAATAAAACAATGCACAGAAGAATACATTTTTTGGTGGGATAAAAAGTAATTAATTGTACGGATGAAAGCTTGAAAACAACGGACCAATCACGAGTCACTTCCATATTTAGACCACGCCTATGGACACACCTCCTAGCTTTGCCAACTCTCTCCTGATTGGTTGATTAACACTGAGCAACGTGTTAGTAGGTGCTGGGTGATCCAGTCTACAGACACACCTACAAGTTCCGCCTACTCTCTCCTGATTGGTCAAAACAGTATTTCTGATATGTTTTCGTTGAATGGCAGCAGTTTGGAGGATTCTACAAGTCTTTCTCCTACTATTGGTGAGATTTAACTTTTGCATTGTGGAACAAAAATTACATATTCTTACAAATCTGGTATAGGAAAATTTCCTTAAATTTATCATCTCGAAATGATATTCTTGAACTGTATCCCTGAATATAGATTGTGTTTATCATGATATTGTTTAGATTTTTTGCAATATTATTGGTTGGGTTGAAATAATCTATTTTTATTGCATAGATCACAAAATGTTCTGTTTCTTCGCTTTGATCAAGCTCTAGTCTAAGAATTCAACAGGAGTTCACTAACAATGAAAGTCAAAAACATTCGTTACTGTAAACAAAATGACGAAATAATTTCTGTACTCAAAACGCAGTTCAAGAAGATCTCAAGTAATTCTAAATGATTATAGAAAAAAGTATAAAACGATTTGGCAGCCCTCAATTGTTTTTTTTTTCAAATTAAAAAAAGAGACCTGTTCAATTGTTCTTTTTTGTTGGATCTTTGCGGAAAAATAAAAGAATGACCCCTTCAAACATTAAGTTTATTACACAATCATGTGAGGATAGGTATCTCTAAATAGCTGACGATCCAAACATACTTAAGGTTAGTAACTCGACATTACAGCTTGAATTTGGCTCAGTTCGAGCAATTCGATGTGCACCATTTAGCATTTATACAATTCGAATTGTTTTTAGTTGCTTTCAACCTCTGCTAAGATCATCTTTGTTAGTCGTCAGAGAATTCTTGTGAGTTCCGCATATAACTTCATTGCATTTTAAAATTTGAAACTATTTTGTTTTCCACACCGCGAAATATTATTACAAATTGCTATAATAACATTATTTATCTTATTCAACATCCATTGTAGATTGTTTCAATAAATTGAATATTATTGATCAATATTTTACCGCGGCTACTATTTATTCATTATGATGAGCTACATTTCAAAAGCACTAAAATCCAAGTTTCATTTTGATGTTCTGTTTATTAATTGGAATATTAAATTGACAATTTAAATAGTGTTTTGGAATGGATCTACACATAATCAATGCTCAAAATCACTTGATGTGGATCCATCTTTTTTTCACTTGTTCAGAATAAACTTAAAAGATTAATTACTTTAAAAGTGAAATTTCACTTTTAAAGTAATTAATCTTTTAAGTTAATAATGTTCAAAAGATATATTTATCTAGAAAGTCAATATTTTCACGTATGAGGTTCCACGTGAAAGGCTTATAGAAGACCATTTTGCTTTCTCTTGAAATTTGAACATTGGAAATGGAAGTTTTATTATAGATTTTTATAAGTTGTACTATTTTTGAATAAATTCATTTTTTGGGAATATTTCTCAATACAAACAAACTCATATTACCTTTGTTAAAATTATGATAATAAAGGAAATGCCAGTTAGTATAAAATGCAGTGGTTATAGTGAGATATTAGGAATAATTTCAATTTAAAGTGAAATATTGATGAACAATGAAAACATTCCAAATCAATCAATCGAAAGTGATTTTCCAATTTCGAAGAAAATCAACTCTTATTACTTTTTTTGTTATTTTTTGGTGTTTTTTCTATGTAACTCGATTATTTTGATTGATGAAACTGTATTCTTGTGCTCTTGTATGCTTGTGATGAGCTAAATTCTATGTTATTGAACGAGTGAAGAGTTCTATACCAGAAATAAAACGTTCAGTCACTAAAAAATAGTCTGAAAGCAATCAAACCTCGGAAATCAGGATAAAAGGGATATTATCAACAAAATAAATATAGTCAGGAAAATGTCTATTTTTCTGTCTCACCTAACACTGAGAGCAAACTGTTGAAAAATCAAGTTAAATGTGAATTATATAATCGAAATCATTAATTAATGGTGAAATATAGTCGAATTTTGTTGTCTTACCTAATAGTGAGAGCACACCACACGCAATCCAGATGAGGAAGCTCATACCAACCGATCTGGTTCTAATCAGAAGGCCAGATGGCGACACGAATATGCCAGACCCTGCAAGTAAACAGTAACTTTTACAAAAATTAAGAACATTTTCAATATATGGTACTCGTATTCAAGCCATGTAGAATGAATAGATGGTTTCTTATGATGGGAACAATCAATTTCAGAAAACAAACATAAATTATGTTACTCTTTCTCCACTCTGTTATCATCTTCCTTCTCTTCCACCTCCTCCTCCTCCTCCTCCTCCTCCTCCTCTTCATCGCACTCCTTCTCCTCATTCTCATCTTTAACCTCCTTCTCCTCCTCCTATTCCCCATCATTCTCTCCTCTTCCTCCTCCTCTTCCCCATCCAACTCCTCCTCCTCTTCCTCCACGTCGTCCTTATCATACTCCTCCTCCTCCTCCTCCTCCTCCTTCTCCTTCTCCTCCTCCTCCTCCTCCTCCTTCTCCTCCTCCTCCTCCTCCTCCCTCCTCCTACTCCTCCTGCTCCTCGCCCTACTATTCCTCATTCTCAATACATGTTTTTCCAAAACAAATATTTTCCAACAATAAAAAAATGTTCCAAGATAGTGTTCGTATTGTACTAATACTTGTATTACTGCGATTGCTACTCAGATGTCATCCTAATACCTAGAACTAGATTTGGTAGATTTCATGCTCAGAATTGAAAATATTGGCAAATGTATGGGAGTAGCGGGAGAAAATGTTTCAAGATACAGTGAACCAATGACCACACTGTGATTATACTGTCTCTGTGGGTTAAGCTTATACTGAATCGAACTGAAAAAAATGAATTCATCAAGAGGGGATTGATTTTCATCGTGAAATACCATCTATTCATCTAACATGGCTTGAATAGTCAAAGATTCTTCATTACATCTTCGTCAACAACAGCAATCTATGACATACATAATAATACACAATTCCTGAATTGTGTATATTGGCTCTCTTTCAAAAAATTACATTTTTTTTTCTGAATAATATCATTCCGATCATATTAATCAATTTTCGGAGAACTTGTCTCATCACATCCACTTCAAAACATGTATTGAAAACAGTTTTCCAAAATCACCAAAGTGGCTGCATGTAGATAACGCTCTTTATTTATTCAGAAACCGCATTTCAAAACTGAGAAATTTACTGTTTGTACACGAGATAATCCTTAGCACATTTCCATCCATGCTGAATGGGATTGCTTATTGAGAATTGAGTTATCTCGAGTCGGCCGGTGTTTTTCTCTTGTGTGCATCTCTAGTCTGACAAAAACAATCTGCAAACAATCCGAACCAGGTCACTGAAAGCTTGACAAAAATAGGAGCCACTGTTCCTCTATCTAGGGCTTATTTCAAATCAGCTTTGTCGAAAGACATCTCATCCGAAAGCAATTTGGTTTTTGCTCAGCTCTTTTCATGAAATTTTAGTGATAGAGAACAAATTCGGCAATTCGCTTGCTGATTGAGGAAGATTAGAATGGAAGCTGATCCGCTTACCGTGATTACATGTAAATGAAATGAAAATATCCTCTATTGGGAGGAATTCGTCCTCTCTGCTACTAAACCTATGTAAACACTGGTTCTTGTTGACAATGCTTCTCATTTAAACAAAAAACAAAACTTCTCTAATTGAACAGGAAGTTTTCAGTTGAAAAAGTAAAGTTTTTTAGAAAAGATACCAAAGATTCATGATTTGTACAAATCGAAAAAGACTTCCATTTCTAGCTTCTAAGACAATTATGAGGAAAACACGTGTGATGATAATGCCAATGATATAAACCTTATTGAAGCATTTTAAAATGATCAAAGTTTTTGAGAATTCATCTATAAAGATCCAGAGTCTGACATGATCCAGAGATCCAGACATGTTGATATTGTTTAGTGGCTGAATTTTGAACATTGTAGAAACCTGCAATGAGTTGTAGAATCATAAATTTTGGTTTGTTTTCAATCCAAATGTCTTAGAAAAATGATCCAGGTATATTGTTCAAAAACTTTACTCGGGCAGTAAAATTTTCATCGATCGAATGGCATTGACTGGATGCTGGTGAAGAGCATCGGGCCTTTTGTTCCGTAGCACTCCAGTCAATGGTGATTTGGTGAGCATTATGTTCATATATAGGAATATTCTCATTCTCATATATAGGAATATGAGACCTTGAAACTGGAATTAGCAACTCACCGATCATGGTGCCGACAATTAGAGCCACCCCACTGAAGAGTCCCACCCGTCTCTGGAGGTGAAGAGCGTCATCCGGAGCTGCGTCCGGCCCCTCCAGCTGGTCCCCCCCCGTCCCGCCGCCTCCACCACCCCCGGACCCCGTCTCCTGGTCCCCCCAGAGCCCCCCGTTGCAGCCCCCGACCCCTGTGCTGCCCCCCACTGCTGTCCCCAGCTCCCCTGCTGATGCTGCTGCTGTTGCTGGTACATTGCTTCCTGCAACAAACACAAATAGCAATTCATTAATTCATTAATTCATAAATTAATTGATTATTATTTTATTCCAAGATGGGAATATTCGATTAAGTTGATAACGCAGCCTATTATGGGTAGTCTGAAACGCATTCTACTATTGATAACTTACAAGTTATTTTACTATTGTTATTGTTATTATTTACTATTATTCCCTTTACAGCAGTGGGCATTGGCATGCATGTTACGTGCCGATAACGGTCCTGGTATGATACGGTGTAGTGGAGACCTTTAGACTTTCTGAATAGATATCAAAATTTATTTCTTCTGTAACTCTGTATTTTGTGTAGTTTTGTATAGGTTTTCTGTGAAATATTTTTTATCATTTTCATTTTATTACTCCACTATTGACCAATTTATAACATCAATTATTCTACTATTGTTACTTAAGGAGAAATTAACATTTCTACAAAGATTAATTAAAGATTTCTACAAAGATATTTTCTTGTTTCTATAGCTTGCAGAATACAGTGGTAGTACTGGAGTTGATATTATTTGCGACAACCTTTACAGAATGAGTTTGCGCTCAACTAATTCATTCTTGCATCATGAGAATTTATAAAAAAGATAAGAACTGTAGGTGGTTCTTTTCATTTATTCATATGTTTGATATCCCACTTACAATCTAATACTAATCAGTAGAGCTATTATCACAGTCATACTCCAGAGAAAATAGTGTTATATTAAGGAGAATTATGATAGGAGTTTCGAACAAATGGGTAAAGTTTTGCGGGAGACTTATCGTTCCACATCTTGTGGCTAGAGCCGCACTTGCGTGTCATGCTGACATTTGAGAAATGGAGTTTCATTTCCGAAAAATAGACTGATGTCAGTTTACTAACACTATTGTCTGAAATATTTGCGGAGATTCTCAAGTGCTTTTCAAACTTTGAAGTGGTGACGAATGTCGTTTGAAGAGTGGCCCGTCAGACTTGGAATTTGAAAGCTTTGAACTGCTGCAACTTTGCCGATGATGCCCACATTTGTCTAGGACTTGTGCATGGGTTGAGAGGGATGTAGAGAAAATGTCGGATAGAATGTGAATCGAATCCATGATTGGAATAACGGTAACAGACTGAAGTTGTGATGTTCCAGACCACTAGGGTATGCTGGCTAGCTTATCACTTTTCCCGTGCTTCAGAACCTACCTATACTTCGAATAAATTGTTTGAGAAACAAGAACCACTCATTAGTCTTTTGTCAGTCCATCATTGAACTGACCATTTGATTCAATGATGCTAACATTGAATCAAATGGTCAGCTGTTCGGACATCGGACTTTCTGACAGAAACGTTTCTAGTGAGCGGTTCTTGAGCACCAGGCCAAGGGACAACTAGTTTCATTTGAACTATAAAAGGTACGACCACCATGTCTCCCATAACATGGAACTAGCGACGATTCGGAACTATAATCAGATTCATTTAATTTGACCCTTGAAATTAGAAAGATAGATAGAGAGTTATTATTTCTTTGCCATCGTAGTCTACGGTCATCAGCAACGTCAAGAAATAATACCTCTCTATTTATCAATCCAATGCCAAGCGTCAAATTGAATGAATAGCACTACTAGTAATTAGGTTCTCCTCACCAAAAACAGCCCAACGAATATTGAAATATCAACTTTTATCATCTCATTTAGTAATTGAACATAATTTATGAAAACTGTTTGAAGAAGGGTTTCTAATACTAATGGCTATTGATTGAGAGCAGATGCGTTGATCCATTTTTGCATTGTTAATTGATTCGACCTTGACCCGATTCTGCAGACTATTTCGTATTTCGTAGTTCGTCATTTCCGTATTGATTGATTCAAGTATTGCACTGGAAATAGATTGTAGCGCAACATTTATAATAAGATTCCTAACACCGATTCATGTTTGAAGATTTTACTAGACGTATCATTCTAGATAATAATTATATATTGATAATATTTATAATTTGATATTATTTGATATTTTTTATTCGATAATAATTATGAAGTTTGTGATATTATACATGAAGGAGAAAATATGAATACAATTAAGTAATTTCCACTTGAATAAGGGCTGTAAAAAAATGAGAAATGATGATGAACAGACAAGCTGTAAATGAATAGCCTAAATGTCTTAAATAAATTTCTTGTTGTTATTATCTTCCTCTATATCATTCCATCTACTACTTTGTCCTATCTTGTCATCTTTGTACAATAATTTGAGCCACAACTTCTAATTTCGCGTATCAAAACCCCTTTTGGTTCTATTTCTCCAAAAATAGGTTTTATTATTTTGTTCGGTTGGTTGAATGAATTGAATGAATATTGATATTGAACAATAATTTACTTTCAAACAATTCAGAAATTAATATTGAAATTCAACTAAATACAAAAAGTAATAAGAATATTAAGAAGAATTTGAATGATCTAATCTCATTGGTTGAACAAGAGTAAGTTTATCACACAACAACTAGCGCCATCTACCATAAGAAAAAGGCGTTCTTCATCACCCAGTACCTAATGTTATCTAGCGTCAGAATTTAGAAATACATTGTTGACCAATCAGGAAAGAGAGTAGGCGGAGCTTGAAGTTGTGTCTATAAACTGGATTACCCATCACCTACTACCATCCGGTGGCAGAATAGAGAATTAAGTAACTCATAGTTAATCAACCAATCAGGAGATAGCAGTCGTATTTTGTGTTTTGTATTACACTTTTCGTGATAGGTCCATCATTTTTAAACTTCACTATTTTACAATTATTGCATGCTCTATCAACCCATTCTTTGCCTCTATTGTCATTTTTATAAAATATACAGTTTCCTTTTATCTTAAGTGCAAGAGAGGGCCCCCCAGAAACAAATAAAAGCAGCCTGTTCTATCTTCAGTTCATTAATACTGTTGTTTATTCTACTTATCTGTAAAAATAAATTGTAGAATTGACAAGAAATTAAAATTCTATTTAATTCTCATCAATTTTTGTGTTTAGTTGGATTTCAATATTAGGCCTAATTACTGAATTATTTGAAAGTAAATTATTAATTTTCAATAGTAGAATCCTTGTGTTTTCATTTTGATTACTAAATGAATGAATGGATTCATCTGTTTTTTCCTTGTTTAATTGGACCATATACATCTTGCTACTTTCTTCATCTATTTCTATCTTACAATTGTTTGATCAGGCTCAACCAATATACTTAGATTAGCTGATAACTAATGAGAGAACTAATGAGATTAAAGATAAACTGAGTTCAATAAGCTTATCCCAACCGGTCAAATGCAGTCTAACATGATATAAATTTAGACAATATTTACAAAGATGTCCTGTGAGTTGCTTATATAAAATTTATTCTAGATAAATTTATCACCAGAGGAGGGATGAGGAAATGGCGAAAAAATGGAACTAGTGCGGGTTGCAATGAAGTCTTGGCCCTTAATTCTCACAATAGGTAACTTACTATGTATTTCAAAAAACTACCAGTTCGAAATGATAATCCAACATCACTTCCTGTGAAGGCGTTTTGCTCAGTATTGTATTACAATCGATCAAATGTGGCTTCCCTTTGACTTCTCAGCATTGTGCGACGACTACAAGAATAAGTTTTTGTTGAACCTTTGTTAAGTTTTGTCATCACACCTTTTTGTTGGATATCGATTTTATGCCTCCTGTCATTTGATTAACCTTTCTCCAACTCAATACTGTATTAATAGTACTAGTTAAGTTCAGTACTTTGTTTATTGTTACTTGTAAGAGGAACTCTGTCACCGAGTTGAATGAAAACGCATTTCAAAACAAACATTATGAGACTTATACTTCAAAAAAATTAATGTTTAAAAATGATGGTACAAAACAAATAAATGTTCACATGATGCTACGAAGCAAATGAAAGTTTAGAAGACTCTACAAGGAAAATTAATGTCCACATGTTACAAGCAAAGACGAGAACTCCATTATCAATAGGCCTTTATTGTTTCCGATACTAAAAACAATAAATTCATGTAATACTTCAAAATAAATATTATATCAAAAAATACTGCTGACGCTCACCTAACGAGCCAAAATAAAACGTTTTCCTTAATCTTTCACTGTACATAGCATCGTTCAGATAATGGATGCTGACTCATATTTTTACAATCACTTACATGCCAGAATCATAGAATATAAGCTCACAGAATAAGCTTGAAAGCAGACGTTTTTCAACACAAATCAGTATCGCTTGATTTATGCGCTTCTGAGCTCAAAACTAGAGAACTTGCCAACTGCTAGTAACTTATTTACTGCAGGATGCAGAACAATACTTTCAAAGTTTTATTCAGAAATATCTCTTTTGCTTGCATTTATGAGGAAGTTTTCTTCAGTCACGTAATGTTTAAAAGTTGGAAGAAACAGAGATTTTTCAGTAAAGTAGAGAATAAAAAGTGGAAAAGAGATATTTATTCAGAAATTTCAGTTTAGCATGAACGGTGACAGTTGTAAATATTGTTTAGAGTTGACACTCATGTAAACAACCTCTTGTCCCTCCATTGAATAGGTTTGTCTTTTAAATCTTGAAGAATCACTCTGATATTGGAGTTTTATTTAAGAGTTTATTGTGAATCAAAGAAATCTATGAGCAAATCAATATTGTAACGTTCTTAAAGAAAAGCTGAAAATCTAAAATCGGGTTAAAGAAACCTAATGGTGCCATCGTACCTGACTTGCTATATCTACCTGATAAATATATTCAATATATTATAATATAAACTATATCCTGATATTGTTTATTCGTACTGCTCCTACACATCACGTGTATAATGAGATGTCTCGGGAATTACCCAAGTGTGGTGCCACCATTTGGCTGCGGGAAGGACATTTTCAATATTTCAGTTGATGTAGAGTAGAAGTTCATTTCAGTCGACTTTATAATTTTTTTTGTTTAGAAGCATTGAAAAACTTCATTGCGATTAGAGGTAACAAAAACTGATTATTTTTAATTTAGTCACTGGATCTTAATTATATTGCTGACACTATGAAACGAGTGATTATAAAAGAATAGAATATATAAGTATGCCCCAAATTATGATGAAAAATTTTGGAGGAAATTTCTATTTCAAGAAGGACCGAGCTGGCGATGAATAAAATTCCTGACTTTATCCCATAGCATGTTTTGATACTCCGGCGTAATTTATGAAGACTCTCTTTTCAGAGAAATGTCATAAAATAAAAAACCTCATTGTCAATCAAAAATGTTTATCGCTGTACCCAATCTGTCAACACAGCTTTTATTGTGCCTACAGTCATAAAAATAAGATGGCGAAAATCAGCAGATGATGGTTAACATTCACAATGGGATCGTAGCCTTATATATTGAACCTTTAAACTGATTGTTTGACCCATTTTGAGTGATATGACAAAGTCAAGATATCAAAACAAAAAATATTCCTCCGAATATTTAAGCTTTCTTCACCTCTAAATAATGCATGATTTTGTTTTAAAACATACGCTGTGCTACGCTGTAAGTATGTTATTACACTTAGTGAGGACTAAATTAAAATAATTTTCGAGAATAATATTTTTTTAGTGTCATGGTGACTTCAATATCAATAACTAAACTTTACTAGTGATATCGAAGTAGGTATTCATGATCCCACTCTTTTTTACTCAATCCCAATCGCAATTGAAAATTTATAATCATAATAATAATGACGCGGGTGTTACTATTCTGTGATTGGTCGAAATTATTCTTCCGAGTAGGCTCAGTTGATTGGCTGGGATTCTAAAATGGCGGACACATTACACGAAATGGCGGATGCTCCATTATTATATCGAGTTGTTTGGATTATGTTGAGCTGCTGAGAACATGCTTTTTGAACTTCATTGCAATATTTTATTCGAATATCGTCATAGATTCAACATTATTTGCCCGATGACATTTTCAAAGACGCTTTTTGTAAATTATTAGAAGAATAAGCCCACAGTTGTAGTGTGAGTGATAGTAACCATTATAGTGATAGTGTCCGCCATTTTAGAATCCCAGCCAATCACGTGAGCCTACTCGGAAGAATAATTCCGACCAATCACAGAATAGTAACACTCGCGTCATTATTATTATGATTATAAATTTTCAATTGCGATTGGGATTGAGTAAGAAAGAGTTATAGTTGGTGATTTATAAACAAATAATACGAATTAAAAACTGATTAAAATGATTTAAAACTAATACGAAATAAATCTAATATAATTACTTTCAAAACTTCATAGAAACATAAGTTCATAGTTTAGATCTCAGATAATGACGTAAATAAATGCAATTCAAGGTTTTCCAATGCTATTCTATCTGAATTCCTCACTTCAATATTACTTCAGTTTGTCGTCAATCCCACTATGTTGCTGTACTGATTTATCAACTTCTTGAATAACCAGCTCATTTATCTCTTACATATTTATCTGTCTCTGCAACCGGACGATAGTTTGTTACAGGATTCAGAATATCGGTGATGCAGATTATGAAAGAAATGTTCAATTATTATAATTTGAGATTCAAGGAGTTTTGGGTGAATGCCTGTTGTTTCTTACTATACTGTAATTTTTATTGTCATTAAATTATATTAATAATTGGCAACAGTCTTATCAATGGAAATAGGGCTACTTCTTTGAGTTTAACCCTAATAACAAAAAGTTGGAGATATTTTTTGTCGATGAATCTATCAATCAATTGAGCCCACGGTTGAATAGCAATGATGCCTTCTCTTTAAAAACACAAACATAAATCAGCTGGCTTTAGGCGAGAGCGATTTCACGAGTTGGTGAGCTGCAGCTGAAATAACGTTGGACCTTAGAGTGGGGAGTTCTATAAAGCGCTCAATAAAATCGGCAAACAGTTATGTCTTTTAGGACATCCAAAATACTTGCGTTCTATTTTTGAATGAAGCTTGTGACTGCGAACACGTCTCAGCTCAGACGCTTGAAACTGAGACTTGGCTGATCGCCTGTTTATAAACCGAGCCTCACCACTCCGGCAGGAGAAATAAGTTTTCCCTGATGCTGAGCTCTTTTGAATTCTCATCCATACGAATGAAGACTTCCTCAAGAAAAATTTTATAGAGTACTAATTCTTGTGATATTTTTGGGATAGTCTTCTTAGATCAAACAACACTTAACAGAGGAAAGCAGAAAACTCAGGAGAATACTTTGGATTGTGGTGGTTCTATGAATACTAACTATACTTTAAAATGATGGTGATTCTATAAATACTAAAAGAAACTAATAAATAATAGTAATAATTTCAATATTTGTAATGTTTATTTGGAATTTGGATGAGAATATTTCAATTTCTTCTTCTTCTTATAGTGCATCTCCTATCGGAGGTTTGCTATCATAACAGCTATCCGGACCCTATTAACTGCAGCTCGGAAGAGTTCCACATTGCTACAATTAAACCAGTCCCTTAGGTTTTTAAGCCAAAACACACGGCGTCTTCCAATATTCCTCTTTCCACCAATCTTTCCCTGCACTATCAGCTGGAAAAGTGCGTATTTGGATCCTCTCAGTATGTGACCTAGATATTGATATTCAATTTCTATCTTTAGTGTATTTCGTTTTTTTGTGAAAATAAATTTGAAATTGAATTAACCACCCACAAGCCATGCTCATGTAGGCATCACCCTCAAAATAAAATAATGATGAAAGATTGGAATGAGCAAGATTGCATCATCTCTTCTGCAATAGCTGATATTAAAGATGACAGTGAACAAGAGTTCAGGTCAAGTCAGATTGAGTGAGAGAAAGCACACCTGGGTTGAAGGTTGAGCAGTATTGTGCCAATTAGGACAATATCTTGACTAGCGAAAGCCAACTTTTGTACTTAACCTCAGCTGGGTATTGTTTTTATGTAAGCAGACATCTAAAATCATCAAATTTACAAATCGCTGGTTTAGTTTTAAACTTCCGGTGACCTAGTATCAAGTGAATGTAGAAAGTGGAAATGGTTTTCTCAAATAAATTCCTTACAAAATTAATCATGTTTGAAATAAAACAGACTCTAATATTACTACGTAACCTAATCACGTGATATATTGGCATGTTTAATAGCCTATTTGGCATGTGCATGTTATGCCAAAATGGAGCACGAGTCTACATTCTGGTACAGCTCTATCAACTGCTCTCACATTTTGGCATGTGAATGGATTCGAATTCTTTCATTCAAACATCATTCTCATATCTAGGGAAAGAAAATGAGTTTTGTTGAGTGTATGAGTTTACTTCGAGTAATTAGAATATATGTCTATATATCCTCTATTTTCTATTCATCAAATAAAAAATCTTCTTGAGATAGGTAACATGTATATATGCATCTTTGCATATATGGGAGACTGTTGATAGCTAGTTCATTGCACTCAGGCACCTGGACTGACTAAAGAATTAATGCAATGCATTACAGCTTTTTACAGTGTTCAAATGCTATAAGGATAAGTCGTTATGATATAGTCAAGTTAATATTGTACAGTGGATCAATTCTTGAAACACTTCGAATATCGCAAACAAAATAATGTAATTATACAATAATTATTCAGGTTCTAATTATTCCCTTCTAATTATTCAGGTTCCTTAGAAGATGAATCAGCTATACACCAAATAGAAAGAAAAGAGGAGAAAGAATGGAAAATTGGAGCAAGAAAATGGCGTGGCACTCAGGAACGAACATAACCCCCAAATAGTAGAAGGGTTACATCACCCTCTTGAGGTGCAACTCAACTTTTACAGCACAATACCAAATTTCTACAAGATTGTTGATTGGAAAAAAAGTTGATCGGATTTACCTGGAGCCCGCCGAGAGAGATTACAGCTTTTGGACTCAGTGGTAGTGAAAGTACACGTCAGCAGATCCCTAAACTTTCCTCTCATCCTCAGCCCGACGGCTCTGTCATACTGAGGCGCATGCCTTCATGCCTTCAGCCTGGCCCGGCTCGGCTCAATAACGCCGGTCGCTCTGCGCTTGCGCCGACAAAAATCCCATCACTCGCACCCTCGCCAATGGAGACAGCGCGAAAAGGAGCCAGAGCGGGAGAATCTACCCTTGCTGTTCAGACCATGTGTGTTTAGATCAACCAGACAAAGTAGATAGAATACAGTCATAGTGTATAATAATGTATTCCAAATACCTTGAGAAAAACAATTGATTTTGCTGAGGTTCAATGATTCTAACGGCCAGTTTCACGAAAATCCATTTGACTTTATAATACAAATGTTTGATTAGTTCTGTCAGTACTGTACTATTTTCCTGTTCGATTTCGTGGTGTCTCCAGTTCGATATTTAGAGTACTCAATGCAGTTCATAATTTACTTCAGATTAAAATAGGTTAAAATATCAGGTTAAATAATCACGTAGTGATAATCAGGTTAAAATAGTTTTCATCTATTATTATGAATATTCAGGCGAAAACTACGCAACTGGCAATACAACTTCTGCTATAATCTTCAATTATTATGATGGTCAGTTTCACGAAAATCCAATTTACTTCATAATACATGATTATAAATTCTTAGTATACTCAATACAGATTATCTATTACTTTAGATAGGTACTGAAATTGAACATTCAGGCGCAGACTATGCAACCCTGCAATACATCAACAAATGGATCAACAGAAAGTTGTAATGTCACACTTGGCAATAATAATTGCCAAAATACAATAATTAAAATGAATGGAATTTACCCGCCGTAAATATTTCATCGTATAATAATTCCATCTAACGAAACCAATGCGAATTAGACGTCAATGCAATGACGTCATTTTAAAGTCACTGGAAGTAACGGTGTTTAATTGGTTTACGTGCAGCTGGCCGTGATATTAGTGCTTGGGTGACGAATCTTGAATATTATGATTGATAAGCTAAGGTGAGCTCCGAACTAGCAGAAACGAGTTCATGGAAGCAAATAGTTAAGAGTCTGAATAGTACAAACTACATGTATAATCGGTCGATAATCTATCAATATTTTCTGTGTAAATTGCAGTAATATTGTGTAACATTGGTAGAAAGAGTTCACTGTTTTTGTCGGGAAAGGACAAAAGTTAATGGATTCCAGAAAAATGGGTAGCATTTTTCAAATAAAATGAGATGAAGTTGATGCATTCAAAAAAACATTGTAAAATTCCATTTTTATTTTTATTTTGTATGAAAACAGAACTGACGACTCTCTGTGAACTATTTGTCGAATACTAGGCCTATCGTATAATTCATTCTTCTTCACTTCTCCTACTTCACTACTCCTCCACTTCTCTTCTACCCCTGTAATTCTACCGTACTGCTCCACTCTTCCCTTCATTCATTCCTATCATACTCCGTGTATAACACACCTAATAATAGTTAATAATGCCACCAAAGAGAGCAGCTTGGTTTTCCTACAAATTTTCCGCAAAATATAATGATGAAAATGGATGTGAATAACAACATCAAGGTTAGTAGACTTATGCATCACTTAGTATACCTTGTGCATCACTTCCAAATCGGAATAATTACTGTACCATGTCTCAATAGAAACAAATCGTTTTACACCTTGAATCGCTATCTCACTGGAGTTCAAAAGCAATATTGTGTAGGCGACCATTCAGTGATTTGTGGTGGAAGTAGATTGCACCTGAACTTTGTCAAGGGTCACGTCTGTCTACTCTGATTGCAAGATTAGTTGTCGACCTCTAAACCTCTTCCACCCCTCTCGGGGGCAGCTTTTCAATTTATTAGGACACGAGGAATTGCCCTAATGGTGATTGATTTACTGGAGTGGAGAATTCAATTCACCTGAACAGTTGAAAATGAAATTAACAAATTCAATAATACTCTGTTGAATCTGATAAGAAAGTAGATAGCTCAACAATGGAAATAAAATCTTTGCTTTACTTAAATTTTCCACCTAAATCGAGATGAATCACAATAAATCAGGAGGTACAGAATTTTGAAATACTAATTATTATTATTGGCATGAGAAGCAGACATTTGGAATAAACACACCTTCATTCCTAAGATCACTTGAATTGAAGATTAATTGATTCTTTATTCATTGCAGTAAATAAAAAGGCTCAAAGACGAATCATGGACACCCTTTTCTGACACAAATAATTAAAATAAACAATTCAAATGACAATGACATTTTGCAACAGTAATAGGCTAATGCAATATGGAACGTAAAGTTGTTGTATTACAGAAAATACAGAAAAATTTCAGCAACGTTAACATAACGTTACGGCCAATTGCACAAAAGCCAATAACATTGAGCCACTGTAAGATGAAAATATTATTTAAGGGATGACGTTTGAGGAATTTATAGTAGCCAAGTGGTTCATGATAGAAGTCAAGTCTATGATAAATCCACTCAAATTTCCATGATTATAATAAGAGAATTTCAGGTAGCATAATGTTATCCTCTCATCTCAATGAAGAGCCTATGGAATAAAAAATCCAGCGTTCTTGCTGGATTCACATTCGTGCGTTCTTGCATCACATGCATAATAGGTTTCTTTCCTATGTCTACGTGCCCGATTAAAATAGCCCGCTTCACAGACATGCGTAGAAGATGGTTGCGACGTTTCGAGTAAGCAATGCCCTCAAATGACAACAATCAATTTCGTCTAGTACCGTATACAGAATAGTTGTCGCCCGGCCAGAGTATAAAATAGTAGATTGTAAACAGCGCGGCCTTGAATTTGTCACACACGTTCTAGTGATCGGCGCCTCAACTAAAATCATCAATGTTGTTTACAGAAAGCGTCGTGTTGTTTGAAAGATATGTCGTTGCCTGCAAAGAATCTAATTTGGAGCAAATTCTACTTCCTATTGAGGCCAGGGAGGGATTTGCTTTAATTTTCCAAAAGATTCGAAATAAAATAATTGAACATTATCATTGATCACTCTAATGAGTTCTTTAATAAGAATTGATTGACCCAAATGTGATTTTTATGCTTTGTTGTGAAAGAACACCTCTTGTAGTTATTATACTAGCCTACTTGCAATATTAGCACTGCTAGCTCTTATTAATACTAGTTCTTAGACGTCTCGTATTTTATTTCTTGAAAATACTCGTACGTTACTCAAATGATTATTGAACCAGCAATTTTGTTGATATCTTCGTGAAAAATTTAGTTAACCTTTGATTCTTCTAGACTCATCGTCTAGTTGTTATGAAGTTGTTATGAATATTACCACATTATGATAAAATTTCATTTCTATTTGAAAACATGTCTTTCTGACATTAAAAAAATGAATAAGAGTACATTTCAGGAATGTAATATTATAATCGTTACGGTACACCTATTCTGCCTATTCTAGATTATAAGAAAACACTATACTTTATGATATTGTCAATTCCGCTACTTTTAAATAGGTCAACTCCACTAAATGATTTTAATGTAGTAAAATTGAAAAAATCATAGTGTTTTCTTTTATCATAGGGTTCCACAAAATCAACAAGAAGTTTATTCAAGATTACTTGTGCTCCAACATACTACAATTTTTTAAGGCATCTACATCGACAATGAACAACCTCAGAATTACACCATTACAACTTTAATGTTTGCTTGCACCAGCCGGGATCAACTATTTTGAATAAGCTCATCCCATTCAATTAACATTGTACTGATCCTGAATCAAAATTGATCCTGCTTGTTTCAACCCAACATAAACGATATTCAAAGTGTGTACGAATTAATACATTCTACAATATCAACATGGCTTTATCATAGTGGATGATGCATTCTCATACAATATGAAAGTTTTAATGAATAAATAATCATTGTCAATCCAGGTGGTTGACCATAATGAAGCTATACAACTACACTGTACTACTGAGACACAGACACCTATTTTGGACAACAATTTTTTTTTTGCTGGGGATGATGCCCACAGATAAGCTCTAGGCTTGTGCGTGATGATGAAAAAGGTGATGATGAGAGATGAATGGACCTCCGAACCACTGGGAGCTCATAAAGTGTATTTAGAGGAGCCGGTCACCGATACAAGAGGAGTGGTAGGCGCCATCTCTTATCTAATCTCACCGATTATACACATGCCTGCTACCACTGGGACAACCGCTTCCCTGAAGTTCCACATCAACAGTTTTCATTGCATTATTATTCAAAATTTCTCAACCTCTACTGAGAAGAGGAATTAAACGATGATGACAATGGCGTTAATTTGCAAGATCTCCGCTGTCGAGACTATTCCAGCTGATGACGTCATATCGCCTAGCACAACGTTTGTAATTTAGTCGCCGACTTGCTAATCTACGTGACAAGGTGTCAACAAACGCAGCTCATCAACGTCCAAATTGAGTCACATTGTCGCCCTAAATTGGATCTTCTTATCATTCATCATTCTGGCGAGTTTGAGCAGCCAACATGCTCTGCATCTGCTATGCACAGACTTTTGGAAATTGAGTCTTATGCAGCACTCACACGTTGCTGATGCCAGTCGACTAGTTCTCCGCGTCAATTTCTTAGATTTTTGGAATGGGTCTCCGTTTAAATTTTATGAAATTTTGGAATGGTTCTCCGAGTCAATTTCTGAAATTTTTGGAATGGTTCTCCGTTCTATTTTTATGAAATTTTTGGGATGGTTCTCCGTGTTAATTTCTGAAATTTTTGGAATGGTAACGCTTATTTCTGTTTTTGGCATTATGATATTATAATTAATATTAAAAATATTCAATTTATTAGTTTTATTATTGTGAAACTGGCAATAAATATGATTAGTTCAACCTTCGAGTTGACTCATTGAAGATAATGAATAAATAAATAAATGAATCAATAATTATTTATTTTCCAATAAAACCTATAACTATTACAAATACAAATTCAAAAATATTTACAGTTAATAATACAAAGATTTGTTAGTGAAAAATCATAATCAAAAATGTTACAGTACATGTGTTTGTTTGGAAAATAGACCTACTTCACTATGGCAAGCCATGTCCTCGATTAGGTTTGAATTGTTGTGAGCAAATAATTGAGATTAGTAAGTGTTAAGTGATTGAAGTCTTGTGTGTGTATGATTTCTATGATTAGAAAATTAAATTTAAGATTAAATTTAGATGTACTGCCAGTTGCATAATTTACGCCTGGCTGTTCAACTTGAGTATTTGGAGTAAATAATTAAAAATTTTATTGAGTACACTTGAATGGTGATAAGAAAGTGGACCACTTTGAGAGATGACCAAATAAGTATACCACGCTTCGTCACGGAAAGTGGCACTATTTTAATAAAATCAATCAGGTCATTTGAACATCTACACAGACATGTATGACAGACAATATTAGTTTGTACTCATTTTTTAAGAACTACAAACTACTATTATCTTCTAATATTACTTGCCTGACACAGGAATGAAAAACCAGATGCCGTGTCCAAAACAACCTCTCTTCCTAATTTTGATGAATATTTCAAAAGAGTACCAAGATGTAACTTTCCATAATGGAAAGGTTTTCAAAAGAATAAGTCTGAAACTGAGAAAAAACGTATTTCTAGACCATGCTTCTGGAAAGTCTGGAGAATTTCAACCATTGCGAGAGTACAGTAGAAATGTTCTTAAATCGATACTGCTGGCTCATCCTTGGCCTTTGAGTTATCCCAACTGGGAACCATTTCAGCAAAATTTTTGCCACGGAATTTCTTTCTTCTGTCGCTCTTTCGTTTCAAAATGGTTTGTTTGATCAAAATATGAGAATTGTGTTGACATTGGGGAGAAAAATATTACTGTCAATGTTTTGACGAGGACGACGAGCAATATAGGATTCATTTCAATTTGTGGAAAGAGTGTGAGAACAGAAGATTCCATGATTATTTCTCTCCATTAATATTGCATTTTGTTCAAATAAATGAATATGATTAAATATAAATATATATATTTAAGAGTTCGTAGCCTGGGGCGATAAGCGCCGGTTTGATAATCCAAAGGTTCCTGGATAGAGAACAGTTGACGGAACGGATTTTGACAAGAAGAACGGCCACTCCCGTCTTTCGGAGGAGACGAAAAGCTGTCAGTCCCGACTGCCTAAAAAACGTCGGTATCTCACTCGTCGTTTAAAGGCTCTCATAATACAATCATTACATAAACTACCATTATTCAGCATATGGCTGTTGTCGGTGAGAAAACCCGAAGGTTGTTCCACCTCCACTTAGGTTGAAGTTTTATCCAACTTTCATAAAGACTTCAAATTTTGGAAAAAGTTCTTCTTGATACTGTAAGGAACAACATATTGGAACCTATTTGAGAAGAGGAATAATAAGTAGAGCCAATAAGCCCTCATATACAATTTTCGTTTGAAACTTATATATTTATTTAGCGTATTGCTTTTAATAGTGGGGAGACCCGAGTAGGGTTGTTCTAGTTCACTAACATAACCAATTATCCCTTGATAGTGAACATGGCGTAAGTTTGAAATAAGTTCAACTGATTGATTGTTTAAACTTGGTTTGTGCTGTTTTACACTTAGTTTGAGCTGTGGATCCACAGTGCGAATCAAGTTTGAATTATTGTTTCGTAGTTTAAATAAGGATCTTACGGGCATTGGTGGGATTGTATTTCTATTCTTTCCATCCACATCAATGCTAGAGTAAATGGACTGATACCATTTGGAAACGAAGTGAGATAACATGATAAAAATGTTGAACAGATGGTTGGAGAATGATGATGAGATAGCAATAGACATTTGAAAAGCGAATCATTTGAATATGAATTGCCTCGAACGCTGAAATTTCCCCCACTTCACGTCGACGAGTTGTTGGCATTCGATTTCTAGCTGACGGGTTTTTCCTCGCGTCAGAAATGGCGGGGGCGGAGTGAGTTCGGGCGCTCTTTGAAAAGCTCGATAAATTCTCGCCGAGCGTAGTTTGATCAGAGAGAGCTGGATTGTGTAGGTCAGGTCTTACGGGTTGCTGGTGAATTCCAACTAAAGCAATCATTTGGCCAACAAATTCCTGTCGTGGGATGAAAAATGTATCAATCTCGAAAGTTTATTCTTCCCATCGTCTATGAAAACACAACTTTCTACTGAAATACAGAGCACGAAATTCTTGTAGAAAGAAAAAACTATTTCGTTAATTTTGTTTCTCTTACCAAGTCTTGACCTAAATCGTACAACTCAATGTGTCAATCTCATTGGCAAAATTCATTTTAGATTCTTTCAGTCACTCCAATATTATTATATTCCATAGAAAGTTCGGTCATTCTACTCTATACAAACCAGTAGTTCAATGCACACTGAAACAGCTGCTTCAGGTGTGCATTGGACTATTTGTTTCTATAGAGTAGACGATCATATGATCCAAATGTTGCTAATTGCCATTTCCATCATTCCATAGAAAACAAAGTTGAAAGCCCAGTTTCACGAGAATTCAATTTAAACACATCATTGCATTGAGGACAAATTATTTTCCATTGAGAACAAAGTCCAAAGGCCAGTTGCACGAAATCCAATTGAATTTAACCACCGTGAAATAACGTCATTGCATTGACATCGAATTTATTCAATGGTGTTCGTTGCCTTAGTTCCGTTAGATGACATAGTTTTACGGCGGTTAAGTTTAGTTGGATGCTCTTGCAGCTGGTCGTAATAAGGTCGCTGAAATTGGTAATATAATCGTAAAATGTTCGTAATATGGTCGTGCAGCAGGTCGTAATATGTATATATGGTAGTATAAGTGTGTGAGTGTGATTGTTATTTGCTTCTAATATACTTTTTATTGAAATATAATATTGAATAGAAAACATTTAATGATATTTATATTGGAAAACTATTGTAGCAAGAAGGTAGTTATTACTTTCTTAAGAAAATACTAGAATTTAAAAAAGTAGAGATGGAAGAATGAACAACTTGAATTGATGTAATTTCCGTATCGGCATAGCACTTATAAGATAGGGAAAAAATGTATTCCGATACGGTAGTTACATCTATTCAAGTATAGAAGTAATATTTTTCCAAAAATATTATATTGCTACCATATTACTGGATATTAAAGTTTTCTATGTACTTGTGTACTGACAAGAGACGACGAGAAAAGATTATTATTGACCAGCGAAAATTGTGTTTTTGTCTGGTTGTCATCTAGTTTGAAAGAGAGATTACCGTCACATTGCTTCCATAGAAGTGGCTTCTACTCGGAAAATTGGATTTTGAAAAAAAAAATATTTTTTGATGTTGAAAATAAATGTTTTAATTAGCTAATCAGCTAATTAATGTTCACTTCATTACTCATAAGAGTCATAAGCATCCATAAATTTTAGGTGAAATCAATATAAAGGTCAACGTGGTGCTATAAATTGACGGGTATGAGTAGTGACTGAAATGAACTACTGGATTTCCTACTCCGTTTTCTACATCGTCCTACAATATTTCAATTCTTTTATTCGAATGTATTTCTCTTATTCGAATGTATATCCGGTCCATTAACTCGAAAGTAATCCAGTCAACCATTAACAGTGTTGCCTGTTACAGTTCAGTCTTTTTGTCAACTTTTGTTTCCAAAAGCACATACTCCTTTACGTTAATGCTTCAGCTCTTGATAACTTGTTTCAAGCCCGCATGATGTGTGGCTGGGTTCTGTTTGACGTTCACAATAAACTATTTCAGCAACCCTCATCGCAAACCCACCTAACTTTTTCATTTCCATCAATCTCTCATTTACTAGCAAGAATAATAACAACAGGATGAGTTACGATGCCAATAAATAACGATTGCACGAAATACAAACAATAAACAAATTCAGCAACCCCTCTCCCAAACCCACCTCACTCTTAGGCTAGGCGTACACCGGTTAGTCAAGACAAGACAAGACAAGATTAGTCACGTTTAGTCACAGTACTTCACATAGTTGCTTATGAAGCAACACACACCGATTAGTCATTGCATCAGTATGTGCTGCTTCATAAGCAAATATGTGAATTACTGTGACTAAACGTGACTAATCTTGTCTTGTCTTGACTAACCGGTGTACGCCTAGCCTTAAATTTCTTTAATATCTCATTCACTACAGCAAGAATAATAAAAAACACACCAGAATGAGTAACGATACGAATAAATGATTCCGCGAAACACAAACATAGTGTTAAATTTTGTTTGTTTATGATGGATTTGTATGGTATCACATAAAGGTTGTTACAATACCAATTGCATGAAAAAAAACATGGTATTTAAATTCATTTAATTGTGATCGATTTGTATGGTACAGTATTATTATAGGATATAAAACAAGATTTTTTTAATCTCATGTATAAATTCAACGACTTATCAAAACGTTGCGGTGGCATTCGCATCTGATGGAAGAGACAGTTCACTCATGAACACTACTTCATTAACAGCCACGTTTTGATCACGTAGCACGAACAAGCTATAGAGCTTGAATGTTGTGAGAAGAAATGAAAAAAGAGAAGGGTACAGCATGTCCGAGGATATAATGAGTCAAGTGCAAAGCAACAACTCCCAATGTCAAAATAATCAACAGGCGGACCGAAATTCGTGCAATAATTCCAACAATTCCAGTCACTCCAATTACTTTGCCGTTTGAATTGTGAATTTGACAGATTAATTCGAATTAAATGATGAGCAACGCTCATTGCAGGCGCCATAGTAATTATTTCAATTGAGCAGCTCTGCAATAAAAAAGTAGCAAACAGTTGTGTGAAAGATTAGAACATTCTCGTGATATGGGTGGGTGGTTGATGTATTTATTGTTGCAAAGTTATTAAGATCGTTCTGATAATGGAAGGAATTTTCCATGCCGCATCAGTATTACCAACACAAACCAGCTGTGTAAACACAGTATATACAAGCTTAATTAGCTTCGACCGTTTCCATCAATGGAAGAGTCAACAAGACTATATTCGAAGACATGTTTTGAACATTTTGTTCAGAAAGTGATGATTATTGTATATTAACAAGAATGTTTGGATTGAATTAAAAATTGGGGAGTACGATGGTAGCAAGCATTCAAACCGCATAACAGTGTCCTAATTTTAAGTCGGGCTTAGGCCAAAAAATCAACTTATGTCTCGTAAATTTGTCAAACTCTTTAACATTGTAACTGAATAGAACGTTATGCTCGAACATTAAACACAGACATGGTCATTAGTGTTACAACTGGCAGTATCAACAAGAAAGGCTTTATTCGAAAAAATTGTATTATAAATGTATCAATATTAGAATCTCCATCAAAGCTAGAACAAATTTGGTTAGTCGATCGTTCTATTTTCAAGAAAGTATTTATATTGGATGAGAACAACAATGTTTCAATTCAATAAAACATTGTGATTGAATTTTTCTTTATGCTTTTCTGATACACATTTAAGCTTGTGCGTGTGTAATAATGTCATTATAAAAATGATGAGAGTAGTAGCGAAGCGTGGTATGCTTATTTGGTCATCGCGAATGGCCATTTGGTCATCCTATAGGAAATATACCCGGCGATGACCAAATAAGCATACCACGCTTCGCCACGAAAAGAGAGATGAATGGACCAACAGAAGATAATCCGCATAATGTTGTTGACCAATCAGGAAAGAGTAGGCGAAGCTTGAAGGTGTTTCTGAAGACTGGATCACCCAGCACCTACTGCATTCTAACGGCAGAATTTGGAAATAAATTGTTAGCCAATCAGAAGAGAGTATAGGCGGAGTTTGTAGGTATGGCTGTAGGCGTAGTCTAAACTGGATCTTGTTCGTGATTGGTCTTTCTCATTCTCTGCTCTGTTCAATTATCACTATACTACCCTTCTGTCTATCACTGTATTATGTATTCTTTTTCAATTTATATTATCCTGCTTGTTACTCTTCCTTCTCTTCTAATTATTTTCCTGCTTTTCCACAACTGCTACTCTCTTCACTCTAATTATGTTCTATGTTTTCAAATTTCCTGTATCTAAGGATGAAATGAGTTAGTTGAATGAAATTAGTTGTTGCAAAATATTCAACTGCAATCATTTTCATTCCTGTCAATTAAGTCATTATGTATTTTCCTGTATCTATTGAGAAGATAATTATTCTTTTCTCTTCAACCTTCTATCCAGGGGACTTCGCCCCTGAACCATCAAGGAATGGAGGCGGTTATTTTTGTATTGTCAAATTTAATGACTCAATTTCATGCATTTTCTTGCTTTTTTAGAAGAAAAATATATATTCTATCAACAAATTAGTGGAAAACCAGCTTCACAGCCATGGTCTATCTAGTTTTCAAGAACAATTAGTGGGGAACAATATTTTATAGAGACACCAAAGGAGGAAAAGGAGGAGAAGGAGGAGGAGGAGGAGGAGGAGGAGGAGAGGAAGAAGAAGAAGAAGAAGAAGAAGAAGAAGAAGAAGAAGAAGAAGAAGAAGAAGAAGAAGAAGAAGAAGAAGAAGAAGAAGAAGAAGAAGAAGAAGAAAAAGAAACAATATTTTAGACACCAAAACTATTCTTCAACTGAAATACGCATGAATCCATCGATTACTCAATCATGAAACGATAAAGAAATATAAGATTTCCCTAACTTTATACATCAAACATTCACTCCAGTCTCTAGCGAAAGCGCAGAGCTCTCTCATGATTGTATGCATTTCTCTGGGAAGTAAATTAATTTTGTGCCGCTTTGAAAGCACTCGATTTAGTGGCCAACAAGTTGTACATTAGCTAAACTCCGGGAATTATTAAGGGCAGTGGAATTTGTCTTCGTCCTAATAACAAAAGTTTGGATTTAATCCAAACAAACTTCGTCAGACAAAGCTCATTCAAATTAGCTATTTATTTGCGAGATAACGACAATTGGACAGAAATAGCTATGATGAACAAGTGACGGTGGATTGAATTTTTCTTTAATCCCTTCAACACAATTAAAGTGAACTCCTGAAATTTTATAAACAAATTTATTCATCATAAATTAATAAAACCAATTTATTTAATTAAATAATTAATTTTATTCTCCAATTGAACTAAATTAATTTATTTAAACTAATTTATTCCTCTTATTTTTTCAAATAAATTGGACTAAATGAATTTATCCATCTTGGAAGAGAACAAGAATATAGATACAACAGATAACATTGATTTGTCCAATATGGAGGAAATAACCATTCAAAAGGTGAAGTCTTGTAAGGTTATTAACAAAGTTTTTCCAGACCTCAACAGCCTACGCATTTCTGATTCTATTCTTGGTAGTTCCTTAACTTCCCCGAAAAAATCCAAAAATAAAGTAGCAGGTCATTTCTACGAGAATATTGGCGCTTACATAAATATAGAAGAAGTACTATATCTGATAGACGATGAAAGAAGAGTATTCAACTTGGCATGGAAACCGTGATCTTCACTTTCGTGGTTGTGAGTTCAACAAATTTTTCAATTCACGAGGTAATCTACTGGCAAACGTATTTGTTTAAATGTTATACTGCTTTTGAAGATTTTGTGTTTTCCAAAGAATTTTTTTGGCAATGAATTTAAATTTTAATTTCAAATCAAATATCTCATAATTCATTGCGATAGAAGTTTTCATTTTTTCAATAACTTTATGATCATCACAATAGAAACGTATTCATTCACCATTCGTTTTATAATTGAAAATCAATTTCTATCCTGCTCACATTCTAAACTCTGAATTTCTCACAACTAAACTCGACTCCTTTAAATTTATTTGCTGCAATACACAGCGTTGCCAAGTGACAGTGATGGATAGAGCTGCTTCTTCTGCATGAAGAGAGCCAACATTGTAATATTCGTTCCGTATTGAATCGAGGCGCTGTAGCTGCAGAGTGTTTCACCGACATAAGGAACAATGTAATGCGTTTAATAGCGGTCCATTGTAGTCTAGTATTCAATGGGCTACGTATCAAACTTCTATGTTGCCCGTTTAATTGATTGGAGAGCTTTGCAACCGCTTTTCAGAACTTGTTGAGAACTTTGGTTTCTGTCTATTAATATTCAGTTCATGTTTTCCTCCCTTCGTCCTTTTATAGGCTACATGCGGTTTTGGTGGAAGATAGAAAACGCACCGTTTCTAAATACACTGCAAATGAGTACGGTACTTTAATGAAAAAAAGCATGAAAGTGTATAATCGATATGACTAAATCTAATCGATAAAACAAACGCAACGTTTCCAAGTACTTTGGAGTGCTATTATACAGTATAAAAACTGCAAAACCATGTATAATAATTGATAAAATCTTCTATGAATAATCGAATCAATGAAAAAAATGCAAAGTTTCTAATTAGATTATAGCAAATGAGATATTTAATGAGTACGCACGGCATTGCATAAAAGCGATCATTCGCTTAAATGTGTTTAGACGTTTAGTACAAATTTGTTTATTATTTGTACAATGATAAAAGGCCTAATGCACTGATTCATGTATTTCTTGGTCAATAAAATATTTCTAAATTTAGACCAGATGGAGCTCTGTTACAGGAACAAATAATTCAACAATTGGGTAGTGCTCGCATGAGCTTTAGACTTGTGCGTGGGTAATGGGATGGTTGATGATGAGAGATGAATTAACGACTGCTTGCAACATAGTTTGTCTTTTAAAAGCCTTCAATAAAATTTCATAGTGAGTTTAATCATTGTTTATGGTAAAAGTTTATAGTAAGCCTACTCCTGACCATGGTTTATGTTCAATGAACATTCAAAAATTTTTCCAATTTAATTTTCATACAATTCTATACAATCAATATTCAATTTAGTTATAACAGAAGCAATGGTATTATCGGAATAATAACTTATAATCAATCTTGAATTGATTCCAAATAAGTCTCGAATTGATACCGTAATTCCAAATTAATTAGCAGGGTAATTAAATCTCAAATAATGGATGAGACCTAAGGATCTGACCTAATGCTGTTAGATATTCCCTCGTTAATTTGATCTACAGTTATCTGTTCTACGGGATTGATGATAATGCTAGGGAGTAGGATCAGTTGAGATTTTCAATAAGTGAAAATAGCAGTTCAGTTTTCAGGTCACTTGCATTTCCCTAGTGGAATTACAGTTCAGTGACTGGACGCTCTTTTGACACGAAATCTTTCCCATCACGCGATTGGTCAGTCGATAATTCCATCTTTCACTGTTGATAAAAACAGAACGGCAGAACTATTTTGGGATCCCAACCTAATAAAACCAGGTGAGGATAACCATAGGTCTTGAAAATTCTTTCGAAACTTCAAAGGTAGAGAAGATAAAAATATTCCATTAGCTTCAATTAGAAAAAGTACTTCAATTCCCCAATTAATTAACAACTGATTACAATCCTGTAGGTTCTAGTTCGCTTCCCAGTGGTTTCCAACTTTTTAAACAAAATTCCTACAATAATTCTTACAGTATTCATAAAAGTCTAAAATATTCCATTAGTATAAGATGGAAAAGTGTAATAATGTTTTTAATTTACTAAGCGACCACAATCCTATAGGTTCAAATTTGATCCCGGTGGTGTTGAATTTTTAATCACAATGACACCCTGTCACCGCTAGGCCTAGAATAAATTAAGATAATTGAATAGGATAATATTGATTATATTATACCGATAGTTGATCTCATTATTGAGAAGTATATTATTGACATTGGTCAACATTGTCAAAAGAAGCAGCATTTCGATATTCTTAATTATATAGTCATGTAATTAGGACTTAGGAGTAAATGTCGTTAGCGAATATTAATTGACAAACTACGGAAAAACAAAGCTAATCGCAATCCATATTTCAAGTTTTGATGTAGCTGGTAGCATTTACAAATTGTACATAAAAGAAAAATTATCAGTCCTTCAAAGCCAGTACGGATTACAAATTTTTCAAATCGTATACAAGATCTGTTCAATTGGCTTAAATTCCAACCAAATTTCCATGATATGAATGATAGCAAGAGAGACTATGGCTCTGATACTGTTAGCAAGATAGGTATTCAAACTTGATTTGCATGATAGGCTATATAGCTCTAATACTGAAATCCTAAACTGCTAAAACATCCAAATCGATTCTCATTAGTAGCGTTTCAACCAATACGGCCAGCCAGAAACGGTTTGTTAGCCATGATAATTGATCAGAAATGTTTCCAATAGAGGAATGTAGTATAGTTGTTTGAAGCCCATACAGTCGCTCTGATTGGCTGATTCCGGACAGGGCAACGTATCCCTCTTCTCTGATTGGTTGAGCAGCGGAGCACGCCCGTGACTATGATTAATGCAGGTATCGATTCTTTGTTGAATCAATTTCTTCTTCGTAGCTAACTGACTGACTGTACTTCTGGGTTCATTGCCTTTCTACCTTCATTACTCAAATATTTCCAATGCTCTCGCGGCGGCTTCTTGTTTTTCATTAAAATTCAACGAAAATCACCAGAGCTTAACTAACACTCATGAAAAACATCATCATATTTCATCAGCACTGTACTTTTAATATCAAAGGTTCAGCTATATTTCAATTAAGAACTCCATCATATTTTGAAAAACAATAATTTCTCAACAACTCATGTTGATTAGAAACCAATAGTTTGCTCGTTCAATCAGTTTCATCGAAGAATTTCATTATTTCGATATAAATATTCTTGTGGAAAAAGCATATTTCATCAGAAAATGCATCGCACTTTTAATAGCGAAGGTTTAGATAATTTTTTCACTAGTTTTATTTCAATTAACAATGTAATATACATTGATAAGTAAAACGAAGTTGAAAAACAATTTTTTCAACAGCTCATGATGATTAAAAAATAAATTCATTCTTCTGATAATGGTTCTGTATTATGAAAACCATTATCTTAATGGGGAAAAGCATCCCTATTGTTCACAATAGGAGTGTATTTATTGGAATGCGAAGTTGAATTCCATTTCGAAATTCATCATCATTTATCCTTTGGATAGAGACAAGCGCCAAAATCAGTATTTTTTTTTTTGCTACGGGTGATGCCCACATGAGCTCTAGGCTTGTGCGTTGGTTATAATTAATGAATTGAATTAGAATTAAAGTTTAGTTAAAGTTATCAATAATAACTTTGGTTCAGCATAAATAAAAATTTGTATTTCGACGTTCATCTCTAGTTTTTTTGGAAGCCTTTCGCGATAATTTTATATTTTTTCACCAGTAAAGTGATTGATAACTGAATAATTATTATCGTTTTGAGATTATATACATTATTTCCTTTACACTTTTCACATGAACCTGTATTTCATGATCTGGTACTTTTACGTTAATTGGATAGGCTACATGTTTGAGATGCTTGATGGTCAATAATTAACAAATTCAGATACATTTGATAACACAATCTGTGTGAGCTTCAAAAACTTTTCATAAATTTTAAATAGAATTTTTTAAAGATTTGACTTGTCTTATGTGTTTGTTTCTCAAAATGAATGTAACTCATAAACATCTCATAATTAACTCGAATGTAAACGAACAAATACCTCGTACAAAAATATGAAAGTGAACCTTTAGATTTCAAACAAGATTTTCTTATTCACTCTTCTGGATAACTGATAATTAGCCGTCATGTAATACGCTATACTACCTTTTTATTTTGTTAAAGGCATTACTCTGATTACCCTTGTTATTGAAACCTTTGAATATCTGTTTTTAATAGGCTTTCGGTTATAATAAGCTATGATTCAACTTCAAACAAAGATTTTATCCATGAAATAGCAGAATAGATAAAAGTGAACAAAAGCAAAAAGCAAGAACGTACTTCCTCAAAACTATCTTCAAAAAGCAAGCGTCCTATTCAACTTCCATTGTTATCCTATCGCTCTTTATGGCCGGTATAGAGATAGCTATTCACAATTATTTTGGTTTTCAACTCAAAAGAGCCAATTTACTCGTATTTCTCAATTCTGTCTGTTAAGAGAAAAAGAAAACTGAGAGTCTGAAGGTGGGAGAAATTCAAATCTTCCATAGAATCAAAGGTCTACTGACTTTTGATGTAGAGTAATTTTCAAATAAAATAACGTTGTTAGAGAAACTCACGTCGTTGTAAAGAGATGTATTTCGAGATAACTCTTAATTTGGAAGTTGCATTACTCGAATTGAAATTTTAATGTTTAGTTAGCGACGATTACCTCTGACTTACAGAGACTGATTAAAAGTGATTATACAGTCTTTATACTATGAATATACCCATTTACTTTGAATTCTTATTCAACTATCTGATTGGGTTGGTCGTTCAAATGACCAAATACAGTTCGAAAAATTGTTATTCCACCTAAGGACCTTAGGTCATCCTCACAAACTGTAAATCAGTAGCTTGAGACTTAAAAAAAAAATCGAAAATGTCTCAAAATAGGAATACGGTCTACTTTTTTAGAAACTCTTCAGTGATAAAGTAATCGATGGAATAATAAGTTAGTTAATTGTTACCTTCTAGTTGGAAGCACTTTGTTGCCTTAGGTATTCAAAAGTTCCATTGGACCTTGATGTTATCAAGGAAGGAATTGAGTTTTTTCCCTTAATAAAAGCACATTTCCAATTAAGTAGATAAGTTTTCGTCATGCTGAAAGATTCTTCAACCTACTCCATCCTGAATCGATTCTCAAGAAAGTGATTTCTATTAATGAATGGTACAAGTGCTACGCTCTTTGCTTCTTGGAATCGATAATGTGATGAGATTTTATTCAAATTCCAATTAGAAACGACGAGAATTCCTCTTCTCCGTTATTGAAGAACTTTTTTCAATCAATCATTGAGATGAATCGGAAATCAAATGGAAAAACAGTTGAACTAGCAGGAGCTTGCATAAGTCTCTCCTTACTTCGATTTTTCATAACTTTTCTTTTGGAATTTGAAACAGACAAACGGTCAAGTACCTGTTTTTTATACGTGCCGGTAGGTAGCCTACCAGACTAGGACTCCAGATTTTTGAAGAGGAAAAAATAAAATACAAAATGTATCAAGTTCCTTACAACACGTGTATTACAAAATGTACAATTAGAAATAGCCATAATTATTCATATTTACACACTGTAATCTAATCTGTGATTGCCAATCTTTGTGCATGCAGATAAAACAGATTTATAAGGTTCAACCCTCAACATTTTTCGAACACCACATGGTCAGTTGTTGGGGGGGGGGGGTGAATGGAGATGAAGGAGGATGAAGAATAGAAGAAAGAGAAAGAGGAAGAAAAAAGGAGAAGAGGAGGATCCGCGCCTGACTCACAGCTATGATAAATTTCCAGTAATGAATGGAGAAATTGAGTACAACAAAAAAACCTATAAAGGTTGAATTATATGCATTTTCAAAACATTATACAAAAACAAATTAAGAATTCATATTTTTTCATATTTATACCTCCAGCTGCACGGAGATCTAACTGAATTAAACCACCTAAAAATTACGTCAGATTCGTTCATTGGTTCCGTTAGAAATCATTTAATGGAGAATGCAAATGGATTTTCGTGCAACTGGACGAAAGACTTAATGGCATCTCTAAAAACAATACGTTTTCTTACCCTTAAAGGATAAATTGAATTACAAGTGTTCGAACCCCATTTATTTTGAGCAAATAAAGTATTCTGTTATATTCATAATACTTTGAGGTTAAACAGAACGTTTTTCATTTATTCCATTCGAAATTGCCTTCCAGATGAAGACCTTATAGCATCTCTAAAAACAATCGCACATTACGTGACTCTCGCCCTTCTTGCTGGAAAATCGATAAAAACAATGTTTTACTGTTTCTCATTCCCATTTTATTCCATGAACTGGCATCTCATTTCAAAAACAGTGTTTTTCAGCCGCTTTCTCAAACCGGAGGAGGAATCGCGCGTTTAATTATTCAAACGATACTCCGAGAGTAATAAAGATTCAAACTACAGAAGCATGTGAAAATGCGCCCGGTAATGGCGGCAATTTCAATCGAATGAATCCAAGCCAAGTGATGCAGTCGGCTGCTAGAATCTAGTTCAGTTTTCTCCAATTCGCTAGCAAGGCCAGACTTCTTTCTACTAACTTGTTGCACAAAACTACCCTGGGTTGGTTTTATCGGCGGCATCACAACTACACATGCAAACGCCGGAGCAGTTACAACACTGGCTGTGTATGCCTGAGGGTGTGAGAATGAGGGAGATATGGAGAACAAGAAGCAGAAAATGATGGAGGAAGAGTAGAATAATATTATAAACAGGAAAATTAGAGGAAGAAGGTGGAGAAGAGGTGTAGGATAGGAGAATGATATAAGAAGAATAAGAAGAGTAGAGAAAGGAAAAGAAGAATGTAACGAGCAGCTTCTAATCTTTCCCATTATTAATGGGAAAATAGGAGGGGAAGGAGAAACAGGATCAGGAGAAAGAGAGAAAAAGGAAGACGAAGAAAAATTACAAGAAGTAGGAGGAGGTGGGATGAAACTAAGTGAAAAAGAGAGAAATAACAGAAGTATACAGGAAGATGTACAAAAGGGAAGGAAAGAGATGGTAGATGAAAGCTTAGATTTAGAAGGAGAAAGAGAAAATAAGAAATGTAGCCTATTGATGTGGGAAAGGTGGCTGGTGTAAAGAGGAAGAGATGTAAAAGAAGGAAACCGAAGAACATAAAATTAGGAAGTAAATAATAAGAAGAAAAAAAGAATTAGAAGAAGAAACGGAACAGTGAACGACTATATGAGTATGAGTGTTTCTGATAGAGTTCTGGATGAGAAATTGTAGGAGAAAATAGCTTTGCACTGTTCGAGTTGTGCAATTGCGTATATAATAGTGGGGCAACAACCTTGTTGCTATTAACCTGAATAAAGCTTTTATACTGAGTGTATCAAACTGAGTGAGTACTCCAGACCGCTCACACTAGAAGCCCTATTTCTCTATTTATGAATTGGAGCAGCGTTGAATACTCTATAGAAGGATTGATGAGATCGTAGTGGGTTTCTGGTGCAGTGCTCTCTATCAATCATTGTAGAAACATTTGAAGTGCGTTATGTTTTTGTTGAAACAATATAAAAGCAAACAGAGATTTGCTTTTGATTATGTTGAAACAAAAACAGAAAAATTGCATTGCCAAACATAACTAAATACTATGAAAAAAGTTATACATAAAAAATAGAAAAGCTCTCACTATATTTTAATATAAAAGATTTCCAAGCTCTAAGTTGAACCAAGTTTGGCGTAAAATCTCATCGAACTAAGTTTCCGAAGACTACAGCATTTGGAGCGGAATCGGGCCTTAATAATAATCCTCCTTACATAATCCTTTTGATTTTTATAAAATTGTACCTCATAAGAGTTTTGAAAAACTCATGACAGCCAATGTGAACATTATATTGCGTAAATTTAAATGCGGTTTGCGCCTAAAAAAAGGTTAGCGGTATGCAGTTTTTATTTGTATTTTGGAGAAAATAAGTTTCAGGGGGGAAAAATTAAAAATGAAATCAGCGCCATCTCTCGAAGTTTGTTCGAACTGCTAGGAACCAGTGAGCTAAAACGAGTACGGTATTAAATAACTTGGCGTCAAATTTTAACAAAGCTTACGGCGCTTTACGCTGTGGGCTTACTCTAGTTACTTCTTACTTGAATAATCAAACACCATCTTTTGAAACACTATTTTTCACTCACGCGAAATTTTCTACGGCATGTAAATTTGATCAAGAATCAGATTAAAGCTCACATTGTCAGTCGTTCAGTGTGAGTGAATTGAATGTGCATTGAATAAAATACTCGAAAAATGTCAGTTGAGCGGTATTAGAGTGGTGTGGTGTCGCTGGTTATGCCAGGAGAAAATGGAATTTTTAGCAGAGATTGGATTTTGCGGAGCCAATATGTCACCAGCATATGAAAACCCGGGGAACGGTGACATAATATTCATCACCAACACAACGTCTGGTTATAATTCTTATCGACATGTTTTGCATTCGCAGATTGAATCTCTTGATACATGTGATGTGGGATATATAGACAGATATAATATTAGAGTCGAGTGTGAAAATATAGATTTTTCTTATTTTTCACTGTACCAATCTATCTCCTCCCATCTACAATAATCTTTCATGAAATAGGTCAGTGTGGTATTAATTTGAATTCGATTCATCACAATATTCATGAGTTTCATCAAATATTGGCACCTAAAATCACCCAACTCCGCTCAAGTCTTGGTTCCCCTTTTCGCCAAGGGACGAGCAAAAACGAGCAAATAGCTGTTTCTAGACACCTTTCAGTTTGTCAATTTTGAATTTTTACTAAATTTCGGAATCAATAATCGCAAAAAAGTAGTTCCGCAATACAAAAGGTTGCCGCCTATGTCTTATATTATGTCCACCACGATGTAATCTTGATTATTTGCAATGACGAATACGAATTCATCAACCAATATCACCTAGACCTAGAGTATTCCGAATATACCGGTACTGTATGTGAATTTCCAATTAGTATTAGTACGAATTCATCAATCAGAGCATCTAGGAAATTTTAAAAATAACAGTTTGTGATGTAACATTACATTCAATCAGAATTGAGAATTCTTTTATTGAAAGCTTCAGGAGCATTTTGAAAAGTCCAGTAGGTGAAAATTGTATCCAATTAGACTTAGGGATTGTTTGGACAATTTTATACCACTTACACGAACATCCAATTAAATTGATCCTCCATGAACGGAACCAATGCAACGCGAATCAATGAACAAATCTGACGACAATGCAATGACGTCATTCTACGGTGATTGAATTCAATATGATTTTTGTGCGTTGACCGTTAGAAATTTTGAAAGCAGAAGAATGAACACAATCGAAGCTTGTTAATATGGAAAACTTATAGCAGGGGTGGCAATGTTAGTTGGCACGCTACAGTATATTGATTCTACATTATTCCCAACAGCTGCTATTTCACAGCGATGAAAAGCTTCATTACAACAATGTTCGCCCATATATGGGAAATCGATTATCCTTATTGTTACAGAATAATTCCAGTAGCACAGCGGTGGAGGTTAACTTTATCATAGATCATATGTTTTCAAGTTCAGACTTCATAGAAATGTGAAATCTATCCTAGAGTAAGTCGATCATCGCGTTGGTCAGTAATAAAGTTGTACGTACGTACAGACAAATAGGAAGGGCAAAATAAAATTCAGTCGAGTTGAAGTGGACCTCAATAAGCTAGGTCAATAACTGAGATTCTCCTTCTGACGCGTTGTAACAAGCAAGAGATAACATTTAATGACATTCAATTAGATAAAAAAAACCAATTTGTTGTAAAGTGAACAAATAGACTAGAATTTCCCAACAAATAATTAACCTTGACAAAAATTGCATTACTTTCAAAAAATCATTAACTTTTAGCAAAAGATTTTCCTTGTATATTTGGTATTATACTTCCTCTTACATAGAGTTTACATAGCCTACAATTAATATTAATTAATATGGAAGCCCAATCAATTGAAATTCCTCAGTGAAATAAAAACGAAATTTACATTTTTCATCATGCACTTTTGAATAGTTTTGCTGACAGCTCGTGATGAAGTGGACATAAATGAATTCAATTATCTTTTTTCAATTTATGATTTAGAAAAATGTCATTTTAGTAATGTTTTCAGCATGACAGTTTTCAATTAACTATTCTCACTGTAATATGCTGTTGTTTAACGCTCATGTCACAAATTGACTTGAACAATAATTGCTTTCCCTATTGCCGTTTTGAATTGACAAATCCCATAGAAACTTAAAAACTGAAAGCTCTAATTCGATGCTTGTAGCCTAACACAACATGATGAATGCTGTAAGTGAATGAGTTTATAATGCTAATGTTACGCAATTTACTTCATATATTATGAATATAGAAAATTCTTTAAATATTATTAAGAAAGCGTTGTAAAACAATGAGATTTGATAAGCTAGCTAGCAAATGATGGAGAACATGATAATGTTGATAGCTAATATTAATAAGATTGATCGTAACCATTCAATAATCATCCCCATTTGAGAGGTTTGTGGTTTCCATATGGGACATCTCCCTACCAAAAAGGCTACTGCTTGGGCTTTTAAGAAAAAAAACAATACACTTACACATATTATAAGATATAAACAACAATAAGATGAAACAATAACTGTCACAGAGGGTGGTGGCAGTTACCCTAGGGAAGAGTAATTGGGAATTACTGACAATATGAAGCGGAATTAATCAAGTTAACCAAGCGGATTGAGTTAAATCAAAGAAACAAACCTTTATCATTATAGCCTATTTAATAAATTGCTAATATTTACTGTACCTACTACCTTATATTTTATGTAATGAAATAACTGATATTAGTGAACACATTTCAAAAAATTGTGAATTATTGACGATTGAGTTATAAATACTAGATTGGTGAGTTGAGCAGAAGTAAAAATAATATAACCGCATCGCTTAATCATAAATCACGATGAGAAATGGACCTCAATATTGATATAGTATTGTTTCCAAACCTCCGGATGAATGTGGAAGTGTTTAAAAGACATAAAAGCGTGATCGTCAATCGACAAAGTCAAACTTCTCTGTAAAAACTATTCGAAATACAGTGTACTACCAATTTCTATTATTTTAAAAATCCTAAGTAGAGTTTGATTATTAGTAAGTAGTAGGACTATTATTTGAGTAAATTTTAGTAGGCAGGACTGGAAAAAATGCTCATTGATGAATATTAAGAGCAAGAATAGAAGTAAATAAAGGGAGAAAACTGGAAAATAGCAGATAGTCCATTTTCACCGCTGGCCACCCATTTCTGAGGAGTTTTTCAGTAGAGTCAATAAATTATGAGTAATTTATAATTTTAGAAATAGAAATTCTTTATAATTTTTTATAAGAATAAAAAATTGTATGATTCATAAGTGGAACGAGGGAAGCCTGTGAACAGAAACTTATTGTTCAAGACTTCTCGTTCAAATAAATAAAATATCTATTCCAACACTTCTCAGTACAGTTAGCAACAATAAATATAGTTTTATTCTTATCTTACCAAACTCAAAAACCTGACAATTGGATGACCGATTGAAAAACCTAGTAAGAAAAACCGATAAAAGAATATATAAAAACCTATAGACGAAAACTCGTAAATGCCAAAATAGTAATTTTTCAGGAGACACAAAAAACTGTTTTATTTCATCCACATTGATAGGACAGTCATGAAATTTTTACATGTTTTCGATTTAAAACTTTATGACCATTACGTAACATAAATTTTATTCAATTTTTACTGTAGTTTATTAATTTAATGACATTCGAGGTTATCATTTTTAGGATTGAAATACACGTGTTTTTCATTTTTGAGTTTCAGAAACAATTGGTTTTCATTTATGACACCAGATTAGTCCTTTTTTAACGCTTATAGAAATAGAATATACGGAGTGTTTCAGAACTCCCTACCAATATTTTAGGGCATTGTTCCTGGGTAAAACCCATATCTAAATATCATAATATTTTATTATACGGAAGTCCTTAGTTGCTCACACAGCAGCAATTTGGTTTTTTTTTTTTATTTTTTTTCTTGATAATGGTAAAAAATATGAAATTCAAACTTTGCACCAACATTTATGACAACTAGATTTATGACAAACTACAAAACATTATGACAATTTTTCAAATTCATAAAACAAAATGGCGGCCATTTAAAATATTGTGTTTCTTGAATAACTCGAAAACCGTTGATATTACAAATATAACTTTTTCTAGTAAATTTAATTACAAATCGATTGACACCTTATTTTTTGAGATTGGACAAATAATAACTGAGATATGACAGCTTTATTGATAGGTGACCGCTGGAGGTTAGTTGCACTCCTTTTTACTGTCCTTTTTCAAATTCACACAAAGTAATCTAAAATCGGTTAAAAATAACATACAAAGCAGACGGAGACTGTTGCATTGTTGTGGCAGACTTTAGCCGCAAGCCCAGGATGCACTGCACGCAGCAGATTTTTCTATCAAAATGACATTTTGCCAAACACAGTGGATACGGGTTTCCTCTAAAGCCAACGATAATTTATTCCTTAGGCCTTAAAAGTGGAAACATGTGGATATTGACAGGTTGTTCAAGTAAACACTCGTTTTCAAATACAATCTATCCAAAGGCAAATTCCTCATTAGTGACAATAGATTATCTTGATTTATTTCATAACATAATTATATATTATAACTTGAAAATTAACAACCATGCATCCTACACATTAAACGGGTAGTAAACATGAGCGTTGTTAGCGACAGGTAGTCTTAATAGCTTCCTGTAAAACTATTTGAAATTATTACCGTGCTATACATATATTTTCTCAAAAATAGGGGCAAATTATTCATGTTGCGGTATTGTCAAAAGGTTGTTCAATACGGTAACAGAAATCCGAAAATAAAAAATCAAAGAACAATGTGGATTTGGTCACGTAGCGCCTGAATGTCAGTTAATTGAAAGGGTAAGGTTGTGTGTTGGGTTAGGTTAGTTTCTTCAACCTCTTATTGAGTTTAGAAGCATGTGTTTGTTGACTTGATGCGCACAATTTGGGTACAAGTTCATGCACAAAAATTGGGTGTGGATTCAGATGATAACGTGAAGAAAAATGAATCACACCATTTTTCAATGTCAACTGTAGGCGGCTATACTTCAAAGAGGGGTCTAGAGTTTCAGGTTGGGTTAGTTTCTGTATTTATTCATCTAGTAAGTTTAGAGGTAACTTACTAAAGATTGATCAAAATTGTGCACAAAAATTAGGTGTGGATCAGATGATAACATGGAGACCAACAAATATCATCATTTTCTAATGCCAACTGTTGGCGGCTACTTCAAAGAGGGGTCTAGAGTTTTAGGTTAGGTTAGTTTCTGTATTTATTCATCAACTAAGTTTAGAGATAAGTTACTGAAGATTGATTAAAAATTGGGTGGATCAAAGAACGTGAAGACCAATATTACATCAACTTTGAATGTCAACTGTTCTGTACTTCAAAGTGGGGTCTCGTGTTTTGGGTAAGGTTAGTTCCTATATTCATCCATCTATTGAGTTTAGAGATGACTTACAAAAGATGGATCAAAAATTGGGTGGATCGGATAAAACGTGGAGAACAACATTACGTCAACATTGAATGTCAACCAAATACTAGTTCATAACGAAGTAGGGTTGAGTGTTTCGGATCAGGTTAGTTTATGCATTTATTTATTGAGTTTGTAGCTGACTTACTGTGTACAATGTGTCTGCCATCATGATGCATTTCGGCAAGGGGCAGGCTCTGTTATTGCGCGTACTCTTTGGTTCATGTCCCGGCGTACACTGAATGCCTTGCCATGGCTTCACGGCGGCATGGCTCAACGCCAACACGTGTTTATCGCCAGCATGAATGGAGCCGCTCACGCCGACTCACTCACGCCAATCTACTCACTCATTGAGTAGAGCTCGCAGTCTGGTCTACCTCAATTTTCCATTCATTGTTCACGGTATGCTTTTCATGATACAAAAGCTCAAGTGTAGCACTCGGTCAACCTTGACCCTGGCAGCAAAGAAACCTATTAAAACAGAGCGAAAAAGGTCCAAAAAGTGAGTGGAAACTGTTTTACAACAAACAACGTAAAGATATCCTCATATGAGATTAAACGACATCAAGATTATACACCGAAATGTCATATAATTTAGTTGATGTTGCTCTGCCAAATACTTGTAGAAATCTTTATTAAAGATGCAACATGTTTCACTGTAATACTTAAATTTTACTTGCATTATTCAGAAGTGAAATGCATTTCATGATGAGGTGCTTCATCAGCCTGTCTCAACAAACCTGCATTCAACAGGCTGATCAGAAATCATATCAGGAGTGAAATGCATCCCACTTTGCCAAAACAATTCAAGTAAAATTCTAATTATTTGTAGTGGAATACAAGTCTTAAATCATATCTAAATTCAAATTATTTAGAGTGGTATACACATCGTATCTTTTAATAGAAATAAAAATAGTTTTGAACCTAGTATCATAACATGATAATGCTATTTGGCATATATAGGCCAATGTTTACAAATCAGTATCAATCAAATCAGGTGAGTATTATATTTTCATCACTATAACTATTGAATTGTCACCACTGATATAATCACTATCTTAGCATTCATTCAATTTGGCGGATAACGATTAGATAGATAGATAGATAGAGAGATATTATATTTTGCCTCGGACTCTACGGTTATCAACAACGTCATGAAATAATATCTCTATCTATTTAATGCCATCCGAAAATTAAATGAATGCTACTATACTTAATATTATAAAATTGCAAAATTAACTACTAAACCTTATACAGACTAATGGCGACGCGCTAGAGTACACGCCACATTGATACACCAAATATTGTATGTTGACGTTGAAATTTTCCCATATCACACTTCGGTTGAATAACCTCCAGCAAATTTGATGGACAGAATATTGTCCATGAATTAGCCTCATTAGAACGCCATCATGCTGAAATATTATATTATATTATAATTAATCACCGTATCTGATTGAATTATAACAAACCACTTATTCACTCGATAGAGTCCTAGGTAATCAAAAGTGAATTTTTATTACTTTTTAAAATTACTTTAAATCATTTTAAAAACAATTTTGAGAACTTATTTATTGTTTTCATGTACTTGTTGCGTGTAGCAGAACTAATATGTGCTGATGGTAATTTATAAACTTCTTGCTGTTCACACACGTATTCAATTGGCATTTTCATTAGCTATAGTGCTTAATTTCCCGTTTTATGTGGAGAGAACACTCATTTATTCCATATGTAGCACATATGAGTGTTATGGTATTATAAATATTTATTTGTAAAGATTATTCATAAATACTTGGAATAGAAACTGGCAATCAGCAACAGTTACTAGTCGGTTGTCGGTCTACTTATCTCTAAGAATTGTATTAATCAACTAGGCTCATATTATTATTATAATTTAATTTAAAGGTCATTTATAACACCGAAACACTCTAATGTTATTTTCTATAAGAATAAATAAATAGGTGGTTCAAAGTCACAAATTCTAGGAATCGAGCACTGGAAACTTTCGACACTGAAATATGATAATTCCAACTTATAAACAATCCAGTAATCACACAATCATGAAATAAAATTTATTACTTTAAAGTACTACTTTTACAGTATTATTTTAAAGATACTTTGATATTCCAAGTATATTTTATAAAGTACTACTTTAACTTAGTTGTAAGGTTGATTGTTTAGAATTGATTGAAACCTAGTAAGCCCACACAATCCTAGAGCATCACTTTACTCATACTCTTTGATTGAATTTATCAAATAATTGAAATCAATGGTAATGAGGAGTTTTGAGAGCCACTTCCTTCCTCATTCACAACTGGCATGAAGCCAAATTGAGCAAGATTTCGGATTATTTTCGCATTTGTATCCATTACTATCGCAGTAGGATATGAAAGAATCATTACATAAAGCAACTCTCAGACTTGTATGACTTTTGTTTTCATAGGAAAGTAGGGTATATACTCATTTCCTGTGATCGAATAGAGCTTACCGACTTATTGCCAGAAAATTAAAATCAAGTGAAAAAAGTTCAAAATAGATTTCAAGAAAACTTGAGGTTTTGATTGATATTGATTGGTGTTCCTTGGTTTTACCTTTTTAGGTTTCACCTAAGTGTTGATTGGCCCGTATTTCAATTTGGTTACATTTATTTTTAGGCCAAGAAAAGCTTAGTATAGTTGAAAGTTAACATACTTACATCAACCGTTTTAAAAGTGAATTCTAGGAGCTATTTCAAGAAGATATTTTTGATAATAGATTTAAAATAACAAATCAATGTCTACTTGAATAACATTACCGTTTATTACTGTCAAAACGTACATTATTAAAATTACAACAATAATTTATCGATTTGACAATAAATAGAAATGAAAAGTGAATCAATTTTGACAATAATTCAATGTCAGCCTAGTAGGTTATAATGAATTTGAATATAAACACACAAATTAATTCGTTATTTAAATAAATAAAGAAATTTCTTCTACTTTCAGAGTAAAAGGATCCGCATGTTTTCTTTCTGTATGTGGAAAATGGGGATTTTTGTCCTAATCACTCAACATGAATGTTAAACCTATCTTGTGAAAAATACATAAACCGAAATTTTTTGTTTACTGAAAAAGTTTGTTTCCATCCAATAAAATTTGGAATTTCGAAAAACAAGTAAAGCATTTTTATGTAATTTGAATTTTTTAATTTCACTTTAAATTGAGTATTAATGCATTTTACTCCTTGACATCATACGTACATAAATTAATATATCTAACATCTAAGGAGTCATGAGGGAGAATATGCTCACTAGGGTTAAATATCTCAATAAAACAATATTATTGTATTCAATTTAATACCGTACTTTGCAGTATATGATACACAACTACATTTAGATGAGTAAAGTGAGAATTGAAATACGATTACCACTCAACATTTATATTCCACAACATCAAATATAATTCTAATCATAAGATTACAATTTATAATAATAGTAATAGTATTAAGAGTAGCCTGAAACACTTATATGCTACTGATTGCACCAGGATATCAATATTCAATATCAATATCTGATTATTTTTGTATTTTGTTTGCATAAACTGTATTCATTTACTTATTCTCCTTTGTTTGTAATTTTGTAAGGTTTTATTTTAGTTTGTCTCTATCGGATGTACTGTTTATACTAGCTACTATTATTGTCAGCATATCATTATATATCTTATCTGTACAGTTTGATGTTTTTTTGAAATAAAGTTTATTTATTTAAAAAAAATCCTGTATGCGGACATGATTTCTTTAAGAAATTATCGCATGCAGTATTATTTCTGCAAATTACTTACTGTACTATTTATGCAATGGCATATCAGTTTATTTTGGTATTATTAATACAGTTTATTGATCTCTATTATTAATATTTTGTTTTTTAATTATTGTAGTATTTTATTTTCATTTTGTATTTCTTTGCATAAACTGTATATTTACTTATTCTCCATTTGTAATTTTGTAAGGTTTATATCTCTATCGGATGTACTGTTTATACTTAGCTTACACTATTGTCAACATATCATTATATATCTTATCTTCTGTACAGTTTGATGTTTTTGCGGAAATAAAGTTTATTTATATTTATTTATTATATAATCTACGACCTGTTCTATAAAAATTTAGAAGTACCGTAATGTACTTCTGAGAAAGATGGTCGCACAGTAGACATAAATAGGATAGCAAACTATCTAACAAATTCATAGTCATTCATTCATTTTTAAGCCTTTTTACTGATTTACAGGACCTCAAAATTTGTACGTAACAGGTCCCAGATCAGATAGTTGATCCCGGTTGGTGCAACCCAGCACTGGTAGAAAGCTAGTTTGTCTTTATTATTGAGTCCTCCATCAAATTCATTATAACAGGATTATTTTTAATTGTCAGAAAACAGCTGATTGATGTACGCTCGTTTACTGACGTTAAATCAGCTGTTTTCTGACAAGTTAGAATAATCCTGCTATACAATGAAATAGTCTCCAATTGAACAGCTGACAGTAAACCTGCCTACATGGACTATAATTCCTGTTCTATTAATGTGTAGTGCTACAAAAGTCAGCTATTCAATTTGAAGCTTTTTTAATGGATTGGATGGAGAATTTTACTGTGTACGAACACTTCAAGCTGTATGAACACGAACAAGTTTTCCACCCAATTAAATAAGCTTGAAATGACAGTTGATTACGTAAGTAACCCACACACTAGACTTGGACTGTTAAAACGTGGCAAACTATGTTAAGTATGTCTAATGTGTGTATGCCTTACCCGATCAGCTGTTAGTTCAAGGTCATTTTAAAGGATGGAAAATTTGATCGTGTACGAACGCCTTAAATAATATTAATAATAATTATTATAAATAGGTAAAATGAGGTAAGTTTGACTAGTGAGGGACCAAATTGTCCTGAGTTGTTTTGAGCGAGTTCATTCGACTACTAGGTTTGCCAGAGCATATGATCTGAACAGAAGCCACTTTTGAAGCATAGATGTAGGGATCAAGCGTGAAATGCAGAGCCATCAGAATGTCAGCCGTTCTGAAGAACATCTTGCTCAGATAGGAGTTGGGGTTCATCTGTGCCATTGGAATTGAGATCTGTCAAATGAGAAATAAACTCTGTCAAGTTCATTTTCAAGACATTTCAATTTACAGCTTTGCTATATTTTCTTTACCAAAAACGTTCATTGTTTTTCAAATCATCTATATAACATGATTTATTTATAGAGCTTGAAAGATATTAATAATCAGTGAGAAAGTTTTCCAGATATTTCTAATAAAATGAACTATAGATACTGTAGATATTTTATGACTATTAATTATTTAATTTTACACTTGACATTAGATGGATAGACAGATAGAGAGATATTATTTCTTTGTCATCGTACTCTACGGTCATCTGCAACGTCAAGAAATAATATCTCTCTATCTATCTACCTGATGCCAAGCGTCAAATTAAATGAATGACACTGTAGAAAGATTCACTCAGCCAACCCAACTGCTAGCAAGTTCATTTTTGATTTTCGACCTCCATCTATCAGAAATAAGGTGCAGCAGCGAAATTTAATTTATTAAGTGCTCGCTATACAGGCGGTAAGGATCTGAGAGTAATTCCATTTGAAACGTGTGATTTTAAAGTTCCATTTTCGCCACATTTCCAGTTACCATCGTGCGTTTGGGCAGCGTGCGTTTGCTGTGAAATTTTACTTTTTGAAAACGACTAGTAGTGGCTTTTAAAGTCATTACTTAAAGTCGCCGACTTCACTTAGCGTACACCGGTTAAAGACAAGACGAGTCAATTTAGTCACTTTACAGTGATACCACCGATGCAATGACTAAGTGTGTGTTGCTTCACACAACTATGTGAAGTGCTGACTAGTGACTAATCTCGTCTTGTCTTGACTCAACTGTACGCCTATAATGTTGAAAAGTGTTCTAAAATAATAATTACATTAATTCACCCATTCAATTGAATGAATTACTAATCTACTCTATTTTTTATCCGTTGCTCAGGTTGCTTGTCTTTTCCATACTGTATCAATTTTTGGATTGTTTCTCGTTTATTAATGATATTTATTTTCACTTAGCTTAACGTTATTTTAAATTGTTATCAATGAGGTTTGTTTTATGTTGGCTGGCCGGTCCTACTTTTTCCCACCACCACACCTGGAAACTCACAATCGAAAGCACCTGATAGCCGGGCGGCTCATGAGCGATGTAGGCGACTCAGTTAAGCCAGCAATTGTCATAATTTCACAGCCGCCAATGAAGGTTTGAGATTGCTGTTCGACTGATTACTTCCTACAATATTCTCAAAGTAAAATATTTTTGAGAATTTTGCACCTTATCTTCATATGTTTATCGTTGAAGTGACCAAAAATGATGAAATACTACTTTTTGGTAAAGCAAAACTAATCCTCCCATTTCTTCCAGATTGATGTGGTTAGAATTCCATCACCCAACCTCACTTTTCAATGTACATGAATCTGTTCACACATCGCTCGGCGACCAGTAACTCCCATCAAATCGAAGAGCAACCCGCTCAGTTGCGCGGGCGAGTGTAGTTTCCTATTCTGGATCGTCTAGTCTGAGCGTCGTAATTTGAAAAACGCGCATATGCTGGGGTCACGTCGTTGAGTCGCCGACGGCATTGAGGTAGCTTTCGATTTGAAGTTTCCAGGTGTGGTGAGTGCCTTTTAGTGCCTTGTGATTGCTGTGGTTTTGTTGTGGTGATGCCCATGACGCGGGCTCTTAGCTTGTGTGCGTGGGTAATGGGATGGGAGTAACAGGTAGGTCCAAGTCTTATATCTAATCTTGCAAGTTTTCAATAACCCTTCCCCTGAATCCCATAGTTTGTATGCACGTGTTAAATAAGTGAATATAAATAAGATTGTTGGAATACATACCATTTGCGGCATCCAGCAGAGCAGGCGAAGACAACGCACAGTATATAGTATGGCCATTAGGCGGGCGAAGGCGAGTTCTTCGCGCGAGTGCGCGTCGTAGGACGCGCGTCAGGGATTAGCGACTTCGGATTTTGCGACCGATGCGTCGCGGTCAAAACACGCTGCTTCTTGCTGCTGCGATTGGTGCGCGAGAATAGCTCACGGCGCTCATCACCACCGCCAAATTGCGGCGCAGCATACGATGCAGACGCACAGCAGCGTGCCTGAAATTCAAAGCAATTATTATTATTAGCTGATCTTTAATCCAATATGGATCATGTCGAATCGTTGTATATGGCATATAAATCAAGTTCTTAGCTGCGGTGCGGGTTGTGTTGGATTCGCTATCACTACTTCCTGTACGACGGGCGAAAAACCCTTGTACGATGCTATATCTTCTACATTTTCGAGAAAAACTTCCGCTTACCCCTTGTACGATACGACAAACCAGATTTCCATCTTGATGAGAAAGTATTTATAAAAATAAAATCTGCCCCGATTGAAATGATAATGTATAATAGAATCGCATTCAGTTGATACAGACAGCTTTTCAGTGTGCGAAGTTCATTTTTAGACATTCATTTTATCTTAAACTCATCTGCGATTAAATTGATACAGAATTTTGTTGGTATTTTTTAAAGACCAGAAAAATTCTATAAGCCTATTTCAAACAAATACTGCAGTCAGATGGATTGTCAAAACCTTTTCAAGTTGTTAGTTCATTCATTTTGAACAGATTCCAGAAATATATTTAAGAAATTCTGTACTCGGTTCCCAGTTTTATTTATAGCCTTTCAATGTGTATATTGAATCAATTTTAGATCGAGTTTAGGCCTCTGCTCAAGTATAATGCTAATTTTTATAAATACTTTTTATGTACCCGTCACCTATTAAGTAATTTTCTTTATAATCATGTAATTATTTCTTTCAGATTATTTTTCCAATGTAATAATCCATGCATTTTTCTATTTTATATTCCACTATAATGTCCCAGAAGCTGACATGCAAATTCTGATAGTCAAGACAGGACAAGACGAGATGGTAGTATTTAGTCACAGTACTTCACATGGGGTGGCTTATGAAGCAACACACATCGATTATTCATTCCCCAGCAGTGTGTGCTGGCTTCATAACAACTATGTGAAAGTACACTATCGATGAATGAAGCTGCAACAGTGTGTGCTGCTTCATAACAACACTTATGACCACCTTGACTAATCTCGTCTTGTCTTGTTAACCAACTAACCGGTGTACATTCTTTACTATTGAATTGTTTACTTCTATCACTTTTGTAAATAAGGCTCTTCATGGATATCTGTTAGCCTAATATCATAGACTAACTATATTCACTTCATTTATTTACACAATTTCCAAAAACAATAATATTACAACCTTATAAAATACTATACAAAAATTGGAAAAAGTAGTTAGGTGACCTCGTGTATGTAATACGTGTTGAGGCACGATCAACTATTATGGTGGCTCTACTATTAGGTTAGTCTAGGCTAAGATGTAATGAAGATGAATAGATTGCTCTGGAGCTGATAACCATACCCAACGCAGGAAGGAATAAGCGTAGCTTAACATCCTTAGGTAGGACAAAGCGGCCGATAACACACACGCCGACTTCCCACTCTTCTCAAAGTAGAAAGGCCAAGAGCCAAGGGCAGCGACAGACCAGCACCAATACCGGCCGCCCGAAATAACCCGTCCTGATCACCCACTGGGGTTATTCACTGAAAACAGCGGCACTCACATTTCATTCCTGTTAAGAGTTATGAGTTTGGAAAATAGCAACAGCATATTAGACCATTAGTTCTATTTGCAGGGTTATGGACTGGAAAACGGCAACAAAATTGATGCAAAAGGTGAAAAAAGTTAATTTAGACTTGAGGGGACAAACATTTTGCCCAAACACATGTGCTTTATCTTAAAACTTTTGTGTTCATGTTCCTTTTATCTGAGAGGTATAATGTCAGAAAACCGCTAACGAGATTAGATGGTCCTAGCCTAAGCTCTGTATATTAAAATGTTCTTCTGCCTATACAGTATTTTTAATCAATCAATATTATTTTTAATTCATAAAAATATTCTGCAACAGTTCAGCTACGGTAACTCCAATTTGAATTATAAAGTCGATTTTAAACTTTAACTCAATATTACAATTTTGTGAAGGATGTCAATTAACAACTAACATCGAGCTCTTACGAATATAAGACACATACATAATATTGTGTAGGTACTATTAATATTCATTGAATACTTTGGCTTGTATATTCTCACAACTATAAGAAGAAATACTAAATCTCAACGCTAAGGAGAAATAGTTATTTATCAAGTACAAAAAGGTTAAAAATCAGGTTCTTGTGTAAATACAACAAAAAGGTCACAGATTGCTTTTTTCGATGATTGAGTTATTTAATAAAAAATGCACGCACTACAGTAGTTCCGAAACCGACACATAAATTTGGATAAACATTCCACATAAATCTTTCTGTCAGCAATTGACTTGGGGAAACCAGTTCTATTCGTAGACCTCAACCCACTTCTATTGCAATGCAAATGAAAAAAGAAAGTTGGATTTTGGAGAGGAAGTAGTTTCTCTGCAAACTAGCTGATTACTGATGTCTAGTGGATAATCATGGTTCGATTTTTAAATACCTCAGAGCATAATAATATTCATACTTCATACCGTACTTCAAAATTCTATTGCATCCCAGAATTGTGATATTGACAACTTCAATGTTTCATTGTATTCGAATTAAATATTAATTTATTAATACATACGCTAATCATTATAAATATTATGATTTGAGAGGTTTCATCTATTTAATGGTTTTCATCTATTAATTCCAATTAATTTAGTAAAGTTAGATGGATTTCAAAATCCACTAAACCCATTTCTCATTGGAAATATTTGCTAAAAAAATCCAACAGATATTTTAATCAATACTTCCATACAAACTACATACAATTCGTAAACAAACTTTCACAATATGATTTAAGAGAGAAAATACAGGCTTAGAGGATCCCAAAATCCACTAACCCCACTTTCCATTTCAAATTTTTTATACAAAGAGAATCCAGTAGATATTTTATCAAAACCTCATCTGGTGATAAGGATTTTTGGTGGCCGTCTAGAAGAAAACATTAATACGTTTATTCAATGATAAATGACAGCTCTTTATGTGAGATGACTTATTGAGGGAGTCAATTTAATCTCCTTTTCTAAACAATTACGTCAACAATGCTCTATACTAACAGTCCCCATCTTTTTACAATCGTAGTACAAATAATTGAATAAAACACGTGCACCAAAAGAATTAATGTGAGTGGTTTGAAGGGGGGGGGGGTCGAAAATCTTCCATTAAGATGAGTCAGAAATGGTATTTGTAACAAGAAAGAAAATCGAGCATGCTATTTGTCTTTTCAATGACGTCAGAAATAAATGATGAAGTGCTAGAAACGTCGTCAGAATGGGATCTCTGTGGTGCAATTGATACATGAAACCCAACGTAAGGGGCAAATTCATCACTTGGTTACTATGGCAACCAAGCTGCTAGCTCTGTTATTACTGTTACATTCCTCAGGATTGGAATAAATTGCAGTATTTTGTCAAAAATAGTTTTTTCCACTTCATACTTCTTGCGCTTCTTAAGAATTCTGCAATTGGGGTTTTGCACAAATAAGAATATTGATACAAAGAAATCCAAATAATGCTACAATTGCAATTTCTGACTGCGCAATCCAATAATTCATTTTAGGCCTACATAATTATGTAATTTAGGCAGTTTTGGCCAATTAGTTCAAGTAGTTCTATTTTTATTTTTCAAATGAGAAAACCACTTTTGTAATTATCAACGGAAAATTCTAAACTTCAATTTATTGAATTCTTGAAAATCATTTTCAAACTGGCCTATTTTCGTGCAACAATCCAACATAAAAATTGTTTACAAATATTGATGTTGTGGAATCTTTCCATAATTGGAAAAACTTTTTTGAAATTGTCAAACTGTAATCAGCGCAGTACAGCTGAGGATGTGTTAAGTATAACATGAAACCATCCATAGTCCTGTAAACATTGTGTAAAGTGGAGTTTAATAATTAAGAACGTTTTTTTTCTAAAATTGTGTACGTTTATGGCTTGTATTAATTCTGTATTTTATGCAATCCAAGACAAGTAATGAAAAAATTATATTAATATGTAACGAGTTTAACCCGTGCAGCGCAAAGCGCCGCTCTTGCTTGTTCAGTACTGTATCGTTTACAGTATCATTGCAACAGATTTGTATAAGTGTGAGTTTCCTCTTGATTTCACACAGTGGAGGAAGCAAACTAGAGAGGAATGCGCCAAACGTTTTTTTTAATATAATAGATTGTTTGGAAGACAAATTATAAATGGTTACCTAATTTTACTAGATTATTCAATTATATCATTTCGTACTGTACTCGTAAGTAAAATTGTACCCTGTCAAAAATAATGTTGTAATGTAATCTTGTAATTTTGTCGAAATAAATGCAATTCAATTCAAATAACTCTTTGTTTTTTTTATACGGTATTGATCTTTGATAATTGCCTGATACATTCACATTGTTGAATTTAACTTGTTTGTTAATTGGAATAAAACAATTTAAAATTTGAAAGACTCTCTGTATATGGATAGATGATTACGTAGCTTCAGGTTACAGTATTACCGTTTTTCCGACATGAGCGCTAGTATCTTGAGTCTCGTTCTTAACACCAATATTGAGTCACATTTTTTATATAAATAATAGATTTGTGAATCTCCGTCCATCTTTCAATTACTTCATCATTAGCGTTCATTACTTTTGTTTATCATTCATATCATAATTTTTAGACTTTATTGATCTTACTTCCACTTGATCTCGCATCGTATTTTTACTTCCATTTCATACTACAATTAAATATGAGGTACGATTCCTTTTTTTCTCATCTGAAGTATACAAATTATTGTTAATTAATTCCATCTTTAGTGTACATTAATCTTGTTTATCATTCATCTTATTTTATTCATATAACATAGTATTTCAAAATTTCATTTCAGTTTTTAGCTACAGCTATCTAAATATATATCGTATGGATATTCAATGTCAGCTAAATTATTTTGTTTTTAGAGTATTGTTTACTCACGTCTATATATATCTAAAAATAAGCAGAAGAGCCTACTCGAATCAGAGAAAATAAAATTTTATGTACGTAACTACCGTTTACTGTACAGTAAATATAATAAATTATTAAAATATGTCTACTACCTATTACAGAACTAAGTCCAACTTTTAAGCCATTCCACAGCCTCCTGGGAAGCACACACAATGAACACTTCAATACCCTCAGAGAAAAGAGCGCAAGGCACTTCTTCAACGATATGGCTCATCGATTGTGCAACAGCCCCACAATCACAAGACTGATCGTCAATCTGGCCCATTTCGACCGCCAGTAGTTGCATCTACCTACACCAGTGCGGAAGCGGTTGATGAGAGACCATTCCTACGAGGAAGAGTCATGCCATTCACTGGTATTTCTGGGTCTCTTATAAGAGAACTGTTTCGCCCATTGAAGTTCTCCCATGATTCTCTCCAACCTTTTTGAGTAGAGAAACCCTCAGTCATCAACTGGGAGGCTGTCCGCACTGGTGGATGCCGGGACTTGAGGCGGATTTGTTCAGGTAGCAAATCCTGTAATATTGGGAGTTTGGGCTCTTTGGAAATCTTTTCAAACTCTCTTTTTAGAGATGCCTTTCGTCTTATACTTGGAGGGGCTATGTTACACAGAACTGGAAGCCAGTGAGTTGGCGTGGCCATGAGGGTACCACTGATGGTTCTCATGACCCTGTTAAGCTCCACATCTACACTCCTGACATGCACACTGTTCAACCATACAGGGGCACAATACTCAGCTGCAGAATAGACCAGGGATAGGGCTGTAGTACGAAGTACTCTGGCATCTGCCCCCCAGGATGTGCCAGCAAGATACTGAACTATGTTTGCCCTGGTTCTCACTTTTGCTGCAGTCTTGGATAGGTGGTTTTTAAATGTCAAGCTTTTCCACATTCGCAGCACAGACCTGTCTTGCTGTCCATTGGCATACTGATTCCTGTTGTGAGATCACACCCAAAGCCTAGGTGGAATTTTGATAGAGCTGATTGGGTGGCCTACTCTGCTAGGCTTGAAAGTGCAATCCGATTTATTCCCCCCACTGTGAAAAACTATGACCGATTTGTGGGGTTGATTCTCTCCTCAGCAAAAAGACGATTCCTAGAGGCTTCAGAAGAGAGTATGTTCCAGGTTGGAGCATAGGTGCAGTGATCTTTACAAAGAGTTTGGCATTACTGGCAGCCCTGAGCCGCTGATCAATTACTGCAACACCTCAATAAAGCAAGGCAAGATAAGTGGGTGAAAACTGTGGAATAGCTAAATTTTACTCACAGTGGCAAAGCTTGGTCACTTCTCAGAAAACTTTCCTCTGGAAACAAAATGGGTAATGAGGCACTGTCCCAACCGGATCCAGGTGTTAGCCAAGCATATTTCAGGTATGTCTAAATCAGATCGCCAATATTCAGACAAACTTATAAATATGAACTCAATATGATAAAAGAGGAAGGAGGCTCCACTGGAGGTTTCAAGAGAATTTACCTTGGAAGAGTTGGACATGGCTATTTCTGTTCTGCCTGTTGGGAAAGCTGCAGGTATGGATGGAGTCTTCCCATCCATAGGGAAGACTATAGGGAAGGGTTGAGAGGTCTTTGGTGAGGGTTTGTTCAGTTTGTCTCAAATCGACATGCTGTGTGGCCAGAGCTATGTCATCAGCATAGATGAATTTCCTAGCCTGGGTTGCAGGGATGTCACTAGTATATACATTGAAAAGCAAGGGTGCTAGAACTGATCCCTGTGGGAGGCCATCCTTAGAGTCCTGAACTTGCTTTCTTTCTGGCCCAGGAAGACCCTAATCAGCCTGTTGCTCAGCATGGAGTTAATGAGACGCAGCAAGTTCTTGCATGGGATCAGTCTGTAGAGTTTCACCAGCAGCCCCTTCCTCCAGACTGTATCATATGCTGATGAGAGGTCTAAATGCAGCAGCGGTTTTCTTCCTCTTGTCAAATCCATTCTCAATGAATGATGTGAGGGCCAGTACCTGGTCACAGCAATTTCGGCCAGGTCTGAAGCCAGCTTGTTCCACTGGGATACTTGCTTCCAGGATTAGTGATAGCCTATTGTATAGGAGGCGTTCTAGCAGCTTAGCTGACACTCAAAAGAGCAATAGATCGGTAGCTTTTAACAGAGCTCTGGTCCTTTCCTGGCTTTAAGACTGCAATGATTTTTGATTTTTGAAAATTGCTGGTAGGTTCCACTGGCAATTATATCATTGAAGAAAGAAAGCAGCCATAGTCTCACTCTGGGCCCTGTGTGCTTCAGGAGTTCTGGGAAGACTCCATCCATACCTGCAGCTTTCCCAACAGGCAGAACAGAAATAGCCATGTCCAACTCTTCCAAGGTAAATTCTCTTGAAACCTCCAGTGGAGCCTCCTTCCTCTTTTTTATCATATTGAGTTCATATTTTATAAGTTTGTCTGAATATTGGCGATCTGATTTAGACATACCTGAAATATGCTTGGCTATTGCACCTGGATCCGGTTGGGACAGTGCCTCTTTACCCATTTTGTTTCCAGAGGAAAGTTTTCTGAGAAGTGACCAAGCTTTACGGCTACTGTGAGTAAAATTTAGCGATTCCACAGTTTTCACCCACTTATCTTGCCTTGCTTTATTGAGGTGTTGCAGTAATTGATCAGCAGTTTCAGGGCTGCCAGTAATGCCAAACTCTTTGTAAAGATCACTGCACTCTATGCTCCAACCTGGAACATACTCTCTTCTGAAGCCTCTAGGAATCGTCTTTTTTGCTGAGGAGAGAATCAACCCCACAAATCGGTCATAGTTTTTCACAGTGGGGGGAATAAATCGGATTGCACTTTCAAGCCTAGCAGAGTAGGCCACCCAATCAGCTCTATTAAAATTCCACCTAGGCTTTGGGTGTGATCTCACAACAGGAATCAGTATGCCAATGGACAGCAAGACAGGTCTGTGCTGCGAATGTGGAAAAGCTCCTAAGACTCTTCTTTTAATGTGCATTGGCCTACCACCCTGATCAGAGGAGCAGAAACTAAGGTCCGGGGAGGAACCACGGCACCAACGAGCTGAAAAGAAGGTGCTTGAATCTTTTGCATCAAAAATCAAGATGTAATTGTTTGCTTCTGCCCAACTTGTCAAGGCTTCTCCATTCCTGTCATTCACTGCATAGCCCCACTGGTTGTGATGGCTGTTGAAGTCACCCACATAGAGAACTGGGTGTTCAAACACTGGCAGCACTGAGTTTGGCCACTGAATATTGGGAGGCTTATAAACATTCACCACTGTTGTTCCTGATATGTTTATAGCCAGTAAGAATATGTTTTCATTGCAGCTCTTGTGTGTCACTGTGACATTAGAGATACCTTGTTTCACATAAGTTGACACCCCATAGGTTCTGTGGCCAATAGCATCTACTAGTACATATCCAGGGATATTGCTTCTTGTACTAGTATCTGGATCCTCTATGTGAGTTTCTTGAATTGCCAGGACATCAACTTTGTTGTTCAGAGAGACCTTACTGAGACACTCGCCTTTTGATCTACTCATACCCTCAACATTGAAATGACTTACATTTAAAATGGATCCTAAATTCTTATAGCTAGGTTGGCCCTGATGAGGGCCGTTTGTTTGAAGATTGTTAGCTGACATGAAAGCTGGGAGATCACTAGTGATGGTCCAGCTCCAAAATTGTTGTTCGTTTTGAACGTTTTGAGTACGTAAAGCTTTGGCTGTTAGGACAGTACGCGAACAACTTCACTCTTATTACTTTTGCAGAGACAATACAATTGGAAAACCTGTGCGATGCTAATCTCAAACTTTCACCAACACCCCCCCCCCCTAGGGGGCAAAAAGGATTGTCCACTATGGCATATGTCCAGAGCAGAAAAGAGGCTCTGGAGCAGAAGAAGAGGAAACATCCCCCCCCTTTTAGTCGCCTCTTACGATCAAGCAGGGGATACTGTGGGTGTATTCTAGTCATTTTTTAATATAAGAGTCGATCTTGTTGACTCTTTCCCCCCACCCACAGGGGGATTATTTAGCTATCTAAATAATTTTACGGTTGAGTGTTGATGGGAAGGATGTCCTTGCATATCCTTCTCCAAGAATGGACATTCATATGTCCAAACTCCGCCATTTCGTGTAGATGCAAAACCATGTTGCAATTAGTTTTATTTTCAATGACGTTCATTTCAACATAAAATACATCATGAACTAAGAACTTAAGTCGACTTCTAACAATCTAAATTAAACTTACAATTCCTATATATTTTCATTTAAAATCTCCTTATCTCCATGTTTTGTTCAGTGAACCCGATACTGTATCATTACTATTATTTTAAATGACGCTCATTGTAACAACTATCATGACCTAGAATTCTAAAGCTTAGACATACTTTGTAATCTACATGAATAAAGTGAATATTCCTATTATAATATCTCATTCTATTCTATTCTATTCTATCTCTATCTCTGTTCCTATTCCTATTCTATCTCTATTCTATTCTATCTCATATTCTATTCCTATTCTTCTATTCTGTTCTATTCTATTCTATTCTATTCTATTCTATTTCATTCATTCTATTTCTATTCTATTCTATTCTATTCTCATTCTATTCCCTCTAATGTGAGTAACTTTTACCCTACATCGACCACCACTCACCTTCTGATAGAAGAAAGGCCGTGTCAGCGCGAACCATCGTTCAACGGCCATCACAATGGCAACACATCCAGAGCCGAGTCCAAATATGCGCCACAGCACACGGAAGCGACAAAACCAGAGCTGCTGCGCGATGCCGGGCACATAGAGCTGCAGATGCATTTGCAGCGCCATGCCGAGCAGCGCAGTCAGGTCGTTGGCAGCCAGGCAGCGCAGCATCAGACGGTGCAGCGCGTTGCGCGGTTGCCAGCTGCCGCGGCACAGAATCGCCAGCGCTGCCACGTTGCCTGCTAGGCCGGCCACATAGAAGCAGGTTATCACTACCTGCAACCACGGACAGATTACGAATTCAAACTCATTACATTATCCATGGAAGTAGGAAGTATTCCATCTTTGAAACCTATAGGTCTATGAAATAGATAAACTTGGATTTAGATACCGAAGTTATAGGATGAATATGACTCTGTAGTTATAAGTGAATAGTACATAGTGCGATTCACGTCAAGAAGTCAGCATTGCTTAGATGGGAATTTTGCTTTATTTACACAACGTTGCTGATCTGTCATCCTATTCAGCACTATGTGCATAGTTGCCGCACAATAATGTCGCAAACCCAACAAACACGTTTGGTGCAGTTTTCATATTTACTCTCTCAATGAATCTTGGCATCAATGCTTCTCATAATATAATGCTGACTTCTTGGCGTGAATCGGACCGTATAGAGTGGTTCCGTGAGGCGACTATCAGACTAAGTTATCGCGTGAATGTGTTACTAGAATACCGAACTTATACGGAGTGTAGTAACCCTATGTCATACTGCATCATCAACTCATATTAATAGTATGGGTAATCCTCGAAAAATATAAGTGAAGTAGTATGTATAGTTATGGGTGAAAAGTATGGGGTGGGTGAAAAGTTTGGAAACGGCTCAATATTTCTTATACGAAGGTAATTTGACGGTAGGTGACATTGGAGATCTCACTAAAGTTTAAAATTCTATTATTTTGTGACTTCAAAAATCTGGTCCACCATCTTGGATCCGCCATATTGAATCTAACTTCATTTTTTAAATGGGAAGGTGGTCATGTTATATGTACATAAGGTCATGTTATATGTATATAGTTATGGGTGAAAAGTAAAGGGTGGGTGGAAAGTTTGGAAACGGCTCAATATTTCTTATACGAAGGTAATTTGACGGTAGGTGACATTGGAGATCTCACCAAAGTTTAAAATACTATTTTGTGACTTCAAAAATCTGGTCCACCATCTTGGATCCGCCATATTGAATCTAACTTTGTTTTTTTAAATGGGAAGGTGGTCATGTTATACATGATTTCAATACAGAATTTCAAGAGAAAATGAATGGCAAAAACCGCACATCAATATGTCAGACCGTTCTTAAGATATTTCAATTATTAATCAGACATATTTACATTGTCATAGTGGGCGAAAAGTATGAGAACGGCATGATATCTCATAATGCAAAAGTTATTTGATGGTAGGAGTGATTGAGGATCCTACTTAAATCAAAAATACTACTTTCCAGTGACTTCAAATATAGTGTCCGCCATTTTGGATTTGCCATTACTTTTCAAACGATGATGTCGTGATGCAATAGCCTACATGATTTCAATAAGAAATTTTAAGGCAAAGTGAATGGCGAAAACCGCACATCGATATGTCAAACTGTTTTTGAGATATTAACTGCTTTAGAGTAAATATGTCTGATTAGTTAATTGAAATATCTTAAAAACTGTTAATTTTTTTCATCGTTTTTTAATTATATCTTCTCCTACCTGTCCGCTGACAGACAAGTGGCGAGTGGCCGCTAGTTGCGCTGGTATCGCGCTGCTATTAATGGCTGCCTCCATGCCAGCCCAGCACCACCCCCAGACCCCCAACCTCAGACTACATCGGTGGTGATTGGTTGGTTTCCATCAGCTCACCACAATTTATCTACAAAATAAACAAATCAAATAAATAGGCATTATGAAAAATGGATACCGTGATTAGAAAGATGCATGAATGAATGATAAAACATTATTACGAGTATCAACAGATAGATTCATCATCATCATCGCAAATTCATCAAAGTCAATTTTTTTAATAATTAGAGGAACAAAAATCCAATGAAAGCCACATCTGAAGACATCTGCTACAGCAAATATTGATAACAGAACTAAATTTAATAGCGAACGGATATTCGATGATATTATTATCTTATTCATCTATTTATTCATTCAATCACCTATCTAAATTAATAATTATCTATTTAAATGAGTATTTGAATTCATGAATAAATTGGATTATCTCCTAAAAACTAAAAGCTACGTACAGATTTACAATAATTATGTAGCTTACACATAAAGTATTACGTACTTCTTCATACTTGGGTACCATGTTGAAATATATAATGGTTAAAAGGGTGCCTACCATTCTAACCAAGCGAGTGGCTTCATGATTGTGTCTAATCCCAACATTAGATGAGAGACTTGCATCTGTTACTCCCATTGTAAGGGTGACCACTTCAGTTTGCGGCCTTTTTCGCTGAATGTCATTTATTCATGAGAATCAAAATCGCTTCCCGGTGGTTCGGAGTCCACCTAAAGCTGTAGGTCCACTCATCTCTCATCATGATCCTTCCCATTACACACGCACTAGCTAAGAGCTTATGTGGGCATCACCACAGGAAAAAATCTATTTTATTTTATGAATGAATGAGATAACTATTCAATCAATTGAGAATGAACATTACAATTTGATGTTGAAAAAGCAAACAATCATCATAACTAACATAAACTCATCATTTTATTCTAAATAATGCGCTAAGATTTTCTAGTTCCAAATTATTTCAGTAGAGTGAATGTCCTGTGGCGTAGTAGATGGTATTAATCTTTATGTAGCCTTGAAAGCACTTCTGCCAAATTAATCCCATTGTAAGAAAGAGGGGTGTGATGAATTCCAGTTCACTGACTTGGAAAAACGGTCGCGAAATTGATAGTTGCCAATCTTCATTGATGAAAGCAGTATCATTGTTGCACACTCTTGGAAAAGAGAAGAGGAAGGGCTTGGAAAAATGGAGAGGCTTTGCTGAGACCGACTCTAATCAATTTGGTGTTGCTACAATATAGTTTAGTAAGGTTGTTTTCATCTCAGTTAACTCAGATAAAGTTTGTTCAGTCAATGTCAAGGCCACTTGAGTAAAGAAATAATTATAGTTATCCAGTAAGATATCTATTTCAAAACACTTAGTTGATCATTGATGGCCATATAATTTATATACAGGTACCTATATTACCCTGAAAGTTATCAAAAATGAAAATTTTCAGAACATTTACTGCATCCATTTTATTTTAATTTTTGTAATACTTTTTATTCCTTGTTTAACTTATTTTGTCAATTTTAAAAATAAAATTTATTTCTTTATATAATATTATCTGGTTAAAGAAGTAACCAATTGACTCCGTTAGATCACGTCATTTTAGGGCTGTTGAATATTTTTGGTATTAGTGCAATCAGGAATCAGCCCCAAGTCTTTTATATTTTTTAGTATCGTACTCACTCATCTTTGGTGTATTGTGACTTAAAGGTCATAATAAAAAAGTCCCTTCAACAAAATGTGTAGATATACAGCTAGCTTATTCCAAATGAAAATCTTCATAAGACTCGGGGTTATTATGTAAGACGTTCATTCTATCGAACTTTGTAAATACGATATTATACAATGTACATACAGTATCATTAAACAAATAAGATTGAAGAAATAGAGGCTCCATTAAGTGATTGAGTGATATGGAATTGATTTCCAAATTGAATTCTGTATCGAGTCTCAGCAACGTGTTTCATAGTAGTAAAGTAGCCTGAAAATTGCTGGGAGAAATTTTCAACAAGATTTACGTCCAACTGTAGAAAATTAAATCGTATTACTTTTAAAACAACTCCGCTTTGAATATTTTGTAAAAAGCATTCCCCATCATTCATACAGGCGCCCTTTAGTCAATAATACAGCAGTGATCAATCAAAATTCAAGTGTTAGTAGCACTCAGCTAAATAAAGCTCAACTCTTCAAGTGTCTCATACGGTACACTTTTTTGACTCTGCTTTCAATACATTCATATTCCTATTCAACACCAATATCAGATAAGAAATAATAAGATATTACAATACATAAGATGTATTCAGAAATTTTCCAGTTTGAGGTTCGCCGTTAAGTGATACAATTTCCGTTGAAACAAGAATTCACGGATATTCAATACATCCCCGAGAAAATTCTACTGTATTGAAAATATTTTATTCGGTAAAATTATGTTTAATAATTATTTGATTATTCTTTTTCAACTATTAGTAAAAAATTAATTATTTAGTAGAATATTCACATTATAAACTTGTTTCTTATTGTCGTAGGCACTATATAATTTTCAAGTTATTGAGTTTTTTTATACCAAGTAATCCTTTCTTTTGTAGCTGTTATTCGTCCTTTGTTGTAATTTTTATTTTCTGTTGAATAATGTTTGAAATATTATTGTCTTTCTATTGAAAATCAGCTGCCTTGGTGTATTAAATCTACTGTTGAGTGTAATAATCAGGTGAATTTGAACATTCAACACAAACTCTCTCTGTCACAACTAATAAAGTACACTATTCAAATTTGGATACATCTCATAGAATCTTCCTTTGTTTTATTTACTTCCAAAATAACGTTCTCCAATTTGAGTAAGGTCATATTCAAAGTAAATTTGAAATTCAGGTCGAATGGTTGAAATTTTTATGGTTGTTTTCCATTAGGCTCGGTTCTTTTGAGATGACTTGGTACGTTCGAGATCTGGGTCTTTGATATGATCTAGTTTCTGCTGGAGCAATTATCAAAACTATACAATCTTTGACCTCATCGAGTTCGACCCAAAAATAATTTATGACTTGTATGTTACGTTTGATATAAGATACTTCCTCAGTTCATTAGAAGTACCAGTCCAGTATCCTGTAATACAGTTTTCAGCCAGAGAAAGGGATTGATAATTTTGGAACCAATTTTCATAATTGTTCAAGATGATAACAATTTCCTAAGGCACCTAGAATTAATTTAAAATTATTTAGTACACAAATTACAACATTTACAACGAAGTACAACATAAAAGACTACAACAATATATTACCGTACCACAATACAATATTAACATATCTATAGCATGATGGATGAATTCTTATATACTTTGAACATTATTATATATATTGTCATACTATTTTATCTATTATCATATTTTATTTATTATCATATGTGTAATATTACTATTACACATTATTGAACATTATTATTGTCTAAAAAAGTAGTTATTTGTATTTGTTCAGCTAGTTGTAATATGTCAGTTCATGTGCCTTAGCAAAATTATAATAATAATACGGTAATAATAAAACTTCATTTTCATCCTTCACAGAACAAAAACCTCTCCTTTCGGAGTCAATTGAAGGTGCCTTAGCAAAATTATCCAGCTTATAATAGTGGGTGGTGGAAAATAACACGCAGTTGTATTTGAGTGTAAGATAGAGATAATTCTTCCAGCTGTAATAATTGAATGACCTACTTGTTAACAATGTCTTTCTGTCCTCTACCAACTCTGCCATGTATAACATCATGTTCAGGAAAGCCCACCTTCTAGCCTTGTCGTCTACTGGAACCGTTTTCGTCCGAAAGCGTTCGATCATTCGAAATGCATTGAATCAAAGCTGTTCGGACGTCGGACGTTCTCGGATGAGGCTTATAGCACAGAAAAGGAGGATAACTCTGAATTATCTCTGCTTATAAATAGAAGGCAGGTTTTTCGATAGGATGCACCTGCTGGGTGGATTATTTCTATAGAAAATAGGAAAATAACTTTGTATGAATCGGTATCAGTTGTATTGAATTAAAATCCAATTCAACAGACATCATTTTCATAGAAGTTATTTGTCATTATTCGAGTGTTTTCACACATAGGATTTTGTATAATTAGTGAATTTTTGTTGCGATTATGCCCACATAAGTCTACATGAGAATAAACTTGACTTGAAAGTTTATACGGTACACAAAATTCTAAATGGAATGGGAATCGAACCCAAGACCGGTACAGCGATAGCAGACTGAAGTTGTGACACTGTCTGATCCTTCCAAAAGGTTGCCTTTTCCAATAGTAGCTTCAAGTTTATGATGAGACTATCCTACATGTCTTCAACGGAAGATCAATAATAAACTTTTTCTTTCATAATGACTTATTTTACTTTCGATAATTTACTTTTCATTTCTAGAAGTGATAATTGGTTATGTTGGTGAAGTGGAACAACCCTACTCGGATCTCCCCACTATTAAAAGCCATACGCTAAATAAATAATAACAAATAATTTCTAGAAGTTTTCTTGGCTAAAGAAGTGTTAAATGGAAAATAGGAACTTGTAGCTAAGGATAGATGAATTTAATAATTCGAACACAAAGAAGTATAATTGTACTGGGAAGATCTACAAGAAAGATTCATGTTAGTTTGAGACACTATGAATTTCTCGTCGTCATGATTGTGGAAAACTTTCAACGCTAGCTTACATTTATTCTTTGGGTAATTTGAAGACAGATTTATGAAAATTTTTTAAACAGAGGTCTAAAGATTGATTCTCTGCTGGTGATAGACAGAGAACGCCTATATCGTCGAAAATAGAGCTACAAGTTGACAACAGCTTAATGATACTATAGCCTACTGTTAAAAAATCCAGTTTTCAGATTTAAAAAAATGCTTGAAAGCTGAAGAAGGCACTCTGCTAGGTAATCACTGGAAACAGATTTAGTTGGAACGTTTGGGGTAAACAAAATCACTCATCTCCTCTAGGAGTAAAGGCTAACTAATGAGAAGATAAAACACTGAAAGCAAATCAACTAATTAGTGTAATTGAATGCTTGGAGAGCATTAGTTGAACAGGAAAAGATAAGCTACGGTACTAGCGCCACATGACATAATGGTCCACTTCTAAAAGGTTTGGAGTTTATTCAGGAAAGAAAGAAAAAACACATCAGAAATCAAGTACATCTGAGTAAATTCTACAGAGTTAACACTATAAATACTACACACATATTGTTGAGAAATTATATCCCATATCCCATAATAGCCGATTCTCAGCATATCGGAAAGGAGGTGAAATTACACAAGTAACAGCAAGATAAAAGATCTATGAGATCAAGAGGAATTACGAGTATGAATTTCACAATTTCATTCACCTCTTCTCAGCTTTAGAGAAATTGAAATTGACTTTTATTACTATAACTATACGTTATATACATTTTATTCACTATATACATGTTATCTTTTACAAGACTTACATAAATTCGTCAAAATAATACAGATTTATAAATGTCACAATTTCAACAGTATTTTGCAATAATGTACGCAGTAGACTGATAGAGGAACCATACTGCAAACTTGTTTCTAGGCTAGTAGGCCTATAGTATCAGAACCAAAGACAATTAAACTACTTATTTACTAAATCAACTACAATTTTACTAATAGTTAAATTTTCTTTGATCACAACACTGTCGTATCTAGTGAGCCTTTTAATTATAGTAAAGAATCTAGTATCATTGGCGTAACTATGGTTCAAGTAAAGGGGGGTTGGCTACGGAGGAATCGGGGGGTTGAGGGGATTGAAATCCAATGATTTTCATAAGCAAAATACACTTTTTGTCTACCAATGGGGGGTTACAACCCCCGAAACCCCCCCTTCTTGTTACGCCTATGTCTAGTATAGTATCAGAGCTGTACATAGTATCAGCACAGATAACATAGTATAGTTACTCTATGGTATCAGGCAGTAGCTTATAGTATCAGAGGACTATGCTAATAACTGAAGAAAGATATCATAAATAGTGATGTTTGCTTATTGACTGAACAAAGTTCGCTTTGAAAGTGATCTGAATTGTTTGTTTGTATGTTTCAGAAGCTTGACGCGAAGCCTCTTTCTTTTCACCGTGTAAACATTGTACAACCAACTTGCTCGTTCAATGTCAAAGTTTACGATTCCTTTAGAAGAGATGGCAATAAAATTGAGAAGTATGATGGTCAAGGCGATACTGTTTGCTGCACTGTGAACGTTTGTCAGCGAAATAAATGATTGAATCTTTTACAGCGGTTAAGCATTTGAAGTTGATGGACAATTATTGAAATTTCTAATTATAAACTTGTGGTTTCTCCACTAAAATACGGTAAAGACAATAATATTAACAATAAATAGACAATAATATGTTTAAAATATAGTTGGAAGACAATCGAAATTTCTAATTATAAACTTGTGGTTTCTCCGCTAAAATACGGTATAGACAATAATAATAACAATAAATAGACAATAATATGTATAAAATATAGTTGGAAGACAATCGAAATTTCTAATTATAAACTTGTGGTTTCTCGGATAAAATACGGTATAATTATGAGAACCAAGAATCGCTTTTCGGAACCCACCTGTATGTAACCATTCATCTCTCATCATCATCATCATCATCATCATCATCCTTCGCATTACCCATGAACTGGGTAACATCTTAACAAAAAAAAACTAGACAGTTGATATTTTACTGAAAATCAAATTGTAAAAAATAAAAAACTAATTTTTGTTGACCACAAATAATATTTTTAGAAAAATATTACTCCAAACATTCCCCAATCCAAACCATTGAATGTTTCAATATTTTGACACTTGAAACGTTAAAATTTAATGCAAAAAGTTTGATTCCTTAGAATAATATATGTGGTTTCAAAATCACTCCTTGTCCTCCAAGATTAAACTCTCAGCTGCACAAAGATCTGTTGAGCTCAATCTCCAATTAACATTATTAATTCTAATGAGTAATTGAAGATTAAAATTAACCCACTTTTGTACTTCCTCTTCTTCTTCTTCTTCTTCTTCTTCTTCTTCTTCTTCGTCGAAGTCTTGGATTAATAACCATCACATAAGAAGTTATTGATAACTTTTTTTCTCAATACTTTCAAATAAACTTCCCATTCCGTCTATTGTTAGAAGTATATTTTTAGTGCTGCTTGACAGATTTAATCAGTAGTCGGATGTGACATTTACCTAGTAGCCTCATATTAGTCAATATAGACAATGAGACGCCGTCAGTTTGGTAGGCCTACAGTGGTGGAGAACTTTCACAAACGAGCGACGATTACAATAGCCTTGATAACAACAAACAGATTCCATTCATTTGTTCAAAATAACACAGTTCTTTCCAAAAGTCCTGGCAACAAGCAGAGCTGAGAATCTCAAATAAGCTAAGCAAAGCTAAGCTAAGCTAATAAGCAAGCAGAGCTAAGCCACAGAGAAGAAAGGAAAGGGTCATCTTTCTAAGCTAAGGGTGGCTACGCTGAGCTAGTAAGCAAGCAAAGCTAAAAAATCTCAAATAATGAGAACTGAGAAAGTTAGTTGTTTATTGTATGAAATCTAGTGATACATCTCTTTCAAATAATTAAAATTTTCTTTTAAAGGAAGAATAATTGGATTAATCGCGATTTATTAAATTTACAATTGATCCAGAAATGTTGCGGATTTTCTGCATAATTCTCAACAGATAAATTTATTTATTTGTAAATAAATAATCACATTTCTGACTCGTGTGAATAAAATTTACAAAAATGTTTTTCAAATGAAGAAGTTTCCAAGAGAGTCTCATTCCCTATGTCCACACTTGGTCGATTTTTGTATGCTTTTCGATTTACTTCATAGCGCATGCTGCACATCATGACGCATGCAGTACAGCATTCGTTTTCCCGTCTAATTTCAATTGTATGCGTGAAGCGCAAGACGACAAGCATGACATAGCCAATGTCATTCATTCAAAAGCCTACACGTGTGTTGCAACCATACAAAACACGTTTCATATTTCAATGTCACTAATCGCAGGTGGATTCATTGACCTTTCCACCGACAGAATATTCGACATAGTTTTCAATCTTATTATTATGTAACGAAGATTCAGATGAGCTCAAATAGATTCCTATGTAAAAATCAGATTCTGTCATTCTGATCTCTTCCAGTCTCTTGTAAAAATAGGAATACGAAAGATGAAAAGTTTCAGTCTTGGTCATTTTTTCACTTCTATACAGTTATGAATGAAAAATAAAAACCAAATTCTAATATGGCAATTGACTCCTTGTTTCTGACTAATTTATCAATCAATTATATACTAATAGACACAATTTTAATTGAACAAGTACAAGATCGGTTACGTACATAAATTTCATTTATATATTTTGACAGTAATATTCATAGTCAATTGCAGACAATAGGCGTATAACTGATTGTGAATAAGTTATTATTAATACTGTAATACAAAAACTCAGGGCTTTTTTTCTATAAAATGAGGTTCAAGAACTTTTAAATTTTCGCTTAACCACGCATAGTCTATACTCTGTATAGGGTAAGTGTTCTTATTTGTCAACTCTTTTCTCTATGTAGGCCCAATATAATTGGTATGAGTAGCCAATTTTGGTACAAATATGAAATTCAAGCATTCAATGTTTCGAAATATAAATGTTAATGGAATTTTGTTCCTAAATAGTAGTTAATTGATAAAATATTCATATATTATATGCCTAGCAGCCTAGCAAAAAGGTACCATAACGCCGTTCCGGCTGAAAAAACGCCTTGCATAAACTCTGTTTATATCAGTCATCGGCCTGAACTGATCTTCCTTCAGTGGTTCTGTGGTTCAGGCTCAGTTTCTAGAACACTCTTATCACTTTCAAGTTCTAGGAGAATTACTGGACAAATAAGATATAAGTCGACTATCCAATTATAAGCTTATTCATTCCGGGCGGGCCTTTGAATCGGAAGATAGAATCTGTCTATCAATTTGGAACATTTGACAACACCGGAGTAACGTGAATATTCATGAATATTAAAATTTGATTTATTTAAGGCATCAAAAATGTATGATGCCATTATTAACATGCAGCTAGCAGTTAAGAGGCAAAAGGTCTATGCTTTTTTCGTGGATTTTTCGGCCGCGTTTGATCGAGTTGACAGGTATGCTCTTTTCTTCAAGCTCGGAAATTGGTTTATCAGCAAAGATGTTAAGGATTATCCGGATGATATACAGCAACACATCAGCTAGGATATGGAGTTTTGAGGGTCTGTCTGACAAATTCTTCACAAGGACTGGTGTCAAACAAGGCTGTTTACTCAAATTCTGTTCTTGCTGTTCCTGAATGACATAGAAGACAATATGGCGGGAGGCATCAAGTCGAATAATGTGTGCATAAAAATACTCGCCCATGCTGACGATATCGTCCTGCTGGCATCAGAGAAATCGAGTATGAGTAGAATGATAAGATCATTGGAGGAGAATTAAAAAGGTGGAATTTGCTGATTAACCTGGATAAGTCAAAGATAGTTATCTTTAGGAATGGTGGAAGGCAGGGGAGGCATGAGAAGTGGTGCTTTGAGGAGAGGCCAATTGAGATTGTCAATACATACAAATATCTGGGAGTAAGATTATCAACAAAGCTGGCATTGACAGAGCATTTTAAAGAAAAATCACTCTCAGCAAAAATGGCTCTAAGTCTTTTCAATAATATCCTTCTTAATAATGCAGTACCATTCAGATCTAAGTTGCAAATCTTTGAAGCTGTAGGAAGATCAATAATTTGTTATGCAGCACAGGTGTGGGGAAGCAGAGTATATGATGTGGTGGAGAGTATTCAGAGGTTCTTTCTCAAGAAGGTCTTTTGTCTGCCTTCATACACCCCGAATCATGCTTTGCTGCTGGAGGCCGGTGTTAGTCCAATCTTCCTGCATACATTTAGGCTGCACCTTCAGTTTCAGAAGAGGTGTTTGAATCTCAGGAGGAAAGATATCCATGTATGCTGATAAGACGAGTATTTTGTTTGAAGATTGGAGGAAGTTGGAGGGCTTGTTTGGCATCCTGTGGGAGGAGATTGCTGGAGGTAATGTGAACATCAACCAGACAATAGAGAGGATTGCAGGTAGGCTGCGAGACCAACAGATGCAAGTCATCATGAGCCAGCGGTTCTCCATTCGTCGAGAGCTTGATCACTGGAATGACTACATTTCTCAGAACGTTAGCTTCCAGTACATCAAGTGGTTCTTCAGGGCAAGAAATGAATTGATCCGACTCAATAAGTACTTCGTTCAATGGGAACAAGATCTGTTCGTTGTGCAATAGGAAGGAGGAGGAGGATGTTGCGCATGTCATTGGAATATGTCCTATACTTGGCGAGTACAGATGACAACATTTTGGCAGGGCAGTATTGTCACGGGCAGAACTGAAGGGCTACCTGAACGGAGAGGACTGGCTAAAGATAGGTGCTTACTGTGTTGATTCATGGAAACACAGACATTACTTAATCTCGGAGTTTAATGGATAGTTACTGAGTGAAACGAACACTTTAATCAATTGAAAAGGGAAGATATAAATTATTTTGTATAAAGTCAACTTGGGATAAATCACACCCTGACGGTCGTTGACCATGGGTTTATTGTTTGTATTTAACTGTAATATTTACTTTTTGTTATTGGAAGTAACAATAACCATTATTCATTCATTCATTCATTCATTCACAACACCGGAGTAACGTGAATATTCATGAATATTAAAATTTGATTTATTTAAGGCATCAAAAATGTATGATATAAATTTTGTTTCAGAGGTGTTCTTGATTGACATTCAATAATCTGTGCCGACATCGTTTAGACTGCAGCTTTGTACGACAGTTCATTATTGTTCCCAGTAACAGCAAGAGGCCTGATGATGATGATGATGATGATGATGATGATGATGATGATGATGATGATGATTATGATGAATGGATGAATGGACCTACAAATTTAGATGGGTTCCGAACTACCAAGAAGCGATTCTTCATCGATAATTATTATTGATGAGGGTTTTAGTGCCCTCAATGTATAGCAGTATAGGATCTGTTTCTAATTCAAATTTTGATTCTAATTAAATCTGTTTTAAATTATTCGATACAGCATTTAATAATTATATTAATAGCGTTAATATAAAACTAATTAAAATTAATTAATCAAAATTAATTTGACCAGTAATTGTTAATTGAATTAACAATTTAACAAATACTAATTATTGATGAAGGCGCTATCGCATGGGAATAGAATCAATGGAATCGGTTGCATAACACGAGTGGGGCTTGTATACTACGAAAATATCTTCTGAAAGGGATGATCAAAACAGGTTTTTAGGGTCAAGGCTATTCAACAGCAACGCAACAGGCTTTAGCCGAGATGCATCAGCTACGCAACTAACAACTCAACAGCGGAAGTGAAGTGGCAATGCAGTTATTTGCTCACCTCACAACTCATAGTACAAAAAAATAGAGAAGCGCTGCGAGAGTGCGCTACTATAAGGCCTAGTTCCAGGTAATTCCTTGGAATTACCTGGTAGGTGAAAACATCATCATCTATCAACTGGTTTCGAAAATTGAATGATAATCAAATGCTACTGTATCTAGCTGCAAGGATCTTTCAAATTATTGAACCCAGCTCAATATTCGAAATATGCGTTAATTTTTTCTAATCAACTGTATAAATAGTTACAGCTCTACACCAAAATACAATAGAGATAAAAAATGCATTGTGCCTACAGTACAGGGATGTAATTTATGTTCAATTGAAACTAGAATTATTAGAGAAAATATATAAAAATTCTATAAATTTTATCTCGAATTATTCAAGTTGTTTCATGTTTTTATCAAGATATCTAAATAATGCCTTATGAATAAAATGTATATTTGATTTAGGAAATTACGGCAAGAAATCGTCAAACACCGTCTTATACAATTTATAAAAATGAAAAATATAAACTGAAAACTGAGTAGGCTAGTTTATAACTTATTGCTATTCAACAAACTGTTAATCGGCACCTTATTCCTCAAGTTACCGTATATTATTAACCATCTTATCCATGCAAATCATTGCCTCATTCAGTATATCTATGAAGAGATATAAGTATTTCAATTGTTTATTGTGTGAAGAATGTTATCAAGTCCAGAGTTCTCTGTAGGTTTGCATAAGAACGGTAATCTTGAAAATAATACAAAAATGTATTGATGAAATACGAATGGACCTACCCTACATGCTTGACAGAAGATTGAAAGTTAGTTAATTGAAATCTAATCATGATGAAAAACTCGCATGGATAAAAACGGGTTTGGGAAAAAAACAATCTCAAAAAAAATCTATTACCCAAAATTGCATTTGTATAATACAGTAGAAATAATAGGTAATTAACTCGCCTATCATTATAACTATTTAATAACTTAAGATAATTAAAAAAAGTGTACTGTACTTTTATAATTATCATAATAGAACGCATGGTAGAGAATTCAAAAATTCAAAGAGAAAAAAGAATAAAATAATTATAAAACAAACAACAAACCTTCAAGATCGGCCACACTATGAATGGAAGAAAGTCTACGAAGAAGCTGACTAAAATCTTATCCACAGGTGTCAGATCCTAACGAAGGAATTAATTGATAACTTGTTGATTGAAAGATGTAGAGAAGATTTTCAAATCACACAAAACCATTGAGAAGAATTCTACCGAGCAAAACAATTCACAATTAAAGTTGTGTGGAACTTCCATACTACTGCTAAATCACTACTATAATGCACCGGAAGCACTGGTAACTAACTGAAAACTAGTTTCTACTGTTCAACACGATGTTGAAAGAGAAATCTTGTGTGTTATCAGTAACAATGTTTAGAGCTACATCGCTAGATATGTGATAACAGACAACTGGATCATAACGCTCAAATGATGTTCACCAGTAAGTCATGGAGTGAGAGAGTTCACAACTCCAGAGATCTGACAGTTATAAAGTTGTTATGGTAGGAAGGATGGTTGACGGAAGGGAGGAAGCTATTCTATTGGTGACAAATAAGATCAACATAAATATAATGTTAATGTACGATTCTATGATAGATAACATTCAAAAGCTCAAGTCTCTAAAAACTAATATACAAAAATTTATAAAAAAAAAACATAGCAATAATTTTGATAATGGCAGCCTAGACATTGTTTATTTTCTTGGTTTCAAGTAGACTCATGTAGACTCAAAACGGATTGGAATGGTCATATTGATAGAGATCTCATGGTCATATTGAAGAATTGAGATCTGACAGGAGATTCAAAGTATGGCAACCCTTACTACGGATCATGAATTTCTACTATTTATTACAATTTTCATTATCAAAGGAAAACAATAGAAAAACTAATTTCCTAAGTAGAGGAGGCTAGTGATAGATAATTACTAGAAATACGAATATATCAATCAGTAGAGGAAAAAATAACTTATAATATATAATTATATTAATCAGACGAATTAGATCATGGCCAAAGCAACCATCATTTTTCTGATGCATTCAGCATTCTGCCATTTTATTAACTCCAACTAAGAAGTTTCAAATTCATAGTACAAGCACAGATAAAGGTCTATTGTGAGGAGTATAATATCCCTCATCTATGGTACAAGTTTTCAGGATTTAAAATGAATTACACTCTTCTAGACAAGCTAGTACAGTCAATTTATCAAATTTTTCTGAAGGGAAAATTAATCTTATACCAATGCGATCAATATCAATTTATTTCAATTTATATAAATTATATTATTCAATTAGTTTAAACAAATTAATCAATTGATTATCGACAATTCGATAAATTCATTCTATAAACTTTATTTGTAAAGGGAGGGGTTGTGTGGTGGGTAGGCTATTGAAAAAAATATTGATAAATAAATGGTTTTTACAAAATCAGACATTTATCAATTTCGAAATAGAATTTCAGACAATGTTTCCAATTCACTGAGTTCTCGATAACAATTAACAGAATAAAGTCCAAAATACCACAAGAATGGCATGACAACACATTTTTAACTTGTGCTCTAAAAATTCAGACTCCTGAAAGGTCTACTATTATTCACAATGAATCCCAATACACTTTCTCACTATACACTGTATCAAAAATAAGGCACTGCTGAAGAAGGCCTCTTCGACTAGAAGCAAAAATTGCGTCCTTGGTGCCAACGAATTAAAGTAGAAATTCCATCATGAATCAATACGCACCGGGAGTCATCTTCCCTAAATACAAAAATCCATGAAAAATAGTGCACCGACAATTTTTTAATTTTTAGAACATTATCTCAACATTTTATTCAATATTTGCCCAAAAAACCAGCAATTTAGAAGATATACATTCAAAAATAATAGTTATCATAATCAGAAATAATGCAGAAATACAGAACGATAATATGGAGTAATTAATCTGCGTTTTCATATTATTTTAGATGAATAAGATATAAAATATTATGCCATATTTTTCTGTTGTTCGGAATAAGGGAAAATATGATATAATTATTAATGATTATTGACAATCAACTAAAATTCATAATCACATTTCACTTTTCAAACTCCTATCATAATCACAGAAATAAAACAAAACAATCAGAATAAGAAATAATGGAGAAATTAGTGATATGAATAATCAAAATGATTACATACTTAATAATTATATACTTCATAAAAATTACATAATTTACAATAATTACTTAATTCATAATAATACCATATTTCATAATATTTACATTACTCTCTCACCAAACATGGAATCATGCTTTTTTCAAACATCAAAGTTTTATTTATTGAAAATTAATGTATTTTTATAGCAATTTAAACACATCGATCTTTTAATAAAATTATCGATGTTTCGGTGCCAATGTTTTGCCATCGATGTTTACTGTGTGATACATCGATATTATGAGAAATTTTGCCATCACTACCTTGATTGATACTGAAACCTACTAGAATAGCCAGAAGAATATCGGTAAAAAACTCGTTATCAGATAAAAATAAACTCACCTCTTTTTTCCATATTGCAGATCTCATTATTTGATTTAAGATGTGTACAGTATTTAACTATCGACAGTTTCCGGAGAGGCTGCTCTTCTCTCATAGGCCCAGAACCCATTCAGATCTATCAGAATACTAACAAACACCTCGCCTTGTCCACTGCAAATGAAATTTTAATCAGTTTTTGGATGAAAACTTGTGATTTTCATGAATATTTTTCATAATTCTCAAGTAAAATGAAATTAAAGGGTTATTATGAATTAAGTTGATTATTGCTTAGGCTGAATAATAATACATTTATTTTCTAATCAATTACCGTACTTCAATTCTTAATTTATTCAAAACAACAACAATGAGATAATAAAATTACAATACAAACAATATACACATCATTCAATTAGTTATTACTTATTATAATATGTCTAGGCTTAATAATACATTCATTTTCAAATGGAATAATAAGTAATTATTTAATATCTATAGAGTTGCTTAATTTTTGCTTGCTTCGACTTGAAACTTTTAAGATAAATAATAATAATTTATGGTAAACGGGACGTAGTTCGCTCTCAAAAATGTAGCCTAGAAGAATTGTTATACTTTACAAGAAGTATTAATTGAAACCAACTAAACTTAATGAGAGAAAAAAAGTTACCATAAGAAAGGAACACATAAAAGGTTATCTTGTTGCTGTCTACTAGGCCTGACTGGGCAGATTGTTCCAAGTCTGAGAGACCAAGGCAGATTGTCACAAAGTCTGAAACCATTTCTCCTCAGACTACCAAGTCTCCCATGTTAGAAGTCATTCACAACGATCGAGACAATTTCAAGCCTAGACGACAGCAACTGATAACCCCAAACAGCTTATCACTTTCCATCTCTATATATCCTCAGTCGAAACGCGAATGTTCCATAAATATTCGAGAGTTACAACGTTTAGCTTCAATTAACACAATTAACAAGAAAACTACTCAATAAATTCCAAATATTTTCGTTCCATCTAATAAAACTACAACTTGAACTAGAGTTTTTCACAATTTTGGTCATCAATATTAATTTATTTGCTGATAAATTCAGTTTAAATACAACTATTGAAAACGTTCTGCACAGAAGCTCGTAACCGGCTTTTAAAAAGTGGAAGTAGTTCAAAAACGTTTCAATAGATAGCGCCGTTTAGAGACTGCTCCAATCGCGCCCAAAACATGAATTTGAACAGAAGCAGGAGAATATTATATTATAATAAATTGATGGTGTTTTATTTCTTCTATTAATTCGGTATTATTCAAATACGATAATCGATCAAAAAGGCTTTCATAAGTGGAGGATCAAAGCATCAAAGGTACAGTATAACAATAGTCAAAAAGAAAATTAGGATCTATTAATATCTTCGGAGGAGGAGAGGAGGGCACGATCTGAGAGAATGAAAGCATACTGGGTCATCAAAAAAAAAAAAAAAAGAAACCGATCTTGTATTGACTAAAGTGGTCCAATGTTGGCCATAAAAGACAAATAAATAAATAAATATCTTTGAACCTTTCAATTTTACACTTTCTAATTTAACCTTTTATAACACGTGGCTGGAGCTCAAAGCTTCTTTACTCCAGCCACATGAAAAATATTGAATTGAATAAATAATGTTTTGTATAAGTTCTACTTGGTAATAGAAGAAATAAGTAATACTTTCATTATTTGGAAACGAATAGATTGAGAACATATTAAGCTAATTGAGAAATACATACAATATTGCATTGCATTAGAAAAGTAACTAATTACTAGATTCAATGAAAACTGGATGTTTTCCTACGAAAATTATTTATTCCAGAAGTTTATTGAAAACAAGTGATTAAAAAACAAAGTTCAGAACTATGATACTCAACCACTCAACAACAAAAGCTATTGGGTACGATAAGCCTGTATGAAAATTTAGGATATTGTTTTCATTCACATAAGAACTGCAGAGAATTAGAGAAAATAAGAGAACTGACGTGATAGAATAAAGAAAATATTGAGAGAACAGATGAAAATGTCAATTGTATAATGATTAATAAATTCCCACATCTATTAAATTCATACATACCTATTTAAAAGGTCCTGTAGAGTTATTTTCGTTGGATCAGCTGGTTTGATCATGTCAAATAAACCATCTTTTATGTCTTCAAAAGATACTTGATCTTGTTCGTGTACCCTCATTTGTTCCTGAATTTCCTGGAATAGGCAAGAACGATATCAATATTATTTATTTACGATTTATGCACATCTTGCATAAAATCTTGCCACTCTCAACTATCCAGCTTTAAGGTATGTAGTAGGTCCACATGATTTTAAATACACATAATTGTTAAAATAATATCTTTCAAATTTTACATTTTTGTAACTGTTCAAATATTACGAATCCAACTATAATAATTTTCTTCCATAATTGTAATATTGACAAAATCTCAAATCACTTTGCCACTTTCTTGGTATCCTAGCTTTTTTTTCTAAATAACATAGTTTTCCTATCTTATTTATAGATTATTGCCTGGTTGTTCGTACGATTATTATTGTCGTCGATCCCACTATTTTGCTGTCCTCGTTTTATCGCCCCGTTAAATTTAATAGACGTACGAACAACCAGGCATTAGACTATCATAATAAAATTTGATGATGAAAAGTAATTATTGAACTCAATTCTTGCAATTTTATGTACAGAAAACAAAAGCTTTGCAGCACAAACTGCTTAGTGCTAAAACATTACACTCAAAAGCTAAAATGTTTTGTAATGTTTTGGATCACTCAATTGGAAATACAAACAACGATGAGGCCTACTGGGTTACAGAAAATTCGGAAATAAATTCAAAATTTAGTAGATTCTTACCCTCAAGAAGTATCGAAGACTGAAAGAATCAAGGTAGCCGACGCCATTTATATCCAATATTTTGAAAAGGTAGTGCAGCGATTGAGGCTCATGTCTATTCTCCAATGCCAAAACAAAATCCAAATAAGTTTTGTAATCCATTTCACCCTTGTAGGTTAGACACTCTTGGAAAACTCTATCCAAGAAAACACTCGTCAATGTTCCTGTACCGTATCTGTGTAAGGAAGGAGAAATTTATACTTTCAATCAATTGAATATATTGCCATCCTACTTGGGAATTGAACCGTATGACTTATGTAGCCTATCCAAGCGAACTGTTAGGGTCGGTTCATGAGCTCGGGATTTAGTCAAGTCCTAGACTACAACGGGTGGCTACCGTAGTATTGACAAACGTTAGCCTCGAAACTATGTACTAAGGGCTCTCTATGCTGCAATCCTACTAATCTGTCGAGACAAACGTTTGTCGATGCTACGGTAGCCATCCGTTTTAGTCTAGGACTCGGGTAAATCCCGAGCTCATGAACAGGCCCTTAAGCCTGGTTTTCATTAGTAGAGTTAGTGGTCGAGTAACTAGCATACTAACTCTACCGTACTAACTCTACTCTACTTACTTGGTCGAGTAGCTGTTTTCACTACAATTGAGAATAGTAGGTAAAGTGTGTTGTCTAGTGAACAGATCTAACCTTGAAATGACTCTACTCTACTAGCTCTACTCTACTAGCTCTACTCTACTGTTTTCATTAGAATAGTGGTGGTAGAGTAGAGTGAGAAGCGGTGGTGGGGGAAGGCAAGTGGTAGAGTACTATCCCAAAGGTTCCAAGATCGAATACAGTCTTCTGGTGGTTTTTGTTCAAGCGATAGCTATGATTTCATGTTTTAAAGAACAATACGAAAGAGTTTCGAGACTTACTCGGCTAGCTCCCTCTTGCTGAGCATGCCATTGTGATCACGATCCAAATTCAAGTACTGTCCATAGACGTGTAATGTGGACGGCGCTGAGAACCAATTGGCTTTCAGCATGTCATTTGTCAGCTCGCCTTCTCTCAACTAAAAACAAAACATATAAAGTTTCAATATTTATTCACTTAGAAACATATTTATTACCAAAAACCAAAAAAATATTCACAGTAAAACAATATAGACCGTGTCAGTGATGACGTATACAAATAATAACATAACCTGTATACTTTTAAATGTGTTTCTAAAAATAATTGGACAAATGTTTACATTTTTTTCAAATGCAATTACAGGTTTCCAAACAGTTCGTGACACTCACCTATCTATTACAGTTTAGTATACTCCTTGCATGTATTATTTGTCTGTGTGCAGTCAACATTGAATAAACCGAGAAAAATTACCTAGTAAAGTGAAATAAATAATGATAACAGTTAATGATAATATTAATAGAAAATGAATAAGATAGTTGGTCAATGAAAGTTTATGATCGACGGCGCTTATAGAGCTCACTTATCAGCTGCATTTTATGGAAGGTCAACCTAAGGATCTCATTTCATTTTCATTCATTTCATTTATTTACACACAATTTCCAAAAACAGTACAATAATACAACATATAAATACAATACAAAATTGGAAAAGTGGTTAGGTGACCTTATTAGTAATCGTGTTGAGGCACCATAACTTGTTACTTGGCACCAGAACTTGTTATTAAGTAGAATTGAATCAAGCACACGTAGGCTATAATTCATTTTACATCAATATTTACAGAAAATACAGCTCCAAAATGAAGGGTTACAACGCATCTTTCTGAATTGCTTATAGCAGTTCAATAGATTGCACAATATAGGAGCAATCAAAATAAAACCAATTCAATATTTTTACAATCGAACCAGAAACTTTCTAGTTGACAGTTAATAAAGGTACGCTAAACATGGGGAATAATGCATAAAGAACTTTCAAATTATAGGCTACTGTTTTACAGATACATTAATAGATATGGAATTGAAACAAGCCTGGAATTGAACACGCTCCAAAAGGGTTTTGTTTCATATAGTTTTCAATGTAATGTATATTTATCATCAATATTGTTATAAGTTATAAGCCTACTTTATTATTTTCTACCTTGTTAAATAGAATGTGTACTACCGTTCCTGAGAGTAGTGAGGATGAAAGAGTATAAGATTCGAATTCTTGAATTTGCAGAATGACTCACCTCAGTCAGATCATCCAAAAAACTGCAGGTGACAACATCCTTGATGCGAACTCTTCCCGTGCGAAGCGGATCGAGGAAAAAGAAGAAGGTCCGCACCACTGTGCACACATAGAAGTTGTGAAAGGAGTTCTCCAGTCCATCCAGTTGTGGCAGTGTTGGAATCAGAAACGTTATGTAGCTCTCCAAATCCTGCAAATATCAATATTGTTTGATTCATACCAAGACGGAGATTAATTAAGATGTAGAAATAAGATTTATATGAACCAATATATTTATCTTTTGATAACTGCAGTGTTTCGTAGGGCACATTAAGCCAAAAATTTATGTTTGTGAATATTATAATTTTCTATACCACCCTCCTTGTACAGAGACTCGTTCTAGATGAGGAGTATATTCAACCATTTTCTTATTTATTTCAAATGTATTTGTTTTTTTCAGAATAGATATTATTTAAATTTCGATTCAATTTCATTGGTCCCAACTAGAAAGTCCATGAAACATATAATTGAATCCATCTTATAATCACCCTTCCCATTCCCATGCACAGGTCTTGGACTCATGAGGGGGGTATCCCCCTCAGAAAAAAAGACTTGTTTGTTTTTTCAAATTTGTTTCTATTTCTATCGCAGATCTGATGTCAATTGAGATCGGACTTTATTGTTACAATCGGACAATATTGTGATAATTGAAAACAGAAAAGCCTACATTTTAAATTTTATATATTATACCAAGTTACGCCTATCATCACAAAAAAGAACTTCTCATTTAAACTATGTTCTAAACTTTCACTGACATTAATCATTTATTTATAATGCTTTGTTGCACCAAGCGAGATTAATTTTAAGCCAAGATAAGCAGAATACTAATAAGGTATATTGACTGTATAATCACACTTTGGCAATTGGTATGTAAGGGTAAATAACACTGAATTGTATTCATTCATTTATTTTTAAACTTTTTTCAACAGGAAAAAACATTGAAAACAATTTTTCTAAAATTAAAAATAATCTCTACACTCTTAGTATTGCTTTTAAAGCATAAAATTTCAATAACTAACACTGGCAACACCCTCTCTAACCTCAGTGTTTCACCCTCTAACCTCAGTGTTTCACTTGAAATAACATATACTATGAATCACGTATCTTTCCAATGCAAATTTCATGGGAGTTGGCCAAATTATGGAGGATTTGACCAAATAAAAAACCATTCAATGGCCCCACTGTGATTATAAGGTCTCCTTAGGTAATACCACAGAGAAAAATTAGTATAGATTTCCCATCGTACGTTAAATTTTGTGATCAGAATTCAAGGGGCCGATCCTAGCAACATCTCTTAGAACTCAGAGTAACTGGAAATCGTAACTGTAAAACTGGCGATGAGACAGTGAATGGGAGTGAGTGCGCGATCGATTGAGAGAGGAACGCCAGCGTCAGCGCGATCTTACCGCCCGGCACATGAACTACGTGGCCAGCACAATTTGACAGCACACAAAACCGGATCACAGTTCCATATTCCTTGAACGATCTACTTAAAAGTATCGCTTCTCTATAGTAATACTAATACTTGAAATAGTAACCTAAAAAATTTGGAACTTACAGCTCTCAGGTAGCCATGGCCTGTTACATCATACAGCGACAGACCGATCCAAGTTTGTTCCAGCCAGGACTTCTTGACATACGTGAACAAAGACGTAGTGCTTATTCGACCCGTAGAATGAGAGCTGGTCTGCAGCAGTTTAGCGAATACAGCTGGTGTCAGATATTTTCTGGAACAGGGGAGTGAATGTGTCAATATGCTTGGTTTATTAATTACTGGTAAAATAGCTAAGAACTAGATTGATAGCCTGTAGGCCTATCTACATGTAGATCATTGAATTGTCAAGACAAAGGGCCGTAATTATGAACTTTACTCGAAAAAGTGAATAAATTTCAATTTTACTTGATGGTTACCTCTGTATCACTTGACACCATTATACCTTGTTCACACTATACGTGTTTCTACAGAAACTGTATAATAACAGTGTGGTGATTGGTGTTAATGGGTCCATAGAATTGTATTGGAATATTTTTTATACCCGCCACAGCCATAAATTTTTAAATTTGATAACGGATTACAGGCAAACATAAACCCATTCACTCTTTTTTCTTTTATTTTGAGAGGAAAAACATCATAGATAACTTTTCTAACATTGAAAATTGTCTCTCTACTTTTGGTATTGTTAAAAGCTTTAAATAATAGAACTAACACTGGGAAAGGCAAATTGTCGGGAAAAAGTGAATTACCCAACATAACTTATGATTTGCTTTTCATTTCAATGAAACTCTTATGAGGATTGGCCAAAGCATTGTGGATTTGTCCGAGCTAGGCCTAATTAATCAATTGTGACATCAAAATGGTTACACTGTTATTATACAGTCTCTGTACTAGTTTCTATATTAGTTATGTAAACTTACTTGTACTTAGGTCCTGCCTTGTTCACTATCTGTTGATATTCCTTGTAAGAAATTGTCTCCTCTCCGCTAAAACTCGAATTTGGAGAGACATTGGACGACTGATATTTGATAAGTAGAGCCCAAAATGCCTGCAATCAGAAGAGAATATTTCCAATCCATGGTATGTATTACTTGTGGCTAAATATCGAGATCTTTTCTTGAGAAAACTAGCATGACATCAACACTAAATTTGTTTAATTGTAGTCTATCACATGAATATCTCATCGTCATTAAGTTAAACATAATAAATTTATCTTATTCAAGTGAAACATGCGAGCTTATGTATTAAAGATGAGAAAAATCTAGATAGCTGTATTTTTTTATTCGGTCATATTGCTGGTATAATAGCATGGATCATGAAAGACAAGAAACTATTTTATCAAATTATCATTCCCAAGTAAATCAAGCTAGCGTAACTTATCAAAGATGAAAACAATGTGTCTTGCTGAGTTTCTGGCTGTATTTTTAATCATATTGCTAGTATGATAAAATTAATCATAAAAACATAACATTTTTAATAGGCCTTAGTACCGTTGAATATTACCTGAAGCTCATTGTTGTCCAATAGCTCTTTCGACTTTTCTTCAAAAATATATCTCTGGCTTCTTCACGTAGTTTTTGAGCAAGAATCTCATCTTTTTTAGGCAGCTAGAAAAAAATGACATCAAAGCAAACTTAATTTACTGTTGCAAAGTAGAAGAGAGATAATTCACATTCTCATGTATAATTACAGTACCAATGTCATTTTTATACCTTGACTCAAAAAATGAAATCTGTCCAATGAAAATTGTACTGTTCCTTATTCAATAAACAGGTTTAATTGTACAGTAACTTTACTAAAGCAGTGACATTTCTACTGGACAAATAAAAAATCAGAATGGCCTGAAGAAATAATATTGTTAATACATCAGTAATAATAGTGGATAGGTAACTTTTTTATTCAACGTTCAAATTCAAGTTTTTTTATTTAAAATTTATGCTTAGATTAGTTTTGTACCTATAAATGAGAATTTTACCTTGTAGTAGAACTTCGGAATACGAGCATAAGACTGCTGATCAACGGCGCTCTTCTTATCTTTTATATCGGTGTAATTCTTTTTGAAGTGTTCAATTTCTTTTTCAAGAGCTGCTTGAGGATTGTAGTCTTTCTTTTTTGCTGGAAAATGCATAATCGCGACAACATAATATTATTATGTTATGATAGAAAACCTCAAATATCATGACAAATCTTTTGTAAATATTAATAAAACAGAACTGGTAGCCTACCGGTAGGCTAAAATGGACACATTTTCCAATTTTACTATTTAAAAATAAATGTATGTGCATTTGGCTTTTCAACGGGGGGGGGGACCCTTACGGCACAGAGTAGAGAGTAGAATAGTTACTCAATAAAGAATTGAGTATTAATACTCTCTACTCTATGCTTACGGGTAGGTTCCGACATAGATAAGAGATAGGAGTATAATCTCTTATTTATGGTTCCGACCTTCCAACTCGCTTTATTTTGGTGTCGGTCACCTATCCAGGAGAAGTCTTGAGTGTTTGTGACTTAACTTCATCATCACTAAGCAACCGCTCCCACCGAGTGACGAAACTCGTCCATACTTCGAGAAAACCTACTCAACTAGGCCTACAATTTGTAGCCTAGATTTAGTTCAAAATAGTTGAACTATTCACAAATTAATAAGAATAATCATGAGAGAAATAATGCAAATTATAGGTATTCGATAAACATGAAATAAACAAACAAATGTAAATAATAATAGAAATATAGACAAACAAACCTTCAATAGCTGATTTCAAAGCCGACTTCAAATCCATCAGTGATCATTGGAATAGCTTGTAATAGATAAACTGAATCCACAAGATTATGTCATTATAAGGACAGTATTAATAAAATTCTATCAACAATTTAAGTTATGGGAAAAAATTTCTATCAAAAATTAAACAAAAAAAAAAAGAACAATCCGTTTTAGCCTAGTTGAACGACGATGGATGGAAATCTTTCACTTTCAGATTTTAGGTTAGAAAAACAGGTTCAACAACACTAAGAATTGGAGAACTGAATTTTTTCCACTTTTTCATTTTACTGACCGGTTTCATAATTAGACATTATATTGTATACAGATTTCTATAGAATGAAATGTGCAAACGAAAGTATCAAGTATGATTTTTGAGAATGAATAAAACAGTATCCGCTCTGCATGTGTTGTTGGTATCGCTACTTGCTAGGGCGCCAAAGTTGGAAAGTCTAAATTTGCGGTCCTTGGTTCGATTCCTCAGCACATTCAGCACTTATCATTCATAAATTTAATATAATATGATAGCTGGATATTATATACAATATTTTATCTTGAAAATCAATATATTATTCTTTCTTCTATTATCAGCGGAGAAAAGGGAATAACACAATATATTATGTTCGCATATTTTTACAAGTCAAAATGGAGGATGGCGAGCTTAGCAAATGAATTTTAAAAATATTCACAATTCAAATTTAATTTATTCTTTGCTTTTAATTATCTTTTTGACAAAATTGATAAATAATCATGTTACTATTTACAATGAATATTTACAGCATTATATTTGTCCTTGTAACTCCAGTTTGAGAAAACTTCTAAACAGATAGATGCATTTTTTTTTCATGTAACAAAATAAGATTATCAAAGATTATTATTATTAAAGATTCATATCCCATCATCATCCTTCCATTACCCATGCACAAGCTTAGAGCTTATGTGGGCATCATCCCTAGCAAAAAAAATTAAAGATAATATAATAAAATTTAATATATAATTAAACACCATTATTCAAAGATTATCTATTATTAAAGATTAATGAATGAAATTAATGATTTAATTTTTGGACGTGGCACAATGGTCTAAGAACTAAAATTTCGCACATATTAGGCTACTGCATAATATGCACAGCTCATATCTGTCTTGAATAAAAAAAATCAATTGATTATAGTTTTCAAATAGGCCATGAGTATACTATCAATAAAGAAGACAAGATGAGACTACTAAGGTTACTAGAAGGTGAAAGTATCTAATAGCCTTGGGAGCCTCAACTTTGCCATAGCCTTGTTAGCCGCAGTCACTGTATGTTAACCCACCGTCCGGGGACATCTTAAAACTCAAAGTTAAAAGATGTCACCAGACCGAGGGAACCCATGACATACGTTGCCCGGCCCACACGCGGAGTAGTACCAGCAAAGGAAATACAGATAAATTTCTGTGTTACCTTGCCAGACCATAACCATTCGAGGACGTAAGGCTTGTGGGCCACGCGACCTAAGGCGAATACTGTTGTCTTGCTACACACCCTATGACGGAGGGCGGTAGGGTTGGAGTCGAGAGACAATCCATGGGGTACCGCTACAGATCACCTCTCTCCTGCCAACCAAACAGTATCCCCAATTTGGAATAAAAAATTTTGAAATAACATCACTTCCTCTGGGTCTTCTGCGGTACAAGAAGGTTAAAGCCTACATGAGAATACTTTAAAGTAACTCTCATAGACCTCAAGAGCCTAAACAAACAACCCCCCTACAACAACGAAGATCAAAAGACCTCTACAATCCCCCCCATCCCTAACCCAACAAGAAAAGAAACATCATCAAAGGCTCCAGAAGAACAGAACCTCTTGGATGCCTTTTGAAGATGAAGTCGACCTGAGTTGCATCCTCCTTGCACCGCAGAAAACCAAGAGGAAGTTTATTTTGCTAATAAAATTTCAAATTGTAATGGAAAATTACCAAACGATCTAATATAATTAATAAGAATTTTTAAAGTGAAAATTGAATTTGGAAACGATTTACGGTATAAGTTGGTGAAGCCAGTAAACAGAGTATACGATTGCATTAACAGAATGATAATAAATAAATTATTATTATTCTGTGGACAATGCTTGCAACTTTAACAAATATGCAGTAGACGTCCTTCCTCCAGTCCATTAACTTCACTCTTTAATTGCAATGTAGCGTAAATGAAGTGAATGCTTAAACTTGGTGATCTGTAACAAAAAAACTTTCATTAGATGAAATACATAGGCTACCCTACAGAGAGTGTATAGTAATACATGACTATATACTCTCTGTAGGCTACCCTAATAAAACACAATCCTGAAACAAAACACTTACGTGTGAATCTTAATATTGGATCAAGCTAAATACGTGAAGTATGCTCTGAATTCTACCAAAGATGCACCATACCAAATCTAACATGCAAAGAAGGCGAATAAATAACATCCAACATGTAACTACACACAGTTCTAGATGTAACACAGAATATTCAATCCTTGCACACAGTATATCATAAAAATAGAATGTCCATGGCCTTGGATCCCTTGGAAAAGCGAAGCTGTATCTGAAACACACTTAGAAAATGAAGAATTAAGTAAATTTTCAAGATTAAAGTTGAGTAGTCGACCTGGAACTTATAACTAAACTCTTATAAGTACTCACGCCTGAACCGCCAGGAGTGGTCTAATCTATAACTTTTGACTAATAAAAATCAATCGATATTCATATTGATTCCAATTGATAACTGCACCTCTCAGCGTGTGTGAGAGAATGCCCTAAGCTACTGCACTCTCCTAGCGTGTGTAGGAGAGCGTCTTAAATGAAGATTTTTCAATATCTTGAGAATATTTGCACTTTTCAGCATCTATAAGAATTTCTAACTTTCTAACAGTACTATACGTGAAATATTCCTTAAACTAGAACTAATCAATTTAATAATAATTATAATATATTATCATGATTCAGCACTTCTCAGCGTGTGTGAGAGAATGCCCTAAACTACTGCGCTCTCCTATCGTGTGTAGGAGAGCGTCTTATAAACAGATATTTCAATATCTGCATTTACATCACTCATTAAGAGTTTCTAACTCTCATTGATGTCTGTAACTTAAATTAACTTAAATCCTATTAGTAGAATAATAATAATCATGAATCTGCACCTCTCAGCGTGTGTGAGAGAGTGCCTTAAGCAGTTTTCTTTTCTAGCATGTGTAGAAAAGTACCAAATCATTAAACTCTTGAGTTAGAACTCAAGAGTATCTGCGCCTTTTGGCGTATCAAGGCATGCAAGTTAATACTTATGATAAAAATTTAAAGTAAATACAGCCCCAAAGCTATAATAGCTTGAATCCCCCTTCCCCATGCCAACCAGCAAAGGCTGGAGGCAATGCTACTATAATCAAAATTTTTGAAATATAAATTCTAAATTGGAAATAACTCTTATATAATATGCATGCAGCTTAGAAGCTAACAACAAATATCTTTTGTACCCTTTCCTATGTTCTAACCCCTTTGCTGAAGGCACTAAAATCTCATATTTGCAAACCCCAGTCTCCTGTATAATAGATCCCAACAGGCTACAGTGTAACAGTTACCACCTCGTCATAAAATTGATGCTGGAATCGAGCCCGCAATCATAGTGACAACGCAGTGGAACTACCACACAGAACACTGACTAGGACACTACGATACTCGACTGAAACCTGCAAATATCCTACGGGGACCCTATCTAGTTGAATCCCTATTTATGGTCGTTATCTTGTCTCACATCCAACTTTGCAAACACAAGCACAGTACCACATATCCCATCATTGCATGACTGGGAAACCATGTACATTTACATCTGCTCTGCAGGCCGGTGCTGCTATTAAACCGCCCGACCAAGACAGAAGAAACCCTCTCGTCGCAAAACTAGCATGATGACGTGGTACTGCACAGGATTGGGTCAGAGTATGCTACATGACTAACAACCATAAACGTCCCACCCCCTATACCCCACCCTCTAGTCTGGGACAGTGTTAGATAATTCTAGCCTAACTTTTCAACTAGTAATTTAATACCTCATACCAGATTCACCAATCCACATCTTGGTTTGATTGATTCCACATTGGTATTTGTATTGCATGTGGAATGACTGCCTTCAATTGATTCCTGGAAGGGCGAAGTTAGGGCGCAGCCGGCCCTCTTTGAACGTGACCCTCGATCCCCTTTGTAGTGGGGTTACCATTCAATACGTAATTGATGCCTTCCAATAATCGTTTGTTTTTGTATTTTTCAAAAATTCATCCTGTTGAAACAAATAAAACTTGAGTTTAGCTTGTATTTTCAATTTGTTAATAATTATTGCTATGCATAAATAAATATATAATTTTCACTTGCATTCAAATAATAATATTCACAATGTTAAGATGATACCCTTAAGCATACTCATCCAATGAGTTTATGAGGAAGACTAGACTTCGAAAAACAAGCACTTATAAAAGCAATATCTTCTGAGATGAAGAGTAGAGTTTGGAATAATTGAACCAAGTGAAACCTTTCTTTACTTTGAATTGATTGAATAAAATAAATTATAGGATTTATTGAATGAATATTGTTAGATTAGTACAGCGGAATGGCTGGATTAATTCTATGAAAACTATTTGTGAGTAACTACATATATATTGATGAACGGAATATAACGAGATTTCAAATCAGAATCAAATAAATTAACAGTAAATTAATATTAAAGTTTCAAATAATTGATGAGAATGATGACACATATCGGTTTCAAAAATTTCGACCAATTTGTAGAGAGAAGTAGACTTCAAACATCAACCATAAGTTACTCGAATGTAAGGAAATTTGAAACTTTTAAATAGTTCAACTAATTAGAAAATATTTAAAGCTTCAATTATTATTCACTTTGAAAATAAATTGAATCAACTAACCTCAATAGTAGAAATGCCGGTGTCCAAAACTTCATTTAATTGCAATGTAGCGTAAAGGAAGTGAATGCTAAAACTTGATGCTGATCTGTAACAAAAAACCTTCATTAGATGAAATACATAATAATAATAGAACACAATCCTGAAACAATATACTTGAATGTGAATGATAATATTGGATCAAGCTAAATACGTGAAGGAAGAAACATAAATCCTCTCAATTCTACCAAAGATGCACATACCAAATCTATCATGCAAATAAATAACATCCAACATGTAACTACACACAGTTCTAGATGCAACACAGAATATTCAATCCATGCACACAGCATATCATAAAAATAAAATGTCCATGGCCTTGGATCCGTTGGAGAAGAGGAGCTGTATCTGAAACACACTTAGAAAATGAAGAATTGAGTAAATTTTCAAAAATAAAGTTGAATATTCAACCCGGAACTTATAACTAAACTCTTATAAATATGCACTCCTGAACCGCCAGGAGTGGTATAATCTATAACTTTTGACTAATAAAAAGTTATCATTTTCAATTGATAACTGCACCTCTCAGCGTGTGTGAGAGAATGCCCTAAGCTACTGCGCTCTCCTAGCGTGTGTAAGAGCGTCTTAAAAGATTTTTCAATATCTGGAGAGTATTTGCGCTTTTAACCATCTATAAGTTTCTAAGTTTTATTGATGGCAACTACTATACGTGAAATATTCCTTAAACTAGAACTAATCAATTAAATAATAATTATAATATATTATCATGATTCTGCACTTCTCAGCGTGTGTGAGAAAATGCCCTAAGCTACTGCGCTCTCCTAGCGTGTGTAGGAGAGTGTCTTATATATATAGATATTTCAATATCTGCATTTACATAACTCATGAGAGTTTCCAACTTAAATTAAATCTTACTAGTAGAATAATAATAATAATAACTATGAATCTGCACTTCTCAGCATGTGTGAGAGAGTGCCTTAAGCGTTTTCTTTTCCAGCATGTGTGAAAAGTACCAAATCATTAAACTCTTGAGTTAGAACTCAAGAGTATCTGCGCCTTTGGCGTATCAAGGCATGCAAGTTAATACTTATGATAAAAATTTAAAGTAAATACAGCCCCAAAGCTATAATAGCTTGAATCCCCTTCCCCATGCCAACCAGCAAAGGCTGGAGGCAATGCTACTATAATCAAAATTTTTGAAATATAAATTCTAAATTGGAAATAACTCTTATATAATATGCATGCAGCTTAGAAGCTAACAACAAATATCTTTGTACCCCTTCCTATGTTCTAACCCCTTTGCTGAAGGCACTAAAATCTCATATTTGCAAACCCCAGTCTCCTGTATAATAGATCCCAACAGGCTACAGTGTAACAGTTACCACCTCGTCATAAAATTGATGCTGGAATCGAGCCCGCAATCATAGTGACAACGCAGTGGAACTACCACACAGAACACTGACTAGGACACTACGATACTCAACTGAAACCTGCAAATATCCTACAGGGACCCTATCTAGTTGAATCCCTATTTATGGTCGTTATCTTGTCTCACATCCAACTTTGCAAACACAAGCACAGTACCACATATCCCATCATTGCATGATGGGGAAAACATGTACATTTACATCTGCACTGCATGGCGGTGCTGCTATTAAAGCGCCCGACCAAGACAGAAGACACCCTCTCGTCGCAAAACTAGCATGATGACGTGGTACTGCACAGGATTGGGTCAGAGTATGCTACATGACTAACAACCATAAACGTCCCACCCCCTATACCCCACCCTCTAGTCTGGGACAGTGTTAGATAATTCTAGCCTAACTTTTCAACTAGTAATTTAATACCTCATACCAGATTCACCAATCCACATCTTGGTTTGATTGATTCCACATCTTTATTTGTATTGAATGTGTGGAATGACTGCCTTCAATTGATTCCTGGAAGGGCGAAGTTAGGCGCAGCCGGCCCTCTTTGAACGTGACCCTCGATCCCCTTTTGGTGGGGTTACCATTCAATACGTAATTGATGCCTTCCAATAAAATCGTTTGTTCATGTTTGTTTTGTATTTTCAAAAATTCATCCTGTTGAAACAAATAAAACTTGAGTTTAGCTTGTATTTTCAATTTGTTAATAATTATTGCTATGCATAATTAAATATATAATTTTCACTTGCATTCAAATAATAATATTCACAATGTTAAGATGATACCCTCAAGCATACTCATCCAATGAGTTTATGAGGAAGACTAGACTTCGAAAAACAAGCACTTATAAAAGCAATATCTTCTGAGATGAAGAGTAGAGTTTGGAATAATTGAACCAAGTGAAACCTTTCTTTACTTTGAATTGATTGAATAAAATAAATTATAGGATTTATTGAATGAATATTGTTAGATTAGTACAGCGGAATGGCTGGATTAATTCTATGAAAACTATTTGTGAGTAACTACATATATATTGATGAACGGAATATAACGAGATTTCAAATCAGAATCAAATAAATTAACAGTAAATTAATATTAAAGTTTCAAATAATTGATGAGAATGATGACACATATCGGTTTCCAAAATTTCGACCAATTTGTAGAGAGAAGTAGACTTCAAACATCAACCATAAGTTACTCGAATGTAAGGAAATTTGAAACTTTTAAATAGTTCAACTAATTAGAAAATATTTAAAGCTTCAATTATTATTCACTTTGAAAATAAATTGAATCAACTAACCTCAATAGTAGAAATGCCGGTGTCCAAAACTTCATTTAATTGCAATGTAGCGTGAAGGAAGTGAATGCTAAAACTTGATGCTGATCTGTAACAAAAAACCTTCATTAGATGAAATACATAATAATAATAGAACACAATCCTGAAACAATATACTTGAATGTGAATGATAATATTGGATCAAGCTAAATACGTGAAGGGAAGAAACATAAATCCTCTCAATTCTACCAAAGATGCACATACCAAATCTATCATGCAAATAAATAACATCCAACATGTAACTACACACAGTTCTAGATGCAACACAGAATATTCAATCCATGCACACAGCATATCATAAAAATAAAATGTCCATGGCCTTGGATCCGTTGGAGAAGAGGAGCTGTATCTGAAACACACTTAGAAAATGAAGAATTGAGTAAATTTTCAAAAATAAAGTTGAATATTCAACCCGGAACTTATAACTAAACTCTTATAAATATGCACTCCTGAACCGCCAGGAGTGGTATAATCTATAACTTTTGACTAATAAAAAGTTATCATTTTCAATTGATAACTGCACCTCTCAGCGTGTGTGAGAGAATGCCCTAAGCTACTGCGCTCTCCTAGCGTGTGTAGGAGAGCGTCTTAAAAGAAGATTTTTCAATATCTTGAGAGTATTTGCGCTTTTAGCATCTATAAGTTTCTAAGTTTTATTGATGGCAACTACTATACGTGAAATATTCCTTAAACTAGAACTAATCAATTAAATAATAATTATAATATATTATCATGATTCTGCACTTCTCAGCGTGTGTGAGAAAATGCCCTAAGCTACTGCGCTCTCCTAGCGTGTGTAGGAGAGTGTCTTATATATATAGATATTTCAATATCTGCATTTACATAACTCATGAGAGTTTCCAACTTAAATTAAATCTTACTAGTAGAATAATAATAATAATAACTATGAATCTGCACTTCTCAGCATGTGTGAGAGTGCCTTAAGCAGTTTTCTTTTCTAGCATGTGTAGAAAAGTACCAAATCATTAAACTCTTGAGTTAGAACTCAAGAGTATCTGCGCCTTTTGGCGTATCAAGGCATGCAAGTTAATACTTATGATAAAAATTTAAAGTAAATACAGCCCCAAAGCTATAATAGCTTGAATCCCCTTCCCATGCCAACCAGCAAAGGCTGGAGGCAATGCTACTATAATCAAAATTTTTGAAATATAAATTCTAAATTGGAAATAACTCTTATATAATATGCATGCAGCTTAGAAGCTAACAACAAATATCTTTTGTACCCCTTCCCTATGTTCTAACCCCTTTGCTGAAGGCACTAAAATCTCATATTTGCAAACCCCAGTCTCCTGTATAATAGATCCCAACAGGCTACAGTGTAACAGTTACCACCTCGTCATAAAATTGATGCTGGAATCGAGCCCGCAATCATAGTGACAACGCAGTGGAACTACCACACAGAACACTGACTAGGACACTACGATACTCGACTGAAACCTGCAAATATCCTACGGGGACCCTATCTAGTTGAATCCCTATTTATGGTCGTTATCTTGTCTCACATCCAACTTTGCAAACACAAGCACAGTACCACATATCCCATCATTGCATGATGGGGAAAACATGTACATTTACATCTGCACTGCATGGCGGTGCTGCTATTAAAGCGCCCGACCAAGACAGAAGACACCCTCTCGTCGCAAAACTAGCATGATGACGTGGTACTGCACAGGATTGGGTCAGAGTATGCTACATGACTAACAACCATAAACGTCCCACCCCCTATACCCCACCCTCTAGTCTGGGACAGTGTTAGATAATTCTAGCCTAACTTTTCAACTAGTAATTTAATACCTCATACCAGATTCACCAATCCACATCTTGGTTTGATTGATTCCACATCTTTATTTGTATTGAATGTGTGGAATGACTGCCTTCAATTGATTCCTGGAAGGGCGAAGTTAGGGCGCAGCCGGCCCTCTTTTGAACGTGACCCTCGATCCCCCTTTGTAGTGGGGTTACCATTCAATACGTAATTGATGCCTTCCAATAATCGTTTGTTCATGTTTGTTTTTGTATTTTTCAAAAATTCATCCTGTTGAAACAAATAAAACTTGAGTTTAGCTTGTATTTTCAATTTGTTAATAATTATTGCTATGCATAAATAAATATATAATTTTACTTGACATTAAATAATAGTCTAATATTCACAATGTTAAGATAAAACCCTTAAGCATACTCATCCAATGAGTTTATGAGGAAGACTAGACTTCGAAAAACAAGCACTTATAAAAGCAATATCTTCTGAGATGAAGAGTAGAGTTTGGAATAATTGAACCAAGTGAAACCTTTCTTTACTTTGAATTGATTGAATAAAATAAATTATAGGATTTATTGAATGAATATTGTTAGATTAGTACAGCGGAATGGCTGGATTAATTCTATGAAAACTATTTGTGAGTAACTACATATATATTGATGAACGGAATATAACGAGATTTCAAATAAATTAACAGTAAATTAATATTAAAGTTTCAAATAATTGATGAGAATGATGACACATATCGGTTTCAAAAATTTCGACCAATTTGTAGAGAGAAGTAGACTTCAAACATCAACCATAAGTTACTCGAATGTAAGGAAATTTGAAACTTTTAAATAGTTCAACTAATTAGAAAATATTTAAAGCTTCAATTATTATTCACTTTGAAAATAAATTGAATCAACTAACCTCAATAGTAGAAATGCCGGTGTCCAAAACTTCATTTAATTGCAATGTAGCGTGAAGGAAGTGAATGCTAAAACTTGATGCTGATCTGTAACAAAAAACCTTCATTAGATGAAATACATAATAATAATAGAACACAATCCTGAAACAATATACTTGAATGTGAATGATAATATTGGATCAAGCTAAATACGTGAAGGAAGAAACATAAATCCTCTCAATTCTACCAAAGATGCACATACCAAATCTATCATGCAAATAAATAACATCCAACATGTAACTACACACAGTTCTAGATGCAACACAGAATATTCAATCCATGCACACAGCATATCATAAAAATAAAATGTCCATGGCCTTGGATCCGTTGGAGAAGAGGAGCTGTATCTGAAACACACTTAGAAAATGAAGAATTGAGTAAATTTTCAAAAATAAAGTTGAATATTCAACCCGGAACTTATAACTAAACTCTTATAAATATGCACTCCTGAACCGCCAGGAGTGGTATAATCTATAACTTTTGACTAATAAAGTTATCATTTTCAATTGATAACTGCACCTCTCAGCGTGTGTGAGAGAATGCCCTAGCTACTGCGCTCTCCTAGCGTGTGTAGGAGAGCGTCTTAAAGAAGATTTTTCAATATCTTGAGAGTATTTGCGCTTTTAGCATCTATAAGTTTCTAAGTTTTATTGATGGCAACTACTATACGTGAAATATTCCTTAAACTAGAACTAATCAATTAAATAATAATTATAATATATTATCATGATTCTGCACTTCTCAGCGTGTGTGAGAAAATGCCTTGTTACTGCGCTCTCCTAGCGTGTGTAGGAGAGTGTCTTATATATATAGATATTTCAATATCTGCATTTACATAACTCATGAGAGTTTCCAACTTAAATTAAATCTTACTAGTAGAATAATAATAATAATAACTATGAATCTGCACTTCTCAGCATGTGTGAGAGAGTGCCTTAAGCAGTTTTCTTTTCCAGCATGTGTAGAAAAGTACCAAATCATTAAACTCTTGCGTTAGGAGTCAGAGTGATCTGCGCCTTTTGGCGTATCAAGGCATGCAAGTTAATACTTATGATAAAAATTTAAAGTAAATACAGCCCCAAAGCTATAATAGCTTGAATCCCCCTTCCCCATGCCAACCAGCAAAGGCTGGAGGCAATGCTACTATAATCAAAATTTTTGAAATATAAATTCTAAATTGGAAATAACTCTTATATAATATGCATGCAGCTTAGAAGCTAACAACAAATATCTTTTGTAACCCCTTCCCTATGTTCTAACCCCTTTGCTGAAGGCACTAAAATCTCATATTTGCAAACCCCAGTCTCCTGTATAATAGATCCCAACAGGCTACAGTGTAACAGTTACCACCTCGTCATAAAATTGATGCTGGAATCGAGCCCGCAATCATAGTGACAACGCAGTGGAACTACCACACAGAACACTGACTAGGACACTACGATACTCGACTGAAACCTGCAAATATCCTACGGGGACCCTATCTAGTTGAATCCCTATTTATGGTCGTTATCTTGTCTCACATCCAACTTTGCAAACACAAGCACAGTACCACATATCCCATCATTGCATGATGGGGAAAACATGTACATTTACATCTGCACTGCATGGCGGTGCTGCTATTAAAGCGCCCGACCAAGACAGAAGACACCCTCTCGTCGCAAAACTAGCATGATGACGTGGTACTGCACAGGATTGGGTCAGAGTATGCTACAAGACTAACAACCATAAACGTCCCACCCCCTATACCCCACCCTCTAGTCTGGGACAGTGTTAGATAATTCTAGCCTAACTTTTCAACTAGTAATTTAATACCTCATACCAGATTCACCAATCCACATCTTGGTTTGATTGATTCCACATCTTTATTTGTATTGAATGTGTGGAATGACTGCCTTCAATTGATTCCTGGAAGGGCGAAGTTAGGGCGCAGCCGGCCCTCTTTTGAACGTGACCCTCGATCCCACTTTGTAGTGGGGTTACCATTCAATACGTAATTGATGCCTTCCAATAAAATCGTTTGTTCATGTTTGTTTTTGTATTTTTCAAAAATTCATCCTGTTGAAACAAATAAAACTTGAGTTTAGCTTGTATTTTCAATTTGTTAATAATTATTGCTATGCATAAATAAATATATAATTTTCACTTGCATTCAAATAATAATATTCACAATGTTAAGATGATACCCTCAAGCATACTCATCCAATGAGTTTATGAGGAAGACTAGACTTCGAAAAACAAGCACTTATAAAAGCAATATCTTCTGAGATGAAGAGTAGAGTTTGGAATAATTGAACCAAGTGAAACCTTTCTTTACTTTGAATTGATTGAATAAAATAAATTATAGGATTTATTGAATGAATATTGTTAGATTAGTACAGCGGAATGGCTGGATTAATTCTATGAAAACTATTTGTGAGTAACTACATATATATTGATGAACGGAATATAACGAGATTTCAAATAAATTAACAGTAAATTAATATTAAAGTTTCAAATAATTGATGAGAATGATGACACATATCGGTTTCAAAAATTTCGACCAATTTGTAGAGAGAAGTAGACTTCAAACATCAACCATAAGTTACTCGAATGTAAGGAAATTTGAAACTTTTAAATAGTTCAACTAATTAGAAAATATTTAAAGCTTCAATTATTATTCACTTTGAAAATAAATTGAATCAACTAACCTCAATAGTAGAAATGCCGGTGTCCAAAACTTCATTTAATTGCAATGTAGCGTAAAGGAAGTGAATGCTAAAACTTGATGCTGATCTGTAACAAAAAACCTTCATTAGATGAAATACATAATAATAATAGAACACAATCCTGAAACAATATACTTGAATGTGAATGATAATATTGGATCAAGCTAAATACGTGAAGGGAAGAAACATAAATCCTCTCAATTCTACCAAAGATGCACATACCAAATCTATCATGCAAATAAATAACATCCAACATGTAACTACACACAGTTCTAGATGCAACACAGAATATTCAATCCATGCACACAGCATATCATAAAAATAAAATGTCCATGGCCTTGGATCCGTTGGAGAAGAGGAGCTGTATCTGAAACACACTTAGAAAATGAAGAATTGAGTAAATTTTCAAAAATAAAGTTGAATATTCAACCCGGAACTTATAACTAAACTCTTATAAATATGCACTCCTGAACCGCCAGGAGTGGTATAATCTATAACTTTTGACTAATAAAAGTTATCATTTTCAATTGATAACTGCACCTCTCAGCGTGTGTGAGAGAATGCCCTAGCTACTGCGCTCTCCTAGCGTGTGTAGGAGAGCGTCTTAAAAGAAGATTTTCAATATCTTGAGAGTATTTGCGCTTTTAGCATCTATAAGTTTCTAAGTTTTATTGATGGCAACTACTATACGTGAAATATTCCTTAAACTAGGACTAATCAATTAAATAATAATTATAATATATTATCATGATTCTGCACGTCTCAGGGTGTGGGAGAAAGTGCCCTGAGCTAGTGCGCTCTCCTATCGTCTTTGGGAGTGTGTCTTATAGATATAGATATCTCAATATCTGCATTTACATAACTCATGAGAGTTTCCAACTTAAATTAAATCTTACTAGTAGAATAATAATAATAATAACTATGAATCTGCACTTCTCAGCATGTGTGAGAGAGTGCCTTAAGCAGTTTTCTTTCCAGCATGTGTAGAAAAGTACCAAATCATTAAACTCTTGAGTTAGAACTCAAGAGTATCTGCGCCTTTGGCGTATCAAGGCATGCAAGTTAATACTTATGATAAAATTTAAAGTAAATACAGCCCCAAAGCTATAATAGCTTGAATCCCTTCCCATGCCAACCAGCAAAGGCTGGAGGCAATGCTACTATAATCAAAATTTTTGAAATATAAATTCTAAATTGGAAATAACTCTTATATAATATGCATGCAGCTTAGAAGCTAACAACAAATATCTTTTGTACCCCTTCCCTATGTTCTAACCCCTTTGCTGAAGGCACTAAAATCTCATATTTGCAAACCCCAGTCTCCTGTATAATAGATCCCAACAGGCTACAGTGTAACAGTTACCACCTCGTCATAAAATTGATGCTGGAATCGAGCCCGCAATCATAGTGACAACGCAGTGGAACTACCACACAGAACACTGACTAGGACACTACGATACTCGACTGAAACCTGCAAATATCCTACGGGGACCCTATCTAGTTGAATCCCTATTTATGGTCGTTATCTTGTCTCACATCCAACTTTGCAAACACAAGCACAGTACCACATATCCCATCATTGCATGATGGGGAAAACATGTACATTTACATCTGCACTGCATGGCGGTGCTGCTATTAAAGCGCCCGACCAAGACAGAAGACACCCTCTCGTCGCAAAACTAGCATGATGACGTGGTACTGCACAGGATTGGGTCAGAGTATGCTACATGACTAACAACCATAAACGTCCCACCCCCTATACCCCACCCTCTAGTCTGGGACAGTGTTAGATAATTCTAGCCTAACTTTTCAACTAGTAATTTAATACCTCATACCAGATTCACCAATCCACATCTTGGTTTGATTGATTCCACATCTTTATTTGTATTGAATGTGTGGAATGACTGCCTTCAATTGATTCCTGGAAGGGCGAAGTTAGGGCGCAGCCGGCCCTCTTTTGAACGTGACCCTCGATCCCCCTTTGTAGTGGGGTTACCATTCAATACGTAATTGATGCCTTCCAATAAAATCGTTTGTTCATGTTTGTTTTTGTATTTTTCAAAAATTCATCCTGTTGAAACAAATAAAACTTGAGTTTAGCTTGTATTTTCAATTTGTTAATAATTATTGCTATGCATAGGCTAAATATTTTTATGACATTAAATAATAGTCTAATATTCACAATGTTAAGATAAAACCCTTAAGCATACTCATCCAATGAGTTTGTGAAGATAACTAGACTTCGAAAAACAAGCACTTCAATATCTCCTAAGATGAAGGGTAAAGTTTGGAATAATTGAACCAAGTAAAAACCTGCTTCACTTTGAATTGATTGAATAAAATAAAGAACCATAGGATTTATTGAATGAATTGTTAGATTAGCACAGGGAAATGGCTGGATAAATTTCATGAAAACTATTTGTGGAAAACTACATATATTGTATTGATGAATGGAATATAACGACATCTCAAATCAAAATCAAATCAACTAAGAGTAAATGAATATTAAAGTTTGGAATATTTGTTGAGAATGACGACTCCATATCGGTTTCAATAACTTCGACCAATTTGTGAAGTAGACTTCAGATATCAACCCTACTCAAATGTAAAGAAATTTGAAAATTTTAAATAGTTCAACTGATTAGAAAATATTTAAAACTTTAATATTATTCACTTTGAAAATAAATAAGATCAACTGACCTCAATAGTAGAATTGCCGGATCAAAAACTTTACAACTCAAACTGTAGTATAATTTGCTTCATTTAACCACCAAATTATGAAGTTGAACACTGTTTATAATTGAGAGCTTCACTGTATCAGTTTAGAAATAGACTGTAGTTGAAAGCACTCGTAAATATTTCGAAAAATTCAGAAAATATATTCGACCGCTGTTAACACTACTGGTTACGAAGCAGAAATGAAGTGTGAGTGAGCATGGATTTCATCTCACAGCTGATACTAGCAAGTCAGCTGATCAATCAGTGATGCCAAGATATTATATTTGCATAAAACATTCAACAATCGATAAAATAATTTATTTAGTTAATATGATAAAATTTTCAATTATCAATTTGCTTATTGTAATAATTCGAAAATCAATCTAATAGTCAGTGTTTCGTAAGACTTCGAATCGTTCGTCAGCTTTTGATACAGTATGATCGGGAGCGTGACATTTTGTCCCAACGACAGTTTGGTCCAGCGACATTCTGTCCCATTTTTGGGACAGAATGTCGTTTCATGGATTGGTCCAACTCAGGAATGTGGGACAGAATGTCGCTGGTACACATTGTTGGAAAGTGAAGGAATGTAAGGAAATTGGACCAAAATGTCGTGCATGGAGCCGACATATTGGTCCAGCTCAGGAATGTGGGACAGAATGTCGTTGGTACAAATTGTCGGAAAATGAAGGAGTATAGATTGGACCAAAATGTCGTGCACGGAGCCGACATTTTGGTCCATCACAGGAATGCGTAAATATCGATATTTTCATCGATTCATTCATACTTATCGATATATTATATTGGTATAAAATTTGTAATTCGGTGAGCCGGTCGGTTGTAATGTAAAACCTATGTCTCAAAATTTGAATTGTACGAGATGGTTATGCATGATATTGAGAATTTTGAAAAGGAAGATAGTCCAACTTACTTTTTCATAGGATGCTGTATTTCTTAGCTTCAAATTCTCACCAATTTGCTTTCAAATCAACTGTAACTCGACAATATATGTTGGGCTAATCTATAAGTTATCTCATATGAGTTACCGTTTGGTATATATTTGCAATAATCATAATAATACTGACAATTTCAAATGTCACTTAACCTTGTTTTTCATCGCTTTAAAACCTACCGTACCTTAATTATGACCCTATGAAAAGACAAAATATTATACCAATTTTTATTTTAAAAGCATATTAATCAAAACTGACTGCATACACTTTCAAATGTTTGGAAACATGTAATGTCGGATTGGGATCTGTGACGTCACACTTACACTCCTAATTGGCTAGAAGTTCAACAGTCGATATTTTGCCTAAATCGATATTGGGAATGAAACGTGGTACAGAATGTCGCTGGTACACATTGTCGGAAAGTGAAGGAATGTAAGTAAATTGGACCAAAATGTCGTGCATGGAGCCGACATATTGGTCCAGCTCAGGAATGTGGGACAGAATGTCGTTGGTACAAATTGTCGGAAAGTGAAGGAATATAGAGTGGACCAAAATGTATGCAGCCAACATATTAGTCCAGCTCAGGAATGTGGGACAGAATGTCGTCAGTGAAAATGGGACAAAATGTCGTTTGGAATCCTTGGAGTGGTGGACCAGACCGCCCCCCCGTTCACTACAGAGATTGAAAATTTTGCTTTCCAATTACTTATCAAAAACTAATATGTATAGGATTATAGTTTCCGTAGTTTTATAATTATTAGAGTAGAGATACGTTAGTGTTATTTTGTAACAAAAATGAGGATTTAAATGGTTATATTTTAAAAAGGAACGTAGAAAGCATTGCTTCTGCTCAACGTCGGCAGTGCTGGTCCGAGGAAGTTTTTTGGTACATGCGAGCCGTGGATTTGGCGCAAATATATAGAGCAGCGGTGCCAGGCCATCCAAAATTTTTAAACTATTCATACAATATTATTTATTCTCAAATCAAAAATATTTATTTAGCATTGTACGATACAACATGAACAGTGTCAATATAAATGAAACATAAACAAATTTTTGCTGGAAAAACAATTATCTCTCAATATTGATAGTTTAAATTTATTTATAGTCCAATCATTGATGGTTCAAATCTGAACAATAGGCTAACTCCTAAAATATTCTAATTGCAGTTGCAATATTACTGTCTTCTTGATCACAAAAAAGTACCAATGAGCAGAGACTCACTAATATTAAAAACCTATTCAATTCAAGTTCAGATGCCGTTTGTCTGATGCTCGTTGGTAGTATGGTAGGCTCCCATGCATAAGAGGGTCTTTTGGTGAAAAACCTCTATCCATAAATGCTGCTGATACCATGAAATTATTAACATATTATTTCGAATCCATAAACTGATTTCAAATCTCAATGTATCCAGATGGACTATTGAGGCTGTTCGTTTCATACTGAGGTTTTGTATTGAGGTTGACAGGTTGTTACATACTTTTCATCAGTGTGCGTGTTTTCATTTTAAAATTTGCTCATCTCATGTTAACTTGAACTTTTGTTGTGATTTACACTGGAAAAATACTTAATTTTATAAAAATATCACATAATTTTAATATTTATGTAAGAAAAACGTTGTAGTTTTAGAGCCTAGATTTTTGGTTTTTCACTGGGGGGGTAATACCCCCCAGACCCCCCGGAACTGGCCTTCCTAAACCGCCCCCCCCAAACACAGACCTTAATCCGCCCCTGTATCAACAATAATAGATTCTCCGCATTTTTTCAATGAATGAATGAGAAATATTAGTTACTTATTTGAACAAACTTCCTCAATTTCTCTACATTTAGCTAAATAATGTGAACAAATTTATGAGAAAGCAGGACGAAGTTAAAATATCACTTGAAAATGGAAAGAGAGGACTGGGTATGAACTTTGTTTACTCATAAAATACTTTGACGCTCATAGATTCTATTATATACAACAATATGAGTCTCCAAAGAAATAATAAAGGATAGAAGTACACACGTGAAGTTTCCTACCTTTAAGACAATATTATGAAATAATAAATTATTCAGGGAGCTGACATATGGTTCACATGTTTGATTCTTTTTATTATGAATCAGTAATATTGTTCATAGTCAACAAAGAAAATCAATGCGTTGGATGATATTATTTAAGTTGACATGTTTCCATTAAAGTGTCAAGTAACATTTCTTGCTTGTCAAGTTTAGATTCAATTTTAGCGGTGAATACAGTAGAGAGATAAATACTTTGTAGGAAACATTCTTTCAAATCTTAGTATTACTTTAGATTTACAAAAGAAATTATGAGACGTTTTATTATGTTTTCACTTGGATTTTATGGAACAGATTTAACATCTGACCAGCAACACTGGTCCGTTTATTTGGCACGCCTCACGTTTTATTCAGTGTTCTCAAGCCGCTTATACCACAATAATTTCCTCATTAAAGGAATTGATGTGAGCTCTGTGAGCAAACAATTCTTCAACGTATTCAATATAACAATGAAAGTGGCTGAAATCATATTCTTGATGGTAACCGCGATTAGAGCAAGACACCGTCAATCTCAGTTTTTCAATTTAATCAGAAAACTTCAACAAATAGAAAGTGTTTTGAAAATATCACACAATAAAACATCAAAATTTAACCGCTGTCTTCTAGTGTGTCTAATGATTTATAGCGTGGTAGTATTCAAAGTGATACATTTTCAGGGCAGCGATGTCCACGAATTAAAATTGAGAAATTATCTTTATTTGGTTAAAGAAATCATCGTTCTAATGTTCTTATGGTCGTTCTCCGAGGTAATCAATGTCTTGAACAATATTTTTAAACTTTTGAATGAGAGATTACTTCGAATCAAGAGCAAGAATTACAGCTACAGAAGTATTTTCTCAACACTTGAAAACGGTGAGAATTTTAAGTTTGTAATAAAACAGAAATATTTCAATCTTATTGATGAATGTAATAATTAATCAAACATAATAATTTTTTTCTATAAACTATGATCATGAATGCTTACTATATGTTCATACAATATGATCATTCTATATAATTATATTAATCGAACATAATAATTTTTCTATAAACTATGATCATGAATGCTTACTATATGCTCATACAATATGATCATTCCATATTTCCATCATCATTATTATGCTCATACCAGTATGATCATTCTTATTCTCATTACTATGATCATTCCATTATCCCGCAAACAATGCAGTACTTATTTCATACACTATGTCCCATCTATTTTCATTACTATGCTCATACACTGAAATCATTCTTTTGAAAATATCACCTTCACAAAGCTCTAGCTAGAATTATTTATGCACTCTCAATTTTAGACTTGGCTTAAAAATTTGGAATTGATTTTCATATCGTATTACCATGTACCAGAGATATCGTGTGACTTGTGTATATTGTGGAACTTTCTCCATAGAAGAAAACCTTCAATTAAAATTGAATTGTTGATGTTATTGACGTTTCAGACGAGACTCCTCCTTTGTCATTTGGTGCTATTGGCGAATTGCATTGGCTTTTATGCGACTTGGCAAACTCCTACAATGAATGTTACAACGAGCAGCTCTTTCCTTTAACATTCGCGTTTCTTGTTGGTCTGATAAAAAACATTGGTTTGGCCTGTTTCGATATACTCGACTACACGGAGGGCCGAATTGTCAGTGAACCATTTTTGCAGATAATGATGTGGAATTTCTCCAGAATACTGTCCTACTCATTTCTTTGGCTTTACATTACATTTCCAGCAGCTAACTTATCAAAGGAGGTAAGAAAAATAAGTCGGAAGTAAAATTTCAAAAAAATAGTCTATCTGCATAATATGGAGAATTAATATAATTCTTGTATAATAAATCTATAAAAATCATCTTTATATTGATAAATTGAATATTTGAAAAATATATTTTGCATAAGAAATGGCAATTTTTTATTATCATTATAAGGAAAGACGATAAATGTGTATGATTTCATGAATATATATATCTAGTTTCGTTAATCACAATAACAGATTTCATAATCTGGTTCATCTTACTATAATTCTTTTTTGTCGAATAAATAAAGTTTATTATAAAGATGAAGTATTATTACTAAGGCATCTGCACCTGTAAAGCGGATGCATTATTGTTATTATACAACGCCATCAAAGCTTGAACTGCATAAAAATTCATCCACAATACAATATTAACATGACTGCTTCGTAGTGAATGGATTATTATACATATACACTTCAAACATTGCTAAAAGCTGCAATAAGAATTATAATTCATTAGCAGTTCCTTGCAAGGCAGGTGCCTTTGCAAAATGAACTATTAGCTTTTAGCTATATAATACAATGCGTTCATTTAGTCGCACACATTCAAATATACGAGCCTGTAAATAGGATGGTTTTTATATTAGTTCTAGTGTCTAATGACAAATATCATCACTGGTAATATAAACAACATATTTTTGAAACCCAAGATTGTGATTAAGGATACAACTCTGCAGTATTGTTGGGATTACAATACAAAGTAAGCAAGTTGTTTTCCCAAGAGCAGGATTATAGCTCCTACGGTCTCCCGATTCATCACCTTCAGATTTTTTCCTATGGGGTTATCTTGTAGGAGGGGTTTATAAAAAAATCTGCACACACTGATGAACATTACAACAGAGATTACCAATGCTGGTGTAGGCGTACGTTACTCCACAGTGTCAACAAACGTGGTAAAACTAATTCGTATCTGTATTAATAAACAAGGCAGCCATTTCGAATTATGTTCAAGAAATAAAATGTTGGAAATAAATATTTATATTAGTATATAAGTATGAATGTTCATAGTAGTTATAGCAATAACAAATAAATAATAAAAAATTAAATACATTAATTCAAAACATTTTTAAGTGCGCGTCTAAATAAACGCACTGTATTATCCAATAGCTAGTGAATTTATAGAGAATCATTTTATTGCTGTAAACCGCGTTGAAGGTTTGGAGAAATATATTCTTGTTGTGGCATTTATCGATTACAACAGCTACCGTATCTAAATATTCTATTGTCAATATAGGCCCACGCAGTTGCGAAAGTCTTTACAATGTTTGACAGGACTAGAAGGTTTTCCGTTAAATTATTGAGAATATAGGGGTTAAAAAATAATCTCTAATAAAAAAAAATCCTCCTATACAAAATAAATGTCTATTTTTACACAAAAATCTGTCAGGATTCTGTGTAATACGTTGTGGTATGTCTCTCATGAAGTGAATAATTTATACAGAATCAGTTTAAAAGATAATCAAGATGATGTAAGTAACAGTACATAATTATAAAAATTCACAATTTCAACCTATGAATGGTTTGGATGTCTTCAGTTGTCAAGCAAGAACCTGTGACACAGCAGAATAATATAGCAATGAAATTACCAGTATCCAGTATGATCTATTTTATATTTAGACTACTTGATTTGGATTTTCTTCGTAATGATGTATTTTTTTCAGTCAAGAAGAACCTTGGACATAGCAAAGAAACTTCATAGTGAATACTTGCCAATTGAATCCAGGAAAAAGGTGAGCTAACAAAAACAGTACCGGTATTGATTTATTAATAATTTGTCATTGATATTGATTTTATTTCCATTTCTAATAATTCCAACAATTCTAATAAGTCTGAAGTCAAATATGAATATATGTATGTCATTTTATCACATAACTCCAATACAATAACAAAATACGACTATATATTCATGAATTGGAAGAGGAACAGATCTGGGTGAAAGCCTAGAATACCTTATTTTGAATATTGATTTCACACATTGCTGAAAAAATACATAGAAAGAAATGAATAAGACTGTTCATATAATACATTATAACCACACAATGAAGATTTAATTATGATATTGGTAATTTATAATAACAATCGATTACTATTTTCATTAAAACAATGGAAAATACATTATTGTTACTCCAAAACCATTTAGAAACTAATGCTGAAGGCCCTAATATATAATATTTTTAGTTTCATCAACTTCATATGAGTCCTACAATGAAATGAAGCACTAGTCCTTAATATGGATGATAGAATGTTTTCTTGTAATGTATTTTATCCAATACATGAAAATTATGTATAATTATATTTAATAATGAATTATATTATAATATTGATGGTTTTTTTAGTTGGAGACACTCACCCTTCAATTGATACATAATAAGGTGGATTTCAATGTATTCGGGGTTTATAGTTTGAATCAATCATTGCTCCAAAGTGTGAGTAGTACCGGTACTATGACTTTTTGATGCTTATGACTTATTCATATTAGATAATAATTTTGTTTATCCTGATCAATAAATTTCACTGAAAGATTTTTTTCTGCTATGGTGATGCCCAAATGAGCTCTTAGCTTGTGCGTGGGTTATGGAAAGGATGATGATGATGATGAGAGATGAGTGGACCTCTTTAGGTGGACAGCTTTAGGTTGGTTCCAAACCATCGGGAAGCGATTTTGATGTAGCATAATCGGGAAGCGGTTGTCTCAGTGATAGCAGGCGGGTCTAATCAGTGAGATTAGATAAGAGACGGCGCCTATCACTCCTGTTGTAAGGTGACTGGCTCCTCTAAATACAATTTATCATCATCCTTCCCATTACCCACGCACAAGCCTATAGCTTATGTGGGCATCATCCCCAGAAAAAATAATATTTCTTACATTACAAGACTCTCTTGAGAAACCGATAGTTTGTTACATTCGTTATCTTGAAATATTAAAATAAATTTTCAACCGTGTTTGGAATACTCATTTGGAATTAGGCTATGGCTACCTATTTAGTAGGTACTTATTAAATTATCCTTTGGGTGCAGTGAAAATTTTAAAACTGGTCAATAGCAAACTTTCATATACTTAACTTATTGACCTGTATATTGCACTTCTCTTGTATTTTTTATTAAACAATTTGATTTTATTGCAGGTATCTGGAACAAGCTTCACTTTTGCGGTATTCGTCATGCAATTCAGAAGTCAAAATCAATCAACATGAATCAAAAAGCGATATGATGAAATTCATTCAAGGATTTGTAGTGTTGCAGGTTATACCTGTAGATTCTTATTATTCTAAATTAATGGCATCACTTACGAAGCAACTAATTCTATCAATGTTGTTCATAATTATGTTACACATTACAATCTTGTATTGGAAAGAATATAACTATAGGTAAATAATTCAAAAAACGTTTTATTGAAATGCTCTCTTTCGTGCTCATTGAAATTTGATTTTGAAATTCTCAATTTTTATTTTCATCCTGTACTCAATTTTCATATTTATTTCAAAGTAGAATTGAGTGGTGTTATCAACACTGGAAGATGAAATAGGGGGTTATCTCTTTAAAATTATAATAAAGTAGACGTTTTCATTCTTAAATATATTTATTGCATATAAAATTAACACTATCCTTACAAACTGAGAATTACATCATCGAATTCATTTAAAATTTGATTCAATATTGGTAGACACAATTCTATAAAGCTAGGAAAAATATTTGTACATTCGACATACAAGCTCACACTCCAGCCACACATATCGCTTCAAAAAAAGCAAAACTATAATAGTAGATTATTTTTAATTTGGTGGATGATGAATGATTTTTGAGAGAGTCCACATATTTGTTTCTTTATTTGCAAACAGCAGATTCATCCGCCAAATTAAAAAAAAACGACTATACAATTTGTACACACAACATACAGAATTCGAAATTGTAGTATTGAATTCTTCAATTGATAATTGTATCCTGTACAATGTGAACTAAAAGGTAATTTGATCATGAACAGTCTTTTTCTCTTGTCAGTTTCATGCCAAATTACCACAATATAAATATTTTTGGTTAGTTTTGGACATTTCTACGTGAGTTGCTGTTCGCCTTCAAGGAACTGTTGTCAAGCGCTAGAACATAGGTGACGGGAGCATCTTGGCTTTCTGAGGATTCTACCCGGTAGAGATTTCTGATGCCCTGTTCAGCCAGTGACTGTCGTTCTTCATCGGTGAGCTGAACCGGTGTGGGCACTCTCTTGCTCTGGCGTTTGTTTGTCTGTTGTCGGTAGTAAGTTGGTCCCGACAAGTAAGCTTCGTTCTTTCTGGCCTCAGTAGGGATGGCGGACAGCTGGAAGCCTGCTTGCAAGAGTGAGTTCAGTTCGTTTTGTGAGAGAGGATGTTGGCTGTTTGGTCGGCCAGCATTTTGCAGTTGTAGGGTGTTTGCTCCGGAAAACTGTTGCTGAATCGTATCCCCCAAACTGTACAAAGGTTTAACATTTTGTCCAGCTTTTGAGACGTAGATTGCTGAGCGAGATGGTGCCGCCGATGATGAGCTTCCTCTGATCGAGTTGTCTTCTTGGTATCTTGGGATGGAAGCTTGCTGAACTTGTTGGGCTCTGTAATACTGCAACTGTTGTTGTTGTGCTGATTGTTGGGATGCTTGTTTTGGTCTGGGGATTGACACAACACGCTCAGCTGTTTTTTGGGGTTTGGTGGTTTCAATCAGATACTGTTCAGGTAGCTGAGGTTGGGAGGGTGTCTGTTGTGGCTCGTACACTGGGTAGAACTCAATTTGTGGTTGTGGAACATACACAATGGGTCGGGAGGGACCTTGCTGAGGCTGCTGTGGTTGAGTGGGAGGATTTGGTGCGTGTGACTTGACACGTTGTGACGCAACAGGCTGGTTGCCAAATTGGATCTCGCTGTAGGAGTACCTCTGTGGCTGTGCTGAGAGAGGGGTGACTTGCGGTTGCTGGGGACGTGGTTGGGCTTGAGATTGCTGGGCTTGAACTTGCTGTCCCTGAGCCTGTGCCAACTGTGCGGCAAACAGATTAGGGTCGATAACAAATTGTTGCTGATCAAACGCAATGTTGTACTGTTGTTCGGCAAGAGCTTTCAACTCCTGTTGGGTGTATTGTCTTGGTGCGGGAGAGCCGGCGGCAGCTGCTGTGACGCTAGGAAGGGGTCTGAAGGGTGGGGTTCCAGCTGGTGGACCCGGCTGGAACAGCTGTTGAAGCGCACGCTCCTGCTGTTCTCTAAGACTCCTGTCGGCGTATTCCTGTTGCAGACGCCTCTGTTCCAGAGCCTGTGGACTTAGCCGGGCTTCTTCTGGGAGAGCGGCTTGGGCGCTTCCCAAAGCACCTCCCGGTTGAGGTACTCTGTAGTTCACAAACAGCTGCTGTCCTTGAGGGGAAGCCTGTAGTGGACCACTGTGGAAATTACAGAAGGATGAATAATTGTTACAAAAGTCTATTGGATATTGAAAAGATCGATAATTATACTTGTTATTATTCCAGAAATGAATAAAAAATTAGAGGATTCAAGTAATAGGAAATTGTATATATATCTATCAGTAATTTAATTTTAGAAAAAATTAAGAGATTATAAAGAAATATATAATATAATTGTTTTATAAAACATGCATTGTTAATCACATCAGTTAAAATTCATTGGAAATCATAGTTGTTAATTTTTTTAAGAGATTCGTTAAAAATTGGGGAAGTTAAGTGACAGGAAATAACGAGAAATCTTTCATAGAAATTAATTTGAAAAAGGAGATTACATATTGATGAACCTATAACATATTTATTTTGAAAATCATAGTTCTTATTATTATTTAAAAATTTGAAAGTGGTGAAATTGACAGATAGAAAATCATAGAGAAATCTCTATAACAAAAACGTTATAAGTTGAGAAATAGGGAATTGTATCAAAATACATTTAGAAGCACTATTAATTAGATTCTGAGCTAAGAGTAACAGTGTTCTCATATAAACAATAATTGCTTATTGTTTAATATGCTTTATAATAATACTCAGCTATTTGAGTGAGGAGTTTGAAATCTAAAGTTCTGTGGAAATTGTGCAATTTAAATATAACTCATTTGTAATGTTTAATCAAAATTAAACATTAAAACTGGGACTAATTATTCATTTTGTGTTTTTTCTCATGAAAAAGTTTTGATGTAATTGTTTAATGCTTTGTGATTGTTAATGTTGAATGTTTTAATATTTAATGTGGCAAAACGGAAATAAAGTTGAATTCATAATATAAGGTAACTCAATTATTATTTTATAGACAGGCTAAATACTGGTAGCCTACATTATGTGGCATAAGTAGTTGCTAGAAATCTATATTAGAGAGGGCTCCAATACTAAATTATTCATAATATTTCCAATCAAAACAGACATTTCATCATGAAACGTTTAGCGGTTTAGATGAATATTCTTCGTATGGAAATAGAGGAAATCATTACAAAGACAGCTTACACTAGAAAAACTTCCATCACTGTCAAAAACTTTAACACTTATAAAGCACCAGCGCACACCAGCAGTCTTGCATGTTTCAATGATTTTCATAAATGCTATTTTTTAAATCATAAATGTCAAGAAGCCAAGTTTGAGTATTAATTTGAAGTCAATTCATCAATGATTGACAATGTTCCAATAAATCGATGCGGTAAACTTCCATTGAACCAGCCATAGTGATTTGATTAAAAAATTTTGTTCGTTGGTAAAGGACATCATCAATGAATGAGTTTCTTTCTTTTTACTAAAACCTCTCCAAATTCTTGAAAATACCGATAAAAATCAATTGAAATTAATTGAAAAATCGTATTAGACTGTCGAGCTCTGAATGATTTCTTAGTTGGATTTATCCAGCGCGAGATTCAACAGTATGCCTCATTTTATCTCATAATAAATGCAAATAGAAGTTTGAAATGAGCAATTGAATTTCTGACTTTATCCTGTGCTATTTTCCAAAATTTCAACTTTATCCAATGCAATTATCCAAAATTAGTTAAGTCTTACCGTCCAGCTAATGCAGCCTGGGCTTGAGGCTGGGCTGGCAGACTAGCAGCTTGCTGTCCTGACAATTGTTGTAAGTAATTGTAGAACTCTGGAGGCACCTGAATTCAAATGGGAAAATAATTAAAAAAATAATGATGATTAAACGAAAATAATAATCAATATGATGAGTATTGCAATAACAGTGTTGTACAACTCATAAAAATATAGAAATTCTTTAAAAAAATGTTATTGTTATTTTTAATACGCATAATAATAGAAAAGTTGGTCAGTTACAACTTATACAAGTATCTATTTTTAATCCAAATATAATCTTTTTACAAAGCTTGATAAAAATATACGTACAATAGTTCGGTTGAATAATGTCATTTTACAGATTCAATTAGCTCTTTGTAAAAGTGGTGGTGAAGGTTTTATTGTAGTAGCATTTTATCTACATAAAATAAATTCGATTTTTTTTAAGCAAAGGCCTACGGTACACACCTCTTGAAATTATCAATAATATTTTCAGTTGGATTAAAAAAATGATAATAATATAGGTGATGATGAATTGAGGTTTCTAAGCAAGAAATATACTGTACAAGGCAAATGCAGGGTATATATAAAGCAGGGTAGATTGTTTTGTACTAAGAGAAAAAATACTAAAAAACAAATTAAAAAATATTAGAAAACCAATTATTATTGTTCTCAAATTACTAATTGAATTCGAAAAATCCTTTTGCGATTAGAATAACTCACATCTTGTTGTTGGGCGTACTGTGGGCCTCCTGCTCCTTGCAATTGGTTGTATAATTCTGCCTGCCTTTTATTGGGATGTTCTTCTTCCGAATAAGTAGTTTCACTTTTATCCTTATCTCCAACCGTCACCGCCAAGGATGGAACAGCAAATAGGAACACTGCAAACAAAAAATTCAAAACAATGAGTACGGTAAAGTAAACTATTTTTCATATACCGCTAATCCTATTTCTTTTAAGAAATAATGCATTGAAATCAAGTCAGATGAATTATTTTATTCTATTTTATTCGTTTAATAAATTGTTATGAAATCAAGTCATTTGCATCTTTTCTTCCAACATAGATATTATAATATTCAATACTCTTCTCATATGATAGCTATTTCTTCATTAACATTATGAGCTATTCATATTTATTCATTCAAGAAAGTCATCCATTCATTGACAAGCAGTTTTCAAAAAAAAAAAAATACTAATAATACAATGCAGAAAAACAATGGTTAGTTATAACTCATTAAAAACTTAATAATAATAATACAATATTATAATAAGCCACAGTATGAAACGACTTTTTGATGCTGAACAAAATACTTTTTAAAGAATCATTTCAAGCTTGGTGGATAATAATTAATCGATTGAATCGTCTAACTTTAAAAGAACATTTGAAATTTGAACTTCATTTTTATTTGAAATACAAAGGCATACATCACATTACTTACATCTTACATTACAATAAGAACAACCTGAAAGGGGATCCTGAGCGCAGATGTGAGTCATTTGTAGATATAAATCATTTGACATAATAAAATAAATTTAATAATGATCAAAAAATTCAAACATAGATAGACATATCATGGAATAATTGGAAATCAAGAAAAAAAACCTTTGAAAGCATAAATTTGTAGGCTACAGTACATGTGATCTCGAAGAAATAATTATTGAAACTCAAGAAGAAAAAATATTTTTGAAAGCATAAAGATCTCGAACCGATAGCTCTATTCACCCTGATTGCTGATATATATTCAATGTAAGTTTACTAATCTTTCTTCTTGCAAAACTTCACTGGCAAAAAAAAACAGAAGATCGTATATCTAACTATTCAAATTGATTATTACATAATTATTAGACCGCATTCTCCGTCTTTATCTGACTGTCTATCACTGAACTTTCACTCATATTTCACGAGAGAATTATTGCCGAGAATTAACTGATTTTAGAATCTGCAGTAGAGTGCAGCAGTAATTACTCAATTATCCAGTTCAGACCGCATGTAATTATTGATAAGCTCCTATTCTTTGGGAATCAGCCATCCTGATCCCAGTTTGTCACGGCTTACTTGAAACAGTCGTGATTATAATCTTCAGTTTCACACTGATACCCGTTTCTCAAAAGTGTTTGAATTCAATGATCCCTTTGAATAAACAGCGAGGTTGAAGTTTCTTCAATAAGCAATAGAAGCCACAAAAACGGTGGGATCTAGAAATGCATATAATAAACATCATTCCTATATTTTTTTTTTAACAATCCCATCCTCCAAATTTATAAATAATAAATAAATTCAAAAATAATTATATTATAACATTAATTCAGGTTATTATAACCACAAATAATTATAGAAGGTGCAGCATATTTATCGATTTTGTAAAACGATAGGCTACATACAGCTCTTAAATTTTGTAAACGATGGATACAGAGCTCTTTAAATTGAACTTATTAAAAAAACTTGAGTTTCTTAACAATTTGTATCCCACCTTCCAAATGTATATGTAAATTGATAGTTCATGAATAATCATTGTAATTATGATACCATTAATATTGTATTTAGAATGTATGGGACTAAAGAGCTGGCGCCATAAATCAGCCTCCATTCATTTCAGTAGCAATGAATTAATTATTTAATTCAGGCCATAAATTTCAGTAGTTCACATCGATCTGGACTGAAGGTGTGGAATTGATTTCATGTGTACGTCTGCAACTGTATATTGGCATGATAGCCTTGTAAAATAATATCTACCTTCTTCTACTTTTACTTTGATCTACTTTCTATCGGAGAATTTTTTCATTCATTATATCCATCAATGAACGTAATAAATGAACGCCTACTCCATTCATGAAAACCTGTTCAATGAGATATAGTATAGCATTATACAGCATCGGCTGTCATCACCTCATTAGAACATGTTCATTCTCTAGAGCGCACTATGAAGTGTGATCTACAAGTTGAATTAAATATTAAATAGAAATAGAAATATTAATAGAAACAGAAACATTATTAATAGAAATCGCTCATCATCATCATCCTCCCCATTACCCACGCACAAGCCTAGAGCTTATGTGAGCATCATCCCCAGCAAAAAAATATATGTAGTTAAAGTTAGCAATATTATTTGTTCAGAATTCAATTAAAAGTTCATTTCACATATAAATCTCGTAATTATTACGAGAAGCATTTATTTAAAAGCCATTTTATAATGTAGGCCTGTCATTTATTATAATAATTCATCCCATCTTATCTTTTCATCTGTTCACTTAGCAGTTTCTTGTATTGAAATTATTGATATTTTGTTGTTGATAAAGTATTGAAATTGTTGACTTCTATAAAACACATTTCCCTCTTTTTGCCATCCTCATTCTATATAGAAATATGTACTCTTTAGTCAGGAATGTTCTGCAACTTCTCTAAGGAGACGAGTGGATGAAGAAAATTGTCACTGGTGAGGAATCGAAGTGGGAGCTATAGTGTCAAATTTCACTTATACTGAGATTTTATGATTCTCATTGGAATTTGACAGCAATTAATTCCATCCATTCGCCTTATTTAGAAAGAGAGAAGGAATAATCGTCACAACTTTCTATGTTCATTGAACTGAAACTTTTAACACACCAATATTTCAACTTCAAATAACTGGCCTGTAGTTCAAAAGACGTTCAACAATTCCAATTACCTAGAGATTTATTGTGCAACTCTTACCTACTTCATGAAAATTTCCTCGTCCAGTTTCAGTCAAGCTGAGCATCAAATTAACTAGGACAGTGCAAGACTTTGTAAACGTGAATTAGAGAGAACAGCAGAGATAATAATCAGATCAGGCACAATGTTGACATCCCGAGGCTAAAAGTGCAAGTTTACTATAGATAAGTCTACTCCTGGACTTGCATCACTGTAATTGTATACTGAACTAGCTTGAACATGCTTTAAACTCCTTTCATGTTATTTGTTTAGCCTACTTTTGTTCAACATTTTTCTGGCAACAATGCATCATTATTCCAGCGTAACAAATTCTACAATAAATAATAATATTGCTCATTTAGTTAGAATATTATATTACGATGTAGTCTACTGTATTTGAAGATCTAAAATTATAATTTTTATAAGCCCATTCCTATTTTGGATAGGTACTGATCCTGTAACTATACTGTTCATATCTATTCCTATTATTACATACTGAATTACACAATAGAATCTAGGTTTATCACCAAAACGTTTTGAATGAGGTAACATGGAACGAATAGTTCAATTAAAAAATGCTAGGATTTGTCGCAGCCAATATAATTAATTGAAATTGAATTTAATAAACAAAATTCATCAACTTTTAATATAGGTATAATATTTTTGTAAATATATTTCAAATCTATGGTCATCTTGTGACAATTTGTTGTCCTTTAAATCAATATGGAAATCTACACAATATGATATGCATCGCTACTCAAAAAGAGAAAAAATGATAAGGAAATAGTTTAACAATAGTATTGGATTAGATGCTTCCAGCTAAATAAGTACCTGCCTACTCCTAAGCGCTAAAAGCATTTCACAAGCACTGAGTTCAAATAAGTCATGAATTCAACCTTTGGAATTACGTCATATAACAATTAATTAACTGTGAAAATAAGGATACCCTACAACGGAAACGTGCAATCCACACTTCTGCAATGTCGCATCTTGAAATTAAACAACCTAATCACTACAACGAGTATACAGGACAAAGTAAATTTAATTTTTTCCAGTACCAATAAATGATTCGCAAAACAAGTTTGAGAAACATTATTTATTGATAACTTGCACTACCAGAATCGTAACTTCATCATAATTTGGAAGCCGTTTTTATGAATAGAATAGAATCAATTGATCAATTTCTTCAAAATCGTAAATCAATCTAAACAGCTTCATAAATTTTTAATTAATCATTGAAAAGCTATAAGGCTTGGATCCTACGATTCACATAAGAGTTTCAATTGTTAAGCTTAACAATTTAGGATGAATTACCTACTAATTTACGAGAGAAAAAGTCACATTTGTCGAGTCACACTTCTGTATTGAATATCAAATATAAATATTAAGTATTATGAAATACAGTAATTATTGGTATTGATAACAATAATTAATAAGATTTTCAAGTTTGATCTTTCAAGAGAAATAACTAATTTGACCAAGTTATAGGCACCCACATTCTGGTAGCATACAGCTATAGGCCTAATTGATATTAATAACCATAATGAATAATATCAATCGATATCGATGATTCAAGTAGGCCTATGATTACATTTTTTCATTTTGAATTATTATTAATAAGGTAACAAGTTTGTGAGGTTGACATAAGGTAACATATTTATAATAAATAAATTGCTTTAAAATATTAACAAAACGATATAGAGGTCTATGCACAAATTCAATCTTGGATAATCAAATCCTGTCATGGAGCAAATTATGATGAGATTATCTATTGAAAGGATTATGAAGACTGTCGTAATCTTTTGACGCATGCAAAAAAGAAAGGAAAGGATATCGTTATTAGCTCCATTGCTTTAATGGATGATTTTCATAAATTGGTCCCGTAATTTTCCATTTAGTATGCATAACAGTGTGACATAATCCTTACCTATCACCTGTCTACTTTCATCCCATTTTTAACAGAGTTGTGTATTTGGCAAACAATACGATTTTTGCATTAAGTGATGCGCCGTCTTCAAATCAGATATCATTCACTCACACACGTCCGTATTGAAAATACTTCCTACTTTCTTCACAGGAATGCTAAATCATGCTTATTCCAAGTCATCTCTTGCTATTGTGATTTCCATATCAACTATAGTTCTTCAAATTCAATTTCAATAATCAGAAGATATTACAATGAATAACTTTTAAGCATTTTTATTCTATCCATTAGGCCTACAATGACATGATTACCGCTAGAGATATTTTGGTTGAGAGTGCAAGTAATAAAATAATATCTGAGGAAAATGATTCTTATATCAGTAAACTCGATTTAGTAAAGTCAATGCGAAGGTACCCCTATTGAACATCTTAAAATGACGTCATATTTCGCAGGTTAAATTTGATTGGCTTTCGACCATAAGAATAGTCCTAGCCCTATAAGAATTTAGATACCCTAACAAATATTTCAACAGAAGAGCACCTTATTTGGGATATCCCATGGTAAAAACCAGCGCAAAAAACATGAATAAAATTACGCACTACACTGATTTTAAAAACTTTTCAAGTACGGTAGTAATACAGCACAAACTTTACATAGCACAGTGTAGTGATAGGCGTTTCGCCCTGTTGTCGAACATCATCAGACTCGGAGTCTTATATTATAAATTCTATCCAATACCAGGACGAACCGATCGCTACTACAATGTAATTTTGTAGTAATAATTAAAAGTTTTCAAAATCGTAGTTTTTCTACTAGTTGAAGAAAAAGTGGATATACAACACAATAAAATATTTCAATAGGCTATCCTTATTATGATGAATACCTTATTAAGGTATTAATGTAATACCTTAAGGTATAAGGTAATACCTTAAGGTATAAGGTAATACCTTATGATTAATACCTTATTATCAAATACCTTATTATGATGAAGATCAATCATCCCCGACCCGAGCAATCAAAAGTAAATAATATGCCATATTATAATCTGAAGACTTCTGCTACACAGATTAATAGCTAAAGTAAATAAGTTCATAACACATAAACATCAACGGTACTTTCTGTACTGAAAGATAATCTCAAGCAGTATGATATCGGATAAACATGCTACGTAAATTGAAGGACATGCAAGTAGTAATGAAGATGCAACAAGCAAAGCACTTCTTGAATCATCCATGCAGAACAACTGCCTTCAAGGTAATTCGCAATCGGCAAATGCTTTAAGGCTGTATTATTGTAGGCTACTAATCTACTACAGGGATGAATTTCATGAATACTCAATAAAGGCAGTATAAATGTAAGGTATAGTACTGAAGGAATCTATTCATATATACGCAATAAATATGTAGGCTACTAATCCACTACAGGGATGAATTTAATGAATACTCAATAAAGGCAGTATAAATGTAAGGTATAGTACTGCAGTATTGTACTGCAGGAATCTATTCATATATACGCAATAAATATGTATATTTAGACGCAATAAGACAGTAAGAATGACTTGCACTACTCCCACTACAGATGAGACTGTATCATTATACAGTCTCTCCAACTAGCAGTATGTAGCCTACTATATTGTAGCATTTGTACTATTGATATATATGTATATTGGACGCAGTAACAAGACAGTAGGAATGACTGGCATAGGCACTAGCAGAAGCGTGAATTGAAACCGACTCGGATGAACGGACAAGATACGCTCGTGAGGCGATCGTTTGACCCGAGCGTGATTGCACCTCCAGTCACGAGCACAGAATCAAACCAACAGTCGAGAGAGCTCTTTGCTGCTGATACGAGAATTGCAGACGCCAAAAACCTCTGAAACTCTTACAAAACCCGGTTTTAAAAAGTTACAAAACTGTGTGATGCATCGTAAATAAAGAGTATACAATAAGAAAGACAATTGGATTACGAATTGTTTGATTGTTTGCGGAGATCTAACATACATTTAGGGAACCAAAATTTTTGATAAAAAAATGAAAATGAGTTTTCAATCTCAAAGAAGCAGTAAGCAGTTTTTTACAAAACTGAGTATCGAACAATGAATGATAAGTATACAATATGAAAGACAATTGGATTACAAATTAATATATTGATTGAGGAATGCGGGAGCCAACATTTTCCATCGAAAATAAAAATGAAATGAGAATATGAAAATATTCTTTATCAGGCGGAGTTAGGACTCAGAGTTGCTTCATTTTACTGCGGAGTGGGAAATCCTGAAGGGTGATGAAACTTCAATTTTGTTGGGAAGGTCAATTTGTATTGTTCTTATGCTCGAAATTTTCTATTCTTTATTAATCAAATTTTCCAATCACATTCAAAATACACTAACAGCAATCCCAGACGATATTTTTGAATCCCAATTCTTGTGATGCATTTTTCAATGCTTTTGAAATATGAAGTTTATCGATAAAACTTGGAGTAGGCTCATGGAAGAGTATAATCTCACAACTTTTCATTCTCACGCAATTTCATTCCATTCATCAACTTTCATTTTCAATTTTGGCCTCACTCTCTGGAGTGCTTTCTTCTTCATAATCATATCTCCGCAAAACAGAATGTCATCTTCAATATTACAGTTATCTCTCCTGAATTGTACTTCATTCATCAATCCGATATTCCCTGTCATTTATTGTCTGCTCATTTCTAAGAAAGCTGAGTTTTGATAAGTATCTTATCTATTCATTTTTTGTTTTTAAGCTATTCAATAGTGAATAATTATGATTAATGCAAATCAAAGCTACATTTAACTATTTCACTTGCTTATCTCAATACTCAATGATTAAGGAGCAGTCGGTCCACGTTCAATGAAACTTCAACACCAATAAATTATGTCTGCTCTTTTTTCGGAGTTGCTACCCCCGAATCATACCCGTCACGAAATTAGCGTGAAAACCTTTTGAAATAACCATTATAAATATCAGTACTAGGAGCACTCAGACCTACTCACAGCCTACACTTCGAATAATAGTAAAAAATTTAAATGAATTTTAATTCTATAAAGAAATATAATTGAATTCTAAAAACAAATTCAGTTGAACTCGATACGTCATTCACCATAAAAACGACATCACTTGGAAGAATGACACTACAACTATTTAATTTCTCTTACGAACGAATTACTCATTCACATTATTACTAATTACCAAGTAGTTTTAATGAGAATCTAGGATATTAGTACGGATGGATGGTTAAGCAATCTCAGTTGCAATCCATTAGTAGAATTTCCTGTGACATATAAAAGTAGTAGAGTAGACTATGGAAGAACACGACTTAGTTTGATTCAATTATCACTAATCAACTGAAATTTAGGACTTAGAAGCACTGAACTAATTTATTCAAACATCAGAGAATAATTAGTTTGAATGGAGAAGATAGTTAATTTCCATTATTTATAGGACATAATACAACGTTTGTGGGTCAACGTTTTTCATAAATGTAACAATTATATCAATTTGAGTCAATAACCCTATTATATTCTATGAATTAAGATTAAGTTCTCACATACATTCTAGCTAATGATCGAATCAGGCCTTTTTTTAAACTTCTCCAGCACAATTTTAAAGTCTTATGATTCCCATTTCTTCAGAGAGTTTAGATCTATTAACGCACGTTTAATCACTGGATTTCATCAAAATTCTTCAATTCAAATTCTGCTCTTTAAAACAATATGAATTCAAACTTTCAAACTTGAGACAACTCAAATTTCAACACTTCAATGTTCAACCTTTTAGCATTATTTTCATTCGTCAGAAAATAAACCACATAAGAAATGATAATCGTTTTTTGGCTGTGTAGTGCAATATATATTATTATGGACTTCTCTTAATAAAGTCATGTTTTATCAAGTTCAGCTGTTAAAGCTAGGCGTACACCGGTTAGTCAAGACAAGACAAGACGAGATTAGTCACGTTTAGTCACAGTACTTCACATAGTTGCTTATGAAGCAACACACACCGATTAGTCATTGCATCGGAGTGTGCTGCTTCATAAGCAACTATGTGAATTACTGTGACTGAACGTGACTAATCTCGTCTTGTCTTGTCATGACTAAACGGTGTACGCCTAGCCTTATGGTATCTCAATAGACTAGTCGATTTCAATGAGAGTAGCCAATGGAGGGAATTCATAACTCATAATGAAAGTTATCATACCATTTCAGTGTTCTAGGCTGGTGAATCCATTTATGGTCTATCAATAGTCAATGAATGAATCACATAACGATTCTAAACCATTTCTTGTTATACTATAGTCAACGAATGGATCACATAATGATTCCAAACCATTTCTCATAGTGTACTAAACTAGTGAATCAAAATGAATAGACTTGAATGATCCGCAATGAATAGTAGACTGGATAGCGATGAATGAACACAGAATCGTGATAAAAGTCACACTTCACCACAATGAATAGTTAAGTTGTTTTACGATCACTTGTAAGGCACGTCTTTAGTGGTGTAGCATTTTAATTTACATAGTGGTCTGGTCCAGCGACGGAATCCAGTTTGGAGGCGAAACGAGAAAGATGAAAAGATGTCCATTATGCTTCCTTCCATCCATTGGACTTGTGCATTTCTCTTCCGGTCTCCACTATACTACTTCCTGACCTTCTTTCATTCTCGATTTGAAATGATACTTGGAACAATCATAGACTTTGACCGATCGGTATCTCAAACATTAAATCGCCGCGATTGCGTAATTCAGCCTACACAAGTACTAGTTTGCTCTAAACTTTCTGATTTGTTCACTGCGATACTAGTTTCGAGAAATCTCCTCGCGTGCCGGTAATTGAACGGCGTTGAGTAAATACGGTAATTGAGAGGCATTCGAGTTTAATCAGAAATTTCATACAATTTTAGACTAGACCTACTTTACTCTTGAAGACAGGATTGCAGCTTGAAGCGACCATTTACAACAAATCCCAATTTTGTTCAATAACATTATTTAAGTTCTGAATTTTTGGATCCATAACGAACCATGCATGTCGTCAATTCTAGTGTTGAAACAATAGTGTTTAGAACAAATGTGAAAACAACATTATTTAGAGCAGATCTACGGGACTTGGAAGCATAGCAACATAGGAACATAGATTGGGACTTCGCAACCATAGACGAAGCAATAAATCCAATAGAAATATACCAATTTTGATGGCATTGTCACGATCCCAAATAGAATCTTTGTTTCACTAGGCCTACATGACAATTTTGAAGCAATCAATGAGAACTATTTTTTTGTATTGACAATGAACTTCAACAAAATTAGGCCTACTAGCATTTTATCAATAATTATTGATTGGAATTGTTCTTCAATTTATTATAGTAGATCAAACAAGAATTAAAATTTGCCATCCATCAATAGAATGTGTAATTAAGGTGAATTGAATTGAGTTTATTTTATATTAATTTCATTCATTTGTATACGGTGATTGGATTACAGAAAATGGCGTTCAATATGAATTGATATCCGTTGAATTGCTTGATTGATTGATTGAATTACAGAGAGGAACGTTCGGTATAATATAATCATCAGCATGTTCTTAGAAATTACTTCAGGTAAATTTGAATACCGATACAGTATATGAATTTATTGATGACCAATAAATGTAATAATTTCACTCAATTTGTTATGTTACATGAATTAATTTCAAAATGCAGCTCCTTGCTTCCCTACTATTGAATCGCAACAATTTATTGCCCTATCATTAACATTCTTGTGAGAAAGTAATTAATTAGCACAGTTTCAATCAAACCGTCTCCATAAAGTATGAGTGGTAAGCAATCAACTGACTTGTCATGTTATAAAACTGAAAACTTTCGAAAACCAGTGCTTACGAATCACCGTCAGAACTTACGTGAACGGCAGAATAATAGTTGATTTTTTTCTCTCGATCTAATTATCAAGTGAACTTTTTCCAACGAGGTAATCAATAGATTGTTCGGCTCGCTAGCATTTTGCTGTTGAAGAAAGTTGACACACAACGCGCTGAATCTTATTACAAGAATGGCACAGTATCCTTCCGACAATCTTGCACAATAACATTGAAAAAATGCCGGTGGTATGTTTTCATGTTTCTAATGTCGCCATCAGTGCACCTAATATGGAAAAATCATGTGTGTTATTCACTTTGTTTTACTGTAACGTTGAAAACGAAAGTTTTGTATACAGTGTCACGATACAAATTCTGGCAACCAAATAAAGCCTCAATAAAATATTGTCAATGACCACTAAGTGCTGGTATTATAATAGATAGCACAATTAACGGTAAGCTGACCTAATTTAGCAGTACTCAATATTGATAAAATAATGATAACAAGGAAGCGAGCTCCGACTCACCACCAAAAGTCTCTGACTCATATCACATTGTATATTTATTTGTATTCTTTGATGTTAATTTATGTAATTGAAAAATCCAAATATTGAAGATAGCCATAACCTTCATCCAAAAATATCAAAACACACCACTGCCTATATGGATCATCTACTGAAAGATGTCAATGCCAATAAAATCATTGGAAAAATTATGATTCATCAATTATTTATAAAATGTATAAATACTTAATCCACATATGTTAACTTGCTATTAAATAATGCATATTATTATTTGTACTCACCAAAAGTATCATCCCAAGCCGGTGAAATGATGTATATACAGGTCTCATGTCTTCGGTGGTTTCACGAACATAGCAATATATTTTGGAAATATTTGTTGTATATGAGATTATACTATTTTAGGAGTCAGTTATTTTATAGCATAAAATATTTGGATGTATATTAATTTAGCAATAAACTTTCAGTTCACCTTTTGAATTTGGCAGTGGAGTTGAAAAGTAGAGGATATTTTTAAAGGCATCTTCCAAAATAAAAATAAAAATTGAAAAGATTTTAATGTCCTATATGTTATTTTGTATTATATATAATATATCGCATATTATTTAAGTGGTTATTGTAGCTAAATGTTGGAACTACTTTGTGCATTGTACTGACGTCAAAAAACACGGCATTAAATTGACCAATCACAGCCCAGCATTTCATTAAAAATTCTAGAATGTTCTATTGAAAAGTCTGTTTCCTTGAATTTTAGCAAGGGTAATTCTCTTCCGTTTGAGACTCCTTAGAGAGCAGTTGCTTTTGAGCACATGAGTGCAGTTTAATTATTTTCAAATGTAATCAGTTTCAATTTCAATTTAAATGTTTTCTAACTGTGATATATTGAGCTGTGGCAATATATAATTGTTTAAATTCATATAAAGTCGCGAAAATATTATAAACCATGGTCCAGAGCCAAGCAGTATCGTGAGATGACACACGGAATCCAATCTACCCCTGAGATGGCTGCCTAAACCAGGATACGGTAACCGACGTCAAAGCATCGTCAATACTGTGAGTGATCCGTTTTATTAATCCTTTGGCCAAAGGCGCGAAAAGCCTCTTTTAAAGTGAAATAGTGGGGAAAAATTATCATACTGCGTGAAGCATAGAAACATGAGCTCATGGTCTAGTAATTAAGACTTTCATAATTTTAGAGATTTTGTAATATCTTATTGCCAGGCAAAATACCCACACCCACGCTCTACCGAAGATATAAATTTTGTAACAAGCTATTTATTGTTATTAATAATTATTAACGAAACTTGTAAAATTCGTTTAATTGTTCAAGTTGTGTGTTCTAAAGGAACAGGAGAATATACTCCAAGTTTTTCACCTAATTACTGGGTTTTCTAGTCGTTCTTGCACCTGTCTTGGCAATCCCGATTGATACATTAAATTTATTTAATTTATGAAAATATCAGTATCCTGGATGAGCCCTTGCAAGGCCAAATTTTGACATGCCCAGTCACGTAAGGAGTATGCTTAGCCAAGTGTGTTACGTAAGTGGATTGAGATCTTGTCTTTGATGCGTGACTATAGTCCATCACTTAGCTCTCCCTTATCTTGTGACACACTTGACTATATTTGCTTGATCCTGACGTCACGGGACATACAACATAAAGATAATAGCGTTACACACATGACCCACAACATAGTAATGTTACACATGGCACCATAACGTGGGGCTGTTACAAAGTAGTGTTACACATGGCACCCAACATGGCGGCCTGAGGGAGATATACAAGATTTCTTTATTAAGAAAGCCAAAAAATTTGAACTCAGAAATCACAGAGTTGATGGTTGAAAACTTTTTGAAATTGAAAATATACCTTATGGAATTGCCAAGCTTTAATAAAGTAATTAATTAATTTGAATATTGATTTCATTATTAAATTATTCCTGAGGAGACGTCGAGGAAGAGTATACTCAGATATATCGCCAACAATTTAAAGAGATATACGCACCTATTGCTATGAATCACACTCTGTGATCATTTGAATAATTATTTTAGGTAGCCTATTAAGAAAGCTAGCTTATTTAACCTTGAAATTAAAGCTTTAAAGGTACCAAAATATTATTAGTTTACCAAAACATTAAGGTCTTGGGGCTTATTAATTTGCTAACCAATTTGTTAATTTAAGCAAAATCCCCAAAAAAGCGATATCATAGGCAAAATATTAAGAGTATTAACTGTTTATTTATTGTTTATATGTGATAGTTTGAAAATCGCCAGATTATTAATGAGCATTGAATATAGGGCTATTTATTAATAGTTACCATATATAAAAATTTATTTACTGGTAATTACCAGATATCTATTGATTTAACTATCATTGCCTGTTTATTTTGTGCATGTTTATTTGTAATAAGTCTTGGAAAATTTATTGTCTCACTGTATATATCACTTGTCACTTAATCCTTTTGGTCAACATTTCACTGCACTTGAGTCACTATCGCACTCACGCCGCGCATTCATTTCCACGCCGCGCATACACCCTTCGCGCCGCGCATCTATTTCCACGCCGCGCCTACACCCTTCACGCCGCGTTCACACCATTGGACCGCGACATCCTTGGATTTCACCACTAGCCCAGCTGTCCAAATCCTAATTCACCATCATGGAGAACCTTTCAGCCAACTCATCTGTGTCATACATGGAGCTGGGAGACAACAACACTTTGCGAAGTGACCACACCTAACCCGAGGCATCAAACTACACTGATGAGACAGCGCCCAGGGAGCGAGACGCAGGAAGTATCACTAGCGCCAACTTCGACCCTGAAAATCTTCGTCAGCTGTCTTCCACCCGCCTGGAACCAGAGGTCGTCCCGACGGAAGTGCCTCCACGTACACCGTCACCTACCACTGTCAATCCTACACAACTCTCGCCAGATGAACTGAGTCCGCTGACTTCCAGATTAATGAATGACACTCCAACCGATTTGGTCACCCTCATGCTCAAAATAAGTAATGACCTCAAAGATTCCCAAGAGAAACTGCTCAAAGATTCCCAAGAGAAACTGGGTAGTCAAATCAATAATCAAACGGAAAAAGTGGAGAAGATGGATAGGGAGTTGAAAGAGGACATGAAACAAATGAATAATCAAATAGAAAAAATGGATGGAGGATTGAGAGTAGAGATCAGAGACATCAGGGGAGAGATGAAGGATATGAGGAAGCAGTTAGATGACACTACTGTATGCCTCAACAAAAGAATGGATGATATGCAGATGAATTTGAGGAAGGAACTGAGTGAAGATTGGAGCAAGCATGCGATTGAACTGGAGAACAAGGTCATGCAAAACGTAAGTGAACACACTGATGGATTAAACAAAAGACTAGAAAATCTTGAAAAACAAACCAAAACCGACATACAACAGGCAGTAGAGAAACAGAAGACAGAGTGTGTCACCACCTGCAAGAATTTGGAAAAGCAAATTAGAGATTCCACCCAGCCACTAGAAAAATCTGTACAGAAATTAACACTCAACTCAGCCTAACAAACACGTCTCTGAATACCACTCAAACCCAAGTTGAAAGTCTAGTAACCGAACATACATTAATTCACAATAGAGTTAAAAGAAACCGAAAAGAATTAAACCAACACCAGATAACCATCACCCAACTAGACAGCGAGATGCAAGATACTAAAATCGATTTAAATAGTAAAATAAAACAGACACACACAAAGATATCACAGCTGGAAATGAATATGAGTAGAGTGAGAGAAGGAGGTGAGATAGTAGCAGTACCCGAAACACAGAATGTGTCACAATTAATCAGTGGATTAGGAAAATTTGATAACACAAAATTCCACATGACACCTAAAGCGTTTGCAGAACAGTTAAGAGTGGTACAGGACTTAGTTCCAATCAGTTGGCCTGTATGGAGATTCCGGCTATCCTCTCTTTTAATTGGGGAACCTCTGCTCTTCCTTCATGGACGTGCACATGAATTCAACAGCCTAGAAGAATTTCTGAGAGCTTTCCTCGAGCAATATTGGAGCCTAGATAGACAACAAGAATTATTATTCAAAATAATCTCCTCCAATTTTGACGAAAGAAGTGGTCAGACATACACCGCATTCGTCTCACGGTTACGCTATCAAAATTCGCAGCTAGACAACCAGATTCCCGATATTACCTTAGCTCACATCGCACTTAAGAAGATGCCGTATCACGTCCAACTAGCATTGGCCACCGCCTCCATTAAAAGTTTCAAAGACCTTGAAAACCACCTTCATTGTGTTCAAGCTGTCTCCACAAGCAATATACAGCATAATAATCATAGAAATAATAATAATTTTGTACAAACCAACCGCCACCAAATCAATCAAGAAAATTCTAACACTGCTGACAATACAAATAATAATCCACAGGACTTTGAAATAGAGTCACCACCACCAAATAACAACTACCGAAACAAAAATGGGTTCAGAAGGAATCAAAATAATAACAATTTTAATAGAAATAAAGATCGTAGATACCATGATCAAGATAGATTCTATGATGGCCGAGATTACATGAACTCCAATAGGGACAACAACACAAGTAGTTCTAGAAACGAATCAAATAAATCACCATCACCAAATACCACTTTTAATACAGATAAAGATAATAACCCACCACCTTCTACTAGTACACCATCAAAAACAAATGGAAAATCAAATAATCCACCAGGAAAAAATTCCGGCAATAACCATCGCGCATGACTAGAAGGGGAGAAAACTTATAAGACTCTGACGGTTCAAATTCCGGCAGCCCAGAGCAAAGTTAAGCGGCAGTTGAGCAAAATAAATAAGAGAGTGTATCATAACTCTCATCTTCACAGGAAACATGCTCGATATAAAAAGCCGACAGCTTTTGAGCATTACGCATGTTTTCATCCGCGGCACATTCGCTTCAAGCCCGCCATAAAGCCAAGAGATTGTAAAAAACATGCTCAATATAAAAAGTCGACAGTTTTCGAGCATTCCGCATGTTTTCATCCGCGGCATACTCGCTTCAAGCCCGCCATAAAGTCAGGAGATTGTAAAATTTGGACACCAAAACCTAACCTCTCTTGAGACGTTGATCAACTACCCACAACCAACCGGCCAACATAACCTAAATCGCCCACATCTGGTATACGAAAGGTTAATAAGAGCAGCTTCAGGACCCTGGAAATATTTCGTCTATTTGGTACGAGAACCTCGCCAACATTAAACCCTACTATAGAGAATGAACAATATCATTCCTAAGAACCACATGCTTCCGGTTTGGAGATAAACGAAAAAAGCGATTTTTCTACAACAGGATTCAAACCAACATGAACCAGAAATCGTCCCAAGGATGTACTACGACGCCTGACCGTATTAATTACGCAAAATAAGTGATATTGAACTTTTTGGAAAAAGTACACAGTTCTGTTAATAAAATTATTAATGGCCAACGATTGCCATATTTTCTGATCAAACCAAACAGAATCCTAACGGTAAATTATTACCAACTTCAAATATTAGTGAAAAATTACCTTCTTTTCCAAGACTTACTATGTTATTATATCATATATTTGTTAGTATTAGTAAATATCTGAATTTTTTGTTAGCTTCTACGAAGTCATACGTTATACACATAACCAAAAAACACGTATGTTATGATGTCTACTTGTGTGCGTAGACGATATATTGTACACATACGATAGGCCAATGCCACACAAATCAAACAGCATGTATATATTCCATACTTCACAGCTGTGAAAGTTTATAATCAAATTATTATAATGTAGCCAGTATTATTAAGTAAATTTTGTTAAAACTAAGATTAACACATATTTTGATATTATTATTGAATGTTTATGTATTTGTAACCATAAGTGTTTGCATGGCAGTGAATTTTGAGTCAAGTGGTGAAACCACAGATTACGATTGTGAGCCCTAGGCTAATAACTTTGTCAATCGATAAAACAAGTCGGCACCCATTTAAGTTACCTGCTATTTCATTCAGATCAGTTACCAGATTTATTGTACATCTATCTATGTAAATTGTTTGAGAGCTTTATTTATGTCATTTATTGTCTAGCAGAACCTATGAGTTTGAATTGTATTGTATTTTCGAGTGTCATCTGAGATAACCTCACATACCTTTTGTGCATCAGCGCTTGTAGAGATTCCTTCGGCACCTGGCATACTCTTTGGTTTGACATGTCGTCATCATAGTATTGTTTAGCCGCCAACTTTTGAATTCTCATATTGCTCTTTTAGATGTATTATCCTTGCTCTATTTTTCTCAGCTAAATGCTTGATTTTTTGTGTAAATCACTGCCATGATTAGATGTTACGCTTCTGTAAATCTTATGAGTAGGTAGCGTAGAATATTTCCGTACCGAATTCGAGTCGGAAGGTAAACTAACATGAGACAGTTGTGTTCACATATTTTTTAGAGCCTTCTTTATGTTATGTGAGATCTTAGTAAATTTGCCTCGTTCTCTTTGTATAGTTATACAAACTCGCTCTATCTGCAGCTTATTAAAAGCTTATTTATTCGCTCATTTATATAACTATAGGGGGCTTCTGTCACGATACAAATTCTGGCAACCAAATAAAGCCTCAATAAAATATTGTCAATGACCACTAAGTGCTGGTATTATAATAGATAGCACAATTAACGGTAAGCTGACCTAATTTAGCAGTACTCAATATTGATAAAATAATGATAACAAGGAAGCAAGCTCCGACTCACCACCAAAAGTCTCTGACTCATATCACATTGTATATTTATTTGTATTCTTTGATGTTAATTTATGTAATTGAAAAATCCAAATATTGAAGATAGCCATAACCTTCATCCAAAAATATCAAAACACACCACTGCCTATATGGATCATCTACTGAAAGATGTCAATGCCAATAAAATCATTGGAAAAATTATGATTCATCAATTATTTATAAAATGTATAAATACTTAATCCACATATGTTAACTTGCTATTAAATAATGCATATTATTATTTGTACTCACCAAAAGTATCATCCCAAGCCGGTGAAATGATGTATATACAGGTCTCATGTCTTCGGTGGTTTCACGAACATAGCAATATATTTTGGAAATATTTGTTGTATATGAGATTATACTATTTTAGGAGTCAGTTATTTTATAGCATAAAATATTTGGATGTATATTAATTTAGCAATAAACTTTCAGTTCACCTTTTGAATTTGGCAGTGGAGTTGAAAAGTAGAGGATATTTTTAAAGGCATCTTCCAAAAATAAAAATAAAAATTGAAAAGATTTTAATGTCCTATATGTTATTTTGTATTATATATAATATATCATATTATTTAAGTGGTTATTGTAGCTAAATGTTGGAACTACTTTGTGCATTGTACTGACGTCAAAAAACACGGCATTAAATTGACCAATCACAGCCCAGCATTTCATTAAAAATTCTAGAATGTTCTATTGAAAAGTCTGTTTCCTTGAATTTTAGCAAGGGTAATTCTCTTCCGTTTGAGACTCCTTAGAGAGCAGTTGCTTTTGAGCACATGAGTGCAGTTTAATTATTTTCAAATGTAATCAGTTTCAATTTCAATTTAAATGTTTTCTAACTGTGATATATTGAGCTGTGGCAATATATAATTGTTTAAATTCATATAAAGTCGCGAAAATATTATAAACCATGGTCCAGAGCCAAGCAGTATCGTGAGATGACACACGGAATCAATCTACCCTGAGATGGCTGCCTAAACCAGGATACGGTAACCGACGTCAAAGCATCGTCAATACTGTGAGTGATCCGTTTTATTAATCATTTGGCCAAAGGAAAGAAAGGCATCTTTTAAAGTGAAATAGTGGGAAAAATTATCATACTGCGTGAAGCATAGAAACATGAGCTCATGGTCTAGTAATTAAGACTTTCATAATTTTAGAGATTTTGTAATATCTTATTGCCAGGCAAAATACCCACCACGCTCTACCGAAGATATAAATTTTGTAACAAGCTATTTATTGTTATTAATAATTATTAACGAAACTTGTAAAATTCGTTTAATTGTTCAAGTTGTGTGTTCTAAAGGAACAGGAGAATATACTCAAGTTTTCACCTAATTACTGGGTTTTCTAGTCGTTCTTGCACCTGTCTTGGCAATCCCGATTGATACATTAAATTTATTTAATTTATGAAAATATCAGTATCCTGGATGAGCCCTTGCAAGGCCAAATTTTGACATGCCCAGTCACGTAAGGAGTATGCTTAGCCAAGTGTGTTACGTAAGTGGATTGAGATCTTGTCTTTGATGCGTGACTATAGTCCATCACTTAGCTCTCCCTTATCTTGTGACACACTTGACTATATTTGCTTGATCCTGACGTCACGGGACATACAACATAAAGATAATAGCGTTACACACATGACCCACAACATAGTAATGTTACACATGGCACCATAACGTGGGGCTGTTACAAAGTAGTGTTACAACAGATAATGTCGTGACCTTACTTAAGAGAAAGGGCTGAAGCCTTGCGGATGTTATAATCTTCAACGTGACAAATATATACCGATAGTATTCAATGAAATATAAATATGTATACCGAGAGATTGTAGCTATGACAACTGCTGTGAGTGTGAAGCAGCCTCAGTAGGAGTGTCCTATAGCCATAACATGCTTTAACATATCTTCATTTCCTCTCTGGTATTAATTTGTTGGAAATTACAGGCACATACGCATGTGAAAGGATAAATTCATCATAATAAAGACAAGGAAGCTGAACGTTCAGTAAAAAACGTTTCTTTTGCATGTTGGGTGAGATAAATGGCTTGGAAAGAAATTATCTTGATACTGTTAAACATTTGGAGCTGTTGTACATTTTTGTTATATATTTTCAGTGAATTGAGTAATTAATCTGTCTTGGAGTATTAAGGAATATAAATTTATAGGATCTATTGAATGAGATATAATTATGAAATTAGATATGGAACAAATGGAACGAATAATTTGAAACAATATTATGAAGAAGTTATATCTGCGATTTTTTAAGTAGACCATTATCAATAAATCAATTGAATCTAAATAGATTATTCGCATCAATGAAATTATTATGTTTCAATCATTTACTTTATCATTTTATATCCAATATCTAATTGGATTATGTATTAAACAAGACGTGAATTATTACTAGAATCAATAGAGTCTAAATAAACTATTCTCATCAATAAAATTATGTTTCAATCATTTACTTTATCAATTACATCCAATATCTCATTATTAAACAAGAATACGTGAATTATTACTATTGTTGGAGTATTATTACTGTATTATTGCTATTTTACTGATCCGCTTACATACAAAGCAGAAGAAAACAGCTTAACTGCTGCAACATACCGGCAGAATTCATAAGCAATGCATTTCTCATTGCTGACCAATCAGAAGAGAGAAGGCGGAGTTTGGAAGAGTGTCTGTAGACTCAATCACCCAGCACCTAGTGCTATCTGACAGCAGAGAAGACAACCAATCAGGAGAGAGGAGGCGGAGCTTACAGGATTGTAGACTGGATCACCCAGCACCTGTTGCCATCTAACGGACGAATAGTGAAGTACGTCTCGCACTGTTGAACAACCAATCAGCAGAGAGGCGGAGCTTACAGGTGAGTTCGTAGGCTCCAGTCTGAGTCTTGTTCGTGATTGGTCCGTCGTTTTCATTCTTTCCTGTGTTTCAATATCACCTCCTCCATTTTCTTTTTCCATTGTCTCTTGTTTTATCTTGTCTTCTCTCTCTCATCTATATTGTGTTTCATTCTATTCTCTCACTATGCTATCAATTTTTCAATCTCCTGGTTCAATAGGCTACTGCATAATATTGTAATAGGTCTTAATATTAATGCTAGGCAATTATAGACTGTTATGATAGACTTATACTGTTATTATAGACTTTTATAGACTGTTTCTCTCAAGACGTCCTTGAAATCATTCATATTTGTCTCTAATGTCAATTATTCTCATTTATTTACCTATTACTTCCAATTAGTTATAATTATTTTCTATTTCTTCTTACATTTACCATACCTAATTGTGGACTTACTGTTTCTCTCAAAAGACAGCATTCATATTTCTTATGGCTTTTGCCTTTTCCAGTCTTCCTCTAATGGTACAAAGTAAAACCACAGAGAACAGATTAGATAGTATCGCTGCTCTATGGTAAAACTTATTCGTCGCGAAGAAATTCAACATTCTTGATTCACCAAAGTCGCAAAGTCACTGCTATCAAGTCATGTAGCTGATTTTATCCGTCTAAAAAGTAGCTACACGTTTTTTGTGAGCCAGAGCAATGTCCCTCACACAGTTCACACGAATTCCAAGAGTGTTCCAGTGTCCGTTCATCATGTCAAAGTCAGCGATTATCAGATCCGAAACAATAAGAAACAATAAACTCCAAGCTCGTAATTACCTTCCATCACATTCATTCACACACACTATTGTTGTCTGAATTTAATAAACGATTATTAGAAAAGAAACATCAGAACTTTCGTTCCTTTCGATGAATTTTGAGACTAAGGTCGCATCTTTGCTTACAAACTTTCATTCCAAATGTCTGATAGTTGGAGAATGTGAAAGGATTAGCCAAGACTAGCGCGTGTGAATTGTTTTATTCACGTCAGCTTGCGTGCATCTTTAGATACATATTACGCGTAGTATGTCATTTAAAATTATAAGAATGAAGTGTTTACCCACGCATGTAGTCGACTATGCAATCTGTACCTCTAACCTATTCCCATACATGCAGTTGCAAATAATAGACGTTTGTTCAAAAGTTGCCTTCTCCAATTTATTATGAAAGGTATTTTGTAGTAATGCGTCGGCGGGTCATTAGACTTTGTACTTTTCGTTAACGTCATCAGTAAGATTTGAAATTTTAAAAGAAACTGTTTTTCTCAGAACTCATTCGTTTATTCAAAGGAATTCATTTATTCTAATCTCTGCAAATATTATCAAGCTTCATAACCGACAATCTTTAATAATCACGCATTCTTTTATCTAGGGCTTCATTCATAAGAATTGAGAAGTCCAGTATTACAGGAGAAAGGTGGATGCACACTGGATTTTAAAGTTTTTTGTATACTACACCGTTTCTACATTTTTATGAAACAGATCCAGTTCTGATTTGACAGTTTATAAAGGAGTCATTACAACCAATTATCCATAATTTGATTGCTGAGCTGCTCACTCAATATATTTTTGATCTTTACTATTTTTCCTACTTCTGATTCTCAGACTTAAGAAGAGAATGACTTATAATTAGAGAAGATGAAGGACCAATGAAGAAAAGAGGATAGAAAATAGCAATCAGCAAAGAATACAAAATAAATTTGAAGTAGGCTAAATCTAGAGAAATCAGGAATGGAGAAAGGATCAAGGAGATAAGAAATGAGGAAATAGAAATCAGGAAAAACGATAGAAGCTGCAGAATAGAGGATAAAAGAAAAAAGAAATTTAACGATTAGATACGAGTTTGCGTTGAAAGATCGAAATTATTAACAAATTGAGAACAGATTGAAAAATAATAGAGAAGAGAAACAAGATCAAACAGAATAAAACGAATAAAAAGAGTACTATCGGATTGTTAAGTTTGTTTTGTAAAATATATATTGTTTCACCCCTTCCATGAAAAGTATTGTAAGTAATCAACAAGATGATTACATGTATGACTGGACCTATACTAATGGACCGTACCTATACGTACTAAAGACAGTAAAGAAACCTCAACAGTAGGCTATGTAAAATTTGGAAAATAGAAAACGTCAATAATCAAAGTAATAGAGAACCTCTTTTTTGATAGATGAGAAAGCTCTATTTTTCCAATTCTATTATGTAACTGGTTTCAAAAGAGTACTATCCGATTTTTATGTTTGTTTTGTAAAGTATATATTGCTTCACCACTTCCGTGAAAAGTATTGTGAGTGATCAACAAGATGATTACATAAAATATATGACCGGAGTATCTCAATCGAAAACCACGTAATAGCTTGCACCCAAATTCACAGTTATCACACTATAATGACGGTGATAATGAGTACCTATATATTGTAAATCATTACTCAACGAGAGTTGAAAAAACTGAAAACTCGAATTCGACGTTGAATTATATCGTTAAAGAAATTGATTGTAAAATGGAAGTAGATTCAATCAAAGAGAAATTGATTGAAAATCAATGGAAAATTTATACAGCAGGCTAAAAATTTGGAGATTCTTCATAGTCATATTTTAAGGTTCGTTTGAAGTGAAAGAAAGTTGAGTGAAACTATTACGAAAATCTCTAGTTGTCCTTGAAAGCTCGATAAAATTTCTTGAAGAACTACCAATTACTACTGACAATATTCAATAAAATATTAGGAAGTTTTTAATTTTTAAAAAGAGGTTTTTGACTACTTCAATTATCTACAAATGAATAAATTCAATTATTCTATGATTGATAATTAATTCGATTGCTTCGATTTGGTTTAAAGATTTGTCAACTACTGTTTTCAGTACAATATGATCATTCTACTGGAAATTATTATAATGTAATTAAAAACAGTAGCCTACATTGGAGGTACGAGGAAGGTAGCAATTATTCACCATCGCTGAGTTTCTTAATTGAAATATTACATAGTTTGAGGCCATCAATCGTTAAATCCTATTTATGGAATAAAATAATCAAGTGTTCTTGTATCTATATCGTGGATGGTGGAAAATTTCTGTGAGAAAAAAGTAGCATTGAATCACGGATTGCGTGAATTGGAAAGTAACTTCCAACTGAATAATCCTATTCTATTGTATAGAAATAATACATGAAATACGTCTCAATAACTGATTATTAAAATAACAACTAGTAAAATAACGATTAACTAATAAAGTAACGATTAGTAAAATAACGACTTCAATAACTCAAATTCACCGTGAAGTTGGTCGGTAGAATAGCTTACTATCACCTACTAGAACAAAAATGCTTAATTTGTTATGCCAACTGTAATCATGCGAGAATTCTAAATAACAGAATACAGTATCAGGAATTCAAACAAAACTATGCAAGCTATAATGCATGATGTAGAAGCCTATCAATCCATCACCAAATTGTGTGCGTATCATTCAATTCTGTGTGTTATCAATCACATTGAGAAATTGACGTTTTTATCCGTGGCGAAGCGTGGTATGCTTATTTGGTCGGCGATGACTAAATAAGCATACCACGCTTCGCCACTGGTTTTTATTCATAGAATCAAATACATTACAGTACAATGAATACTGTGTAAAATGTAGGCTACCTGTACAAAATATACAATGACAATTCTATCTCAAGAAATAAAATTTTCGCTGGTAAAATGTACATGTATAAATATAATGTACTTTTATATTTTATCAAATTTTAAATTATTCTATTGTCTTCAATAGGAGTTTGTGAGAAAGTTTTGGTGTTATTGTTAATATTGTTGCTCGGGATTGAAAACGTAGTGCTTCTATACGTTTGCACATGAATTTTAGAACATTTTTTGCTGTGGTGATGCCCTCATGAGCTCTTAGCTTGCGCGTGGGTAATGGGACGGATGATGATAAGAGATGAGTTTGACATTGATGGAAAATAGGAAATAATTATTATAGAAATTAATGTGAATTACAAGTTGATGATGAATATATCATCCCAGGATTGTTGTTGAAATGCACTGCTAGTTTTGGCTGATTATTAACCACGAATAGTTTTTGTTGATTGTTTTTCAACATGATTAGTTGGTTAGTTATGATTGATATTACACCTGATTTTCAATGAATTGAAGAACATCAACGAGAAAAATTTATAGTGAAATTGGAGCTCATTGACTCAAAAAATTAACCTATTTCACCGAAATATTGCTGTTACTTCACCAGTTTACAATTTTGAGGGGATAAATTGTCTGCAAATGTTAAACTTGGATAGCAATACATTGCAATATATTATAATTATATAATAATTACCAGTAAGATAGTATAAAGAGTTTTCTGCACTCTCTTCTACAAAATAAATTATACAAATAAATACTCTATTCACAAAATAAATGTTGTGAAGAGTTTTCTTCACAAAAATTATCCATCTACTTTTGTTATGAACTCAAAACAAGAATATCATTAAACAGTAGCCTAATACGAATTTCACTGAAAAACTTGAATTCATTGATTAGCCAAGACCAGATGCGAATCTCAACAACAACCATAGACTCACCAAATAATAATTAATTTAATATATTAATCTATTAATATTTAAATGATATATAATATAATTCAGATAGTAGTTAATTAGTTAATAATGCAGAGTATGGATTATCTGGGCTACAACCACTATATTGGAATAGAATGCTCACATTTACTGCGTACATTGTACGTAGATAACATTACACAAATATCCACTAATAATAATCTCTGAACACAAATTTGAATAACACGAAACCAAATTTTGACAGCGAAGTGAATAAAAATTTTATGAGTTTGCTGGACACAGAATTGAATGACACCGATGAACTGAAAAAGAAAGCACTGCATGTAATCCCATTGAAGTAGATAATGAAGGTAACTAACTGACCGAAAATTAAAGGTGATCTCCTCATGTTGGCGCGGAGTTCAAGACAGGAGTGATTTTAACGCACAACCACAAAAGTGTGTAATGTTGCACTGAGATGGGTCCGGCTGCAATTTATACGGCGCCCTTCTCTTCTAGCATCTGATGATGACTTCAAGAGAAGGAGAGAGACAGAGAGAGCGTCAATGAATTCAAGAGAGGGAGAGTGAGAGTGATGATGAATTCAAGAGAGGGAGTGAGAGAGAATGATGATGGATTCAAGAGAGGGATTGGGTCTCCGCTCTCCGCCAACTGGGAAACGATGCCTGAGAACATTTACATGATTAGACTGCTCCTGAGAACTGTATCGTTATAAATTATTGGCTCGAATATTCATCAGATTGTTATAGAATTGACCAGTTTGTTTTTGTTGCAGGAAGCCTACTGCTACTGGTATTGGTGGTAAAGTAGAGCTCAAATTCTCCGACCTAACTGGGCTCCATTCGTTTTATGAAACATTCGGACAATTGAGTTTAATAAGATGATCTTTATATCCAGAGTAATTCCTGAGTACAGTTCAAGTCTTACAACTCACTTGTTACTTTTTAAGTGAACTTCAATTTCCAGTTCTAGCAGCTTCAAATTTTCATTTTCAAAATGAAACGTGATTCCCATGAAATATTATGCGGTTGCGGTAGCATCAATCATAAATCTCACACGTCTAAAATTTTGTGCGAATCGCAGTTTTTAATCCCATGGATTTCATCAGAACAGCCTGATCTGGCGTGTGAGCCAGTAAACTAAATTGATTACCAATTAATTCATAATTATTACAAAATATTTTCAACAATTAGTTTCATGAGTATTAAATGTCTTGTAAGGTAGTCCTAAAAATATGTGATACTTTTGAATTCTCTGCGTTTAAACTATTAGTGTGAGAATTTCCTGTTACTTACAGATCCCATCGCCTTATTACTGTGATATTTAATATGATAGGAATACAATAAGCTGATCAAAATATCTCACAGTTATTGAAATCGCAATTGATTAGGTCTTCATAATATGTTTATTGTACAATTTTCTTTTATTCTTACGAACAGGTGAAGCAATTATCGATTACTTTGATAGATTAGATTGATTTACTGTATGAGATAGATGTAGAAAATTAATTTGTATTCTGAACGGAATTAGACCAAGAGAGCAAGAAGAGTCCTTCCCTATTCTGCCCTTTCTTATCTTACCCCTATCCCTTTCACAGAGATAAAAAAAATGTACATATTAAAAAGTTAATCTGATAATATAGTATAAAACGAAAAAACACTAAATAAAATTATATCATGGAGGAGCATTCAATAAAGACTACTTATTAGAATTGGTGTATATGGTTGAGAGAGAACTTTAAAATAATTTTAGGCCTAGAATTGGAAAACGTGAAGCAATTCTTTCAATGCTCTTAGCTCCTGAGCATTCAGGGTGCATCCGACCTCCGTTTAGGAGACATACTGTATACCCTATTCATACACAACACGAGCATTGCACATTGTGCTATTTTTTATGTATGTGAAAGCCAATATAAAAAATTGGTCATATGCTCTTGTAGTGTTTGAGTTGCTTAACATTCCACAGGAAGATGAATTTTAGAAATCAAGTTTCATCAAGATAAGGGGATGAAGATATTAGTTTTGAACCTTTATTCTGTGAAAAAATCAATCGCAACATGCCAATTGGAAGAGAAAGTTCAATTTCTTATTGGAATTGCATAACTTCAATTAGAACACTCATTTTTTGAGACTTTCTAGGCTTAGCCGGTTATCACCCCAAAATGTGTTCAATAAATTGAATCAATGTAGACAGCAACTTCAATTCTTTTGTTTTTAAGACACAATCACCACTTTCCGTTCAGATATACATGTGCTACGTCGCTATATGCAAATCATTTTCTCATGTTATGAATGAGCAGTACGAATTATGAGAATAATGGGCCTCCAATGCAACAGTTCGTTTAGTGAGAGTCATCACATTATTACAATCAAATTAGATACTTCCTCATTTCCTTCCTGCATTTTGCACTACAAGTCCGGAAGATGCTGTTGAAGATGAGAGAGCCTGGGAGCTTACATCAATCTAACTGCAAAAATAGTGCATAAAATATTCGTCACAGGACATAATAGTAGCTTGAGTTTGGCAGTAGAATACCGCTAAAATATAGGTCTACTGTATAGAGACATTAAGATAATGTAGTATGTGACTTGAATTATGAACCAATTGTTGTAGGCAACAAGAACACTTTGTACTTTGTGATATGATTGCATGATTATATGTTGAGATAGATATATATGATGATATGAATATTGTAGTTTGTGTACTGAATTATGGACCAATTGTTATACAAGAAGACTTTATAATGATGAAGAAGCATATAGTCCTCATTCAAATACCACATCACAGTTCATTGTAAAAAATAGGATAAGATTATTTCAGGAGTTTGTATGATATCAGGGATCTTTATTATGTAGGTTTATTCAACTTGTAAATTAGGTATTATGTCGTACAATACAATATTGGGATTACTTAATGCATAGTGACAATAAAGTCCCATAAAGTAGTTGCGTGGTGATATATCGTGTTCTGTCAGTTCTAATATCTCAAAGAAAGTAACTGATTTTGAAAATAGTGTTAGTCTACGGCCGAGCGGAACAAGAAGATAAACATGAAGTTAGTATTTGATTCCTTCTTTCTACAACAATTTGCTAGTGACAATATACTTATTAATAGAATAGTAAATTTGATATAATAGTCTTCATATTCAATGCTCCCTAACGAAAGCCTAATGTTCTCTAAGGCTAGGCGTACACCGGTTAGTCAAGACAAGACAAGGCGAGATTAGTCACGTTCAGTAACAGTACTTCACATAGTTGCTTATGAAGCAACACACACCGATTAGTCATTGCATCTGTTGGTGCTGCTTCATAAGCAACTATGTTAATTACTGTGACTAAATGTGACTAATGTCGTCTTGTCTTGACTTAATAACCTAACTAGAGAAGAAGGCTCTTTAAAACCTCTTCAATAATTTCTCTAGAGCAAATCAAGAAGAACTATAAAAATGTTCTTCAGAAGAACACATAATACATTATGTTGTTCTTTATAATTATGTTCTTCTCTAGAACTAGAAGGGCTATGTTATTATTCTCTCATAGAACATTGAAGAATTTCTCCAATTTATTCAAGGATGACTGGAGAGGGATAACGCAAATTAAGAAACAAAGACATTGCCTGTAACTTATATTATTTGTTTATTGTACAATACTGAGTTCTCACACTTCGAACGTTTCACTGAACTGAAGTAATCTCTAGGAGCAATTGCAATCACATTTTCTATTTTTATTATTCTTTTATTATCACATCTTATTATTCTTATTCTCGATTTTCTCTCCATTCCACAGTCTTTCTTTGTCATTGTGCCCCGTTTACCTCACGTGGCCGTTCCGTAATAATGTTTTAATTACCGCACGCATGACCAAATTAACAATTACGACAGAGGATGCTGAATAGTCCAAACTCCGTGATATTGAGCAAGCCTCATTTTCATGAAACTGCCGAACTTAATGCTATTAGTTCACTCTTATTTTCAATTGTGAGCTAATAGAATTCATCGATGTGCGATTTTCCTTAAATTGTTGAAAAGTAAGTTATGAAATTCATATTCATTGGTGAAGTGTATTTCATATTCAATTTTTAAAGCACAATTCTTCAAGAAATAGATCATTAATTTATTCGAGTTTGTAAATGAGAAAATCATCTGGAAAAAACGGTTCTTATCAGTTATCAGAATGACACTTGGCCCATCAAGTAACAAGCACTAACAATAAATAGACCTATTCATTGATTTTATAGAATGCACGATTAATGCAAATGACAGGAAGTATCACTTGGTTTTTAAAAGTTGTGACTTTATTATTTTTTTATCTTTTTTATTTTCTACAGCGTATTCATCTTCACTATGTTGTGATTTTCAGCAAAAAATATTATATTTATTCCATTCAATTGAAGCGATTGACAATCTTGGCTCCTGCGCTTTTGATAGGACGAATTTCCTTTGGAATAAAATGAAAATATCCTTTCAAATATTCATCACTCTCCTTATAAATAAACATTCATCACTTGATAAATGACGTTCATCACTAGTCATAAAGTGGTTTCAACTTCTGTTTCTGGTTCTATTCAGTTTCCGGTACTTTGAAGAGCAAATCTCCAAACTACACTCACAATAGTATAATATTAAGTAGCTTCAATGTTTATCAGTCATCATGAACTAAGAAATCCTTTTTAAGACATTTTTATTTCTACTGAGTCACAAACGGGACAGGGAAACAGGCGATATTATGGTCTCGTTCAACACGCGAATGATGTTCGGGACGAAGTTCAACTACCAGTATGGATTACCAATTGCTTCGATTTTGCCGAAGAATCTCGGAGCCTCCGCAATAGCAGAGGTCATGGAAAGAGAAAGCATTCACTTTCTTCCTGGTTCAGTGTCATGGCCGCTGTTTCACTAGAAGGGGGGAGCCTGCCCCCTCACTGACTCCCCCCCCCCCTCCCCACAACTATCAAGTCTAATTTCACGCTATAAAAAATACGATCTTCCTCAACACTACAAACAGAACAGATGACTTGGAATATTTCACTTCAAAGCTGTATTGAGTTGTCACGAGCTTATTAAGTTCCTAGTTTCGTTATCGTTATGAATAATTAAATTCTTATTAGTGGAAGACAGTCCAATTTGAATAAATCACATCAACTTGTTTTCGGAAGTGAAAGGTTACCTACCATTTTCAGATTTTCATGCGGCTCAAACAGTTGCATGTTGGTCTGTTCTGTATAAGGGCTGAACTCGTTTTAAGCGTTGGGTTACATAAATTGCATAACATGTTTTAAGGTCCGTTTACAAACTCAAACATGTATGAGATACATGTTTATCATGATAATGCGCAATTGCGCATGTTACACATGTATGAGGTACATGCTTGACAATTAGTGATAAATGAAAAGTGAAAAGTTGAGTAAAAATTTACTCAAGCAATTTGAATTAACTAACTTTTGATTAGAGATTCGACTAGTGTGAGCCCTCATCTCAGGCTATGAATCAGTATCTCATACATGCTGAACTAATGTAAACGTACAAAAATTTTCTCATTCTTCACATTCACACTATTGCATATGTACTTTCAGATTTCAGCCAAGGTAAATTGAATACTTTTTATCAGAATACTGTATTTAAAGTTGTTCCAGATTGTCTCATCTCATGAAATATGCTCTCGGGGAAAGACCCCTGGGCTTCCTATAAATCAGAATAGCATATATTGGTTGAAAGAGCATTGAGATAAGGAAAAATGAAAGAGATGTGCTAAAATATATGATAGGGTAATCGTTACACAATTCAATGCATTATAAAATTTTATCATAGAATACTTTTTATTAGAATTAGTATTCTAAGTATCCTATTCTCTATTCTATTTTTCTATTTTATTCTCTCTGGTTCCGATATCAAAAATTCTAGGCAAGTACAAAGCACCGAAAACTAGCCAACTAGCAACGCATTAGACTGATCGTTAGATCAAAAGTTTCCATTAAATTTCTCACCTAATCATGCTATCAAAGCATGGGAATTGGGAGAAAACTGAACTCTGGCAAATCAGACATTCTCATCTAAAATAATAAGCCTGACAATCTCCACATCAGTATGAAAATTTCATAGAATAGACAGGAAGAACATATAACTTGGTCATACCGATCGATGAATAACTTATTGCATAATAATTCGGCTTCAATCAGACATATGGCAGTTCGGTTAAGAAGTGACCGGAAACCGTTCGCACAAGAGATTACTGGATCATGAGAGTTTGCATTGGCCAAATAACAAACAGAATCCAGTTTTGATTACTAGTTCCTCCATATAACAAGCCAATCAAGAGCAGAGCAGCCCCACAAGTAGCTCACTTCCTAACGCGCATGAAAGTAGAGCTGTAGTGCATTTTTCACAACAACTCTTCATTCTAATCTTGTTCTGTACACTGAATTAATTCAAAATAATTCGCAATTGGTCCAATTCCTGTTCGGTGGGTGACATGTATCACCATCATGTAACATTGGCTAATTTATTTAATTTCATTACATGATAACTTATTGAAATACACAACATTCTATTTCGAGAAAAAATATTGTCAGGTTTTGCGATAAGTAGGTGAGTAAGTGAAAAAGAAAGGTGTTTATGGATTTCTTACAGAATGAATTGCATACAAGTTTTCTTCCTGCAATCAATCAATTATAATCATCTTCTGCTCGTATTAATCACTTGAATGACCAAAAAATACCTAAAGCACATTACCTTACTATTATTCTATAATTAGGATCAGTCATAATGACTAGATATTACTACAGACTCCTGTGCATCGGAGGACACGTTAAGTCATCGGTTCCGGCTGCCCAAAAGCAGTCTTTAATATTCATCTCTCATGATCACTCTTTTCTATCAACCTCGCAAAAACTGAGTATGTTGAAGACCAGAGGTACATAATCAAAAAAATGGCACAAAAATAAAAATACATCATATTTCACGGTACGAAAAAATCAGCCAGACTGGACAATATCAAAAAGAACTAAAAACCTGAACATTAACAACTAGGCCTACTTGTTATTAATATTCAATAATTCAATATGGCCTACTAAATAACTTTTAAAAACAGCAAGAAATTGAAGTACAGTTTACACTAAAACCGCATTTCTTATCCACAACGTAAAAGTTTGAAAGAATGAATTCCTCGTAAGAGTTTTGTATTGAATTAATAGAACAAAGACATGAACTCTTATATTATTTTAAGAAATACACGATAAATGTAGAGAAATTTATCAGGACGTCTTCAAGAGCTGCAAAATAATTATTGAGAAAGTTGAGCTAGAATAAAGGCGAAAGAGAAATGCTCTGTTTGAAAACATTTCATGTTAATAAAACTTATGAAGATCTTCTTTAATCCACTTTTTTTGGTACTGACCATAAGACTTCTAGTCTTAATTTTGTCTATGAACAGCATGAATTTAATATCTTCAATATAATTTTGTATTGAATGTGATATTTAGTCGAAGTTGATCTACATCAGAAAGCCGCAAAACGTTTACTGTCTTGATAGCTCGAAGGTCTCATTCATGTAGTTTGGGAGTAAGCCTGATGTGGAAGCTCTTCTATCATAGCTATTTTCCTATGAATTTACTATTTTGTCAATATTTTATTCTTGGATATTAACAAATTTATATCAGGATATATTATATAAGGTATTATTTTTAAATAAGAAGCTTACGATCACATAAATTAGCCTCTTTCATTCTGGGCCGGTCAATCAACTTGCGAAAAAACGCAAAAATTATGGAAATAATTTCGCCGGGCTGTTAATCAACCGGAATTCGATGAAAAACGCAACCAGTTCAAATATTTCCAGTATTCAGAAATCTTGCACGATGCTCTTAATTGCTTTCATTCCGTACCAAGTAGCTACCGGTTCACTCGCAGAAGATTGAGTTAACTGTTACAAAACACCTCTAAAAAAGTGTAAGCATGTGTTATATCATTGAGAAAATCAATTAGTACACATTTATGTCATTACTGTCAGGTTACTCGTTTATGTTATTTCAAGTGACAAATTAAGCAGATTCCTAGTTTGCTCATAATACAGAATAATTGCGATTCTATTGATAAAACGGATCTTTCTCCAAACTATCTTGTACATCAATGAAAATTTATTGGTACTAGTTAATTTGCTCTCTAATTTCAAGACAAAGTTCAAAATAAACGTATCCTTTTAGAATTCTATCGTCCTTTGTTCAAGAGACTGCATATTCCTTTCGAATACAGTACAGGTATCATCAACCACGTAGATTAAATTTTCAAGCAACAGCTAAAAATGTATGTAAGATAAAAAGTATGTAAGTGAAAAAGTATGTGAATAAAAAATTAAGTTTGGTTTTAACAAAGGTTTCGATCAAATTATTTTTCCGAGGATGATGCCCACATGAGCTTGTGCGTGGGTAATGAATGGAAAAATTGATAATGAGAAATGAATTCGCTGCAAGGACATACTGCTTAACATGTCCTCCGAAACACAGATTAATTGCTTCTTTCATTACTCTCTCTGAACCGTATTCAAAACTTTGTTGAAGATATTAAAGCACGAAATTTTCTCCATAACTTACTGCAGACACGATGTATTGTCTTAATTATTAACAAATAAATAAATCATGGCAAATTATTATTAACCATGATTATCCAATATTGGCCATTATTCTTAATTTTCAATAATTTTTTAATTTTTAATTTCGTGTTTTTGTTTGCAACTTTAGTATGAACTCATTTGAAAGCTATGCTTTTGTTTTCGAAAAGGAAAACAAAACTTTTGGTTTCGAAATTGTTCTGCTTTTGTTTTCGAAGAGGAAATTGGTGACTTACTAAAATGATAGGACATAACCTGAATTTGGACTGTTTGGAAAGGAAGAGGCACAGTTTTGGGCATAAGCCTGTTATAGTCTCCTTTGTAAATTACTGAATGAATGATTGACTGATTACTGATCTGTTATCACACATGATTGCTGAAAGATTTCAAATCTATGAATTATTTCTGGCAAGACAACTTCTTCCTTCAGCCTAACTTTAAAAATTATTTTTAACCTTGAATGAAGGCAACACGTGCTTGTTGATAGACAAATTTATTGAGATAACAACATAAGAATTAAGTCCTTTCATTTTTAGTTCTACATTGATTACAAAAGCATGAAAATGATTTTCATCATTGCAAGAGTGAAAAATTGCTATTGATTGACCTACATTATTGTATTATTTCATTTGTTTGTTCTACTGTACATTCACTTCACTCATTATTTCCTCATTACATGAACATGTAAAATGTGGCCAGTACAGACAAATAGTTGTTCTAATACATACTACAATTGCTCTAATTTTTACAGCTACAACAATAATAATCTAGATTGCAGGGTAGCTCTGTGCTTACTATTGTAAGCTCAGTAATAATTATAGTTTATTAGCCAGTCACTTTATCCAGCTTTCTTTGGAAATTTCATTTGTTGTTATATAGATTCAATATTGGTTACGTAATTCAAGGGTTGTGCCAATAAGGAAACTTAATAAAAATACATATTTTTGCTATTTCAAGTGTTACACATACATACACATTTCCTCAACAATTATTCTTCGATTTTAAATTGAATTCCACATGTGAACTCAATAAATTAATATTATCAGGCTTACGTTCACTAGCATTTCCCTCCCTGGTTGATAGTAGAAAAATAACCATTTTTCAAATAATTCTCCGCGTCTCGAATCAGCTGCCAGTTGATAATAGTTGAGAGGTAGCCAATCATTTTTCATGCTTGAACAAATAACAACTTGTAGCAGTTTACTATACCTTTTTTCAACTATTCTTAGTATTATTTATAGTAAAAACTGTATATTTTCATGAAACAGTAGCATGGTAACATAGCAGAGACCATTGGTTTGTTGCTCAATTACTTTTTATTTACTTATTTCTTCATTTCTGTCATTCTGTGTTGGTGATGGTACTTTAGCTCATTTTCACCTATCAGAGAGGTACCCTTCATTATTTTATACGACTCTCTCGACGTTAATCTAGTTTTAAAAAAAGAATAGTCAGTACATCGGGAGGAAATTACTGACAATAGATCATTTATGTAATATACATTAAAGAAAGCAATGAAAATACTTCAAGACCCTTGATGTTATTAAATACATTAATGTATTTTTATCGAATACATTCATTTAAGACTTACATAACAAGCTTCAAATTTTACATTCTTGATTTACATAACAAGGATGTGTAGAGGACATCGAAATCAAAGTTCAAAATGATAAACTTCCCTCTTAACTATTCCTATTTAATAGAAATAGACAGTAAGCAAATCCTCCTTTATTATTGGATTTTCTGAAGATTGCATCTGCTTCTGTAAGTAATTGACTCATAGTTCAAGATCTTTTGAGATTCACATCCAAGAGTTCCCGTGAGTTTTATTCAATATGAGTCACGTTTCTCATCCCTGAGTAAAGGTCAAGGCATGATAGTGAGCCAATGGACCTATAACAGATGAATTGAAAAGCTAGGCCTCAGGCTGGAATTCAGTCCGTTTAGAACTAGTTTATTGTTTTGGAATTTCTTAATAATTGAAATCGTGATACTGATTGCATGGAGCATGAGTATTTTTGCGGAATAGTCAATAACTAACATTCCACGATCGGCCTTCAATAATATTGATGCCAAAAAATGGTAGATTGCAAAAATTGAAAAACCAACGTTAACGGGGATTGATTCAGGGGCGTCATTTGGGTGGGGCAGGGGGGGGCATTTGCCCCCCCCTGATTCCTGGGTTACAGAAAATATTCTGTACTAGCTAATGTACAAATAAGCATTTTATCCGGTCAAATGTTAAAAACTTAGCGGCAGAGTAAAAATCTTTGTATTCTTGTAATTTAAAAAAAATATTAATTTATTACACTATTTAACTACTATTAACACTCTTCAAACACGTAATATTCAATAGTACTTATTAGTGTACACATATAGGTCTGAATAATAACAGCAGAGCCAATGTATTATTTTTAGTACGAACGTCTGAACGTATTGATCACGTTTATCGTTTTTATCTAAGAAGATGACCAACTTACCAGAATATTACTATGATTCTGTCTGTTGTCAATAATAATTGTCGTTTTGCATTAATTTTCTGCGTATATTAATTAAGGAAATTTTACTCATGGATTTTTTGTTATAATTCAAAGTGCATTTGACATTTAAAATAAGCTTAAACCCCTCTTTTTGGTTTCAAAAGTGCTCAATTTTCCGGGGGAAGACCCCCCCTCTTTGGTGGAGGGTATTCCATACCCCCCACCACCGGTGTTTGCCCCCTCCAAGGTTTTGGTGAAATGACGCCACTGGATTGATTGAAACTCGAGTTTATCAAACGCATAAATAAGTCGAACCAAAGAATCAATGTAATAATTTGGAAATTCAAATGAATAGTTCCACGAATCAGTTATCAGCCAAACAATAAACAATAAGTATTGAAGTGAGTAGAAATATTGATGGGATAAAGACAATCATTAGTTTGACTTTGAATTAAATTTGAAATCGTAATTGAATTATATCAGCACAAAAGTTTTTTTTTTTGCTTCAACGCCAGACAGAATTAAATTCATAAAAATTAAATTGATGAAAAGTAGATTTTTTACTCTATGCTTTCTACTCAATAAGGTTTTCTCACCAATTTTTCCCATTGAATTGTGTCTAATTAGTCGAACAATTAATTAGAGAAAAAAATAAAAATTGGAAAAAATTTTTTCTTAATTTCTTTGTCAGGACTTTCTTAAATCTCTGAAGTTTTTCGGTCTATTTCAGAAACACTCTGTATTAGTGAAGATTAGATTATTGTAATGAACTAGTGGTAATCGTTGTATGTTTATTACATGGAAGCAAAGCACAGTACCTATGAGAGTTATTCTTGATAATATTGATAATGCTATATCAGTACAACAGTATGAAGATCAGAGCGTTGTTTCCAACTCAATGCTTGAACGGTTCTGTTAACAATAATGTCATCAAGTGATATGATTCGAAATCTAAAATATTCCTCGTTGATTGACCGTTCACTCGTTCGTCTCAATGGTCAAGGCTCCAACATTAACCTAAAAACCGCCTGCGGGCTTTATTCACGCACTGTGAAACGCATTCACCGTATAGAAACGCATCTGATCGTTTACTTCTCGTACGCAGCATCGAATTCCAGTCCTCGAATTTCCTCGAGTGTAAGTAACTGGTACAGTAACTGTAAACATCGACCCGCAGGGTGTTTTTTTACAGTTTGAAACAAAAATGAAAGGCAAAGTGATTGAGAATTGGCCACCAGGGGTCACTCACTCTCCTCTGGAAAGTCATTCAATTGCATAACAATGTATTCAGAACAGGGGCGCTGTCCTCTAATTATCTCACCTATATTATCCAATAGTCGCGCGGCAACCTGTTATCTGTAGCAGATAGAGCCACCGGCGTTTCCTCATGAATTATAGTTCCTATCCAATCTGTAAACACTTCCGCCCGTATTAACCCGGCTTATTAGATGGCCTGGGAAGCTTTGTCACATGCAAACTTCCCGTCTCAATTATAATTTTCGAATTTAATTTCGATGGGCTCAAATTATGGGCAATCGGCTTCATTAGAGACGTTTCATCAATGGTGATCATATCACACTTTTCCCAGTTGGTGTTTTGAACCAAGGAAGAAATGATTCACATACAATTGTGATTGGTTTGGTCTTATAATTACAGTATCATCGTCCTAATGATAACATCATTAATGATTATGAGAATGATTTCTGATTACGTTAACTTCTGATTAACGTTATCTCTGATAACGTACAATCAATACATTACAATAACAATCCCCATCGTCTTATCCCTATTATAAAAGTGATAGTGTCCTTACTAAGCCATTAAAAACATTGATTATTTTATGATGGCTGACCTTTCTTCACTCTTTGTTTTCTCCACTCCTTCATAAGTTTTCTTCTAACTGAAATTATAATTGTAAATACTATTGAATTCATTATTGTCATTTAAATAACAATTTTTCCTTTTTTTGGCAGTAATCTTTCTATGGATTTCAGTTTTGTTTTAATGAGCTTGAGTCATTAAACAATTATCATTTTGTCAAAAGAAAAAATCATACTTTTAAATATATATTGTCTCTTAATCATCAAGGTTTTTGCCTACATTCTTCAGAGAGATACGAAAAGAATTGAATTGAAATTGAATTGAAATATGTTTATTCTCAAAAAAGACAAAAACAAAATACATACATTTCAAAGAAATAATGACTATACATGAATATACTCCTCACCTAGAAACGAGTCTGTGTGTGAGGAGGGTCGTTTGTAATATTACATAAGAAATTGTACTTGACGGACAGAGAAAAAAAATATATACAATACAATTAATATAATAATTAAATAAAAAAATAACCAGGATAATAGTCTCATGAATAGTGATATTCAAGAAAACAAAAGATGATATAATTATTGTAAGATTAAAAACTTATAATGACGACAGAAGGTATGTTCAGTAATAATAACATTAAGTATGACCAGCAGAACAGAGAGAAGAAAATTGGTTAAAAAACATATTGAACGGGAAAAAATATATGTGGAAGCAGAAGAAATTAGAGTGAAGGCAAAAGAAACAGAAGAAAGGCTAGGTATATGGCGATCTAATAAGCTCCTCACATGCCGCTTGTCCAATGCTGAGCAGCCACCCCCTCAGTCTGCGCTTAAAGACAGCAATGCTGACCCCCTCGGTGTGCAAGACATCCCAGGGAAGGTTACGGTAGAGGGAATGAGCTAAGTAAAATGAATTTGATGAATCTAGGTGATGACTGAGTCTGGGCATTTGAATACCGATATGTAGTCTATTTCTGGTTGGATAATTATGTTCAATATTGGTAAATATGTTCCTGTTTTTATATATATATAGATAGCTAGATTTTTTATGTATAGTTGTTTAATACTGAGGACTGGAAAGTCTTGGAATAGAATGTGTGAGGATATCTTGCACCTTTCATTAGAATTTTTCATAATAGCCTTCTGTGAGACGGCAAGAGGCTTCGAAATTGCAGAGGATGACCCACCCCATGCTAGGATGCCGTATTCCAGGAGAGATTGCACATAAGCACAGTACACATTCCTGCACTGAGCCACAGTCAGAACCTGACTAATCTGACCAAACGCATAGAGCAATCTTCTTATTCTTGTCTTTAGCTGCTGAATATGAGGAACCCAACTGAATTTATTGTCCAATATGACCCCTAGGTATTTATATTCATTGACCCGCTCAATAACATCACAATGACAGGCTACTGACTGCGGCTCCCCACAAACATGCAAACGCAGCACTCTCTCCCCCGGGTCGGCATCTCTACGGGTGAAAATTGGCAAACATTTTGTTTTAGCCACATTCAGGGTCAGAATGTTCCTGTCCAACCACCTTTTGATCTTTAACAGGTCTGTAGAAGCCTTGGCATACACCTCATCCCATGAGCTCCCATAAGTAATAACTGCCATATCATCAGCAAAGAGATAGAGTTTCCCATTTAATTCCAACTTTGCTATGTCATTAATGTAAATTGTGAAAAGAAGGGGACCAAGGTTACTGCCCTGCACCACACCATAGTCCACATTCACTGCTGGGCTTACAACACCATTTATGGATACTTTTTGTACTCTATCACTGAAATAGCTTGTAAACCAGTCCAATGTCTTGTTCAGCACGCCAATTGCTCTTAATTTTTCTAGTAATTTATTCCTGTCAACCGAGTCAAACGCTTTTGCAAGATCAAGGAATGACAGCAATACACGTTTCTTTGAACCTATTTTCTGAGTGACAAATTTTGTAACTTCAAACAAGGCATCGGATGTATTTTTATTGGACCTGAAACCATATTGAATACTGTCTATTATTTGATAATGTTCAAGGTAATTTGATAATTGAATTTTAACACATTTATCTAATATTTTAGCTGTTATTGTGAGCAAAGAAATTGGTCTGTAGTTGACTATGGAAGATTTGGAGTCTGATTTATGAATAGGAATAACCTTGGCCACCTTCAATGCATCTGGGAACTTACCACTGCGTATGCTCAGATTGATTATATGTAATAATGGAGCTATCAGTGAATTAATATTATCTTTAACCAACTGAGCCGGGATGGAGTCCCATCCTGGAGCGGAAGCCCCTCTTATGCTCATAATTATTTTAAATAACTCCTGCTGTGATATAGGTTTTAGAATAAATTCCGTCTGTCTGGCAAAAACAATCTCGTCACCAAGATCGTCACCTGGATCGATAGCTTCAGCCAAACACCGTCCCACAGAGGCGAAGTAGTTGTTAAAATTTTGGGCAATGTTTTCAATTTCTTTTGTGTCCGTGAGGGCACCACTACCGTCACCACAAAAACGCTCAACTGGAAAGGCATCCCTATTGGAGGATCGGCCCGCCACTTCATTCACCACTGACCAGAACTTTCTAGGATCCCCTTGAGCTTCCGTAATTTTTTGTTTGTAATAGTTATTTTTTACATATTTCAATAAGAATTGCAGTCTGTTTCTATAGCGGATAAATCTATTTCTGAGGTTGTCATTGAACGGCTGCCTATTTAATTGTTTTTTCAATTTGTCTCTAAATCTTATCGAGTTCACTAAGCCTGATGTAATCCAGGGTTTTATTTTATTCGTTTTAGCATTTATTTGAATTTTAGAGCTTTGATCTTGCATAATTTGGTTAATTGTACTAGTGAAATTGTGTACTGATAGATTTATGTCTTGTGTTTCTGTGACATGAGTCCAGTTCTGCATTGATAGAGAGTTATAAATGTTTATCCAGTTTCTTTTATTGGTCGTTCTTACTCTATTTGGGGTAAAATTCCTATTTCCTGTATAAATTATGTGCAAACATGCGGTAAAGTGGTCTGTTATAGAATTTTGTAAGATGATGGATTTTGCGTCAATATTTTTGGGTGATTTCAGGAAGTAGTGGTCAATACATGTGTTACTCTCTGGTCTTGTAGTTTTATCAATACATGATATGAACCCGGCTTCATAAAGTATATCAAGGTAACGCTCTTGTGGTGAATTCGGTGGCGTATTCAAAATATCGCAATTTATGTCTCCAGCGATTATTCTCAATTTAGAGACCGGCAATTCAGTGTTATTACAATAGTCACCTAAACCTTCGAGAAACAGATTCAAGTTTGAATTTGGGCTGCGATATATCGCAAGAATCTCGCAGGGGACTCCCCTCCAGCTGAAGTTTAAAGACAGGGCTGTGGCCACCCCGCCGATTGACAACTGGCTGCAGGTAGCTGAGAGTGAACGGTTAGCATAGACTACTAGTCCGTCACTACTGTTCAAATTGTTGTAGGATCTGAAAAGATCGAATCCGTCAACGCTCAACAGGTCGCTATTATTGTTACCCAGCCATGCCTCTGTTAAAATAATTATATCGAATTTAACTGCTAAACCTTCAAGGGTGACTAAAAACTCATCTATATTTTTATTATAACTTCTAATGTTCTGCTGGATAAGACTGAGCGAAAGATTTTTGTCGGCATAGGAGTTTGTAAGCATATTTTTATAAGACTTAATATCACTACAAGTTTTACAATCTACAATTGGAAAGTCGTTATCGCCAATCATTGTGGGAAACATATCTATACTTCAAGCCACCTGGCGTGCTGCCAATCAATTTTAGATTCTATGTAAAAATTTTTGTGAAAAATTGTTAAAAAAAGCGTTTCTATAAGAAATTTTATAATTACTAAGTCTTAGTGTTTATATAATTTTATATATAAGTAATACATTTTTTAAAGATTTTTTAAATTTCAATAAAGGAAATGTACTAAGACAAGTTACAATTATTATCCCAGTAGCATATCGATATTAAATTTGTCATGCTGAATAGAATATTTAGGAAAAAACAACGACCTTCACGCATTAAGCATAATACAATGTAAATGATTTTGTAATAAAGATTTTGAACAAGGAAGAAAAAAGAAAAAATGGAATTGCAATTTCAAAAAGAAAAAAAAGTTGGGGAATAGAAGAATCATAATTATATAAGTTAGATAGATTATGAAACAAGGAAGAAAAAAAGAAGAAAAAATACGAGAGGTTATTACAATTTCGAAGAGAAATAAGTAATAGTTAAAAATGTATATAAGTACTGTAGTTAACAAAGATGCAATTTTTCGTCTGTCTATCTGGTATTATCTTATCTCCGATTCAATGCTGCCCTGAATGGACGGTATGTATGAACCGCTGTGATTTAGTTAGAAATTAATTTTTATGAAGTTTTCCATTTACAATTGAATTGCTTATGTCTATAAAATTCCATTGATTCAAAGGCATTAGTTCAAACATATAATTCCACTGTAAGAGATCGGGTGTATCTCAGTTATGATAATAACAAATAAATCGTGAAGTAAAATAAATCTTAGAATCCTCTGGAAAACTATTCATCCATTATCCATTATAGAATCTATAATGGCCGGACTGATGCAGACTAATATCATTGACAGCAGGAACAATAATTTAATGGATACGTCATTATTGTCAGCATTGACACAATAGACTACTTTTTATTCCTTGTTCATAATATGAATTGGTAAGTAAAAGAAAGTAAGAAAGTAAAGCTTCACGACATTACTTACAGTGATGCTAAGCTATCAATAAATTACAATATCAGCTTGCAAATAATATGACTTGCATTTGGCTTACAATATACACATTTTTGTAATGACAAAACTCATAAGTCTTCTTTCATTCTATTAGGTGAATAGGTGAAGTAATGCAAGCTTCCATTTGTACAGATGAAGAAAATAGTTGAACCTCACTCAGTAATTAACTACTGCAATCTGCCGGCAGAATTCAGAAATACATCATTTCGTATTGTTGACCAATGAGGAGAGAGTGAGCGGGAGTTGGGGGCGTGGTTCTAATCTGGATCTTGCTTGTGATTGGTCCGTCACTTTCATCCTCTACTCTATTGCTATTCAATAATAGGCTAATGCATCAAACTGTATTAATCCATTGGATTATTGACTGTATATAATAACTTAATTTGAGCTATAATCCACTATGTTAAAATATATGTGTGGGGGTGTGAATATGGTTTTGGACGAGGTTCAGTGGTATGTAATTTTAATTATATTTTAGTTTCAATCATCTTTTGTTATTATCATAGTTTTTTTTATTTTTCATAATTATGTATTCTACTATTTTTTTTATACTTTTTTATTTTTCTTAATTCTCTTATATTTCTTGTATGCTATAAATAATAATATTCTGTTGTTCAAACTGTTAAGGAGACAGACTTGGGATGAACCGTTGATGAACAAATATATTTTAATAAGAAATAGAATTGTTTTTGGTGCTGTACACGTACTGAATTGTTTACCACCTTCCATTACAATGTAAGAGTATACCTTCTGTAAATTTCAACTCAATATTCGTGAAAAAATATATAATTGGAACAGAAAGATTCTTTCGTTCACTGACAAAAATTGAATTGATTGCTATCTTGGGGAGATAAAACAGTGAAGCTGTACAACAGATAAATTAATAGGCCTACTACAGTTCAAGTATATGTACTACCTACACTACTGTTAATAGAACACTACTTCATCTATTGTATTACAGTATTGAACTGTTAATATAAAGTAACATCAAAGAGAATAGGATATTCTAATAAGTGGATTGTCTTTGGTAGAACCCTAATTCTCTACCAATTCTAGCAAACTGGTTTTTTGGTGAGTAGGCAACCAAACCAGCGTGACTGTAAAGCATACAATAGTGAGAAAAGCATGAAGGCGCAGTATTGTGCTTTCAATCAATCTTGAATTATTAAGAAATGTTCTTCCTACATGGATTTATATCGTACTAAACTTATATATCAAATTGTCTTAACATGGAACAGTTAACATTACTAACAGAGAATTGTTCTAATAACTGCCCATGCTCTATCAAATAAGTCAAAAGAGTTTGGGTGCTGGATATTGTTCTACATTTGGATGAAAGGACCTCTTATTTAAATAAAAAAACTTGTATTGAAACCCAATCATTCCCTGAGATAAATGAATCCCAATAAAATAATCTAAGTTATAATAATCTAAAGTTATAATGAACAATTCCATAATGATGAGTAGGCCTATGTATTACAGAAATGTCACTTTGATTAACTATCATGATGAACGCTCCTGAATCCAATTCCTGGATTTGAAAATTTTCGAATTCTCAAATTAATTTATTCTAAATAATCCTTTTAATTTCAATGTCTTCTCATTTCTTCCTTTTTAAACATCCAATGTCGACGTCTTCTGTATAGGAGATTCTTATCTTACAACTCCTAGGTTATCATAACACAGAAGAATAATTACCTAAATAACTTACCGAAGGAGAATTCCTTAATGAACTACACTGTATTTTTCCATACTTCTGTAATTTTCCATATTTTTTTGTACCTCTGGGTAATTTTCGTCAGTATCGGTTCGTAGTTCTGTAATTTTCCATTGTTATTCATCTCGTATCTTTGGGTAATCTTTATTCAGTATTTTTCCATAGTTCTGTAATTTTCCATGGTTATTTATTTCGTATCTCTCGATAATCTTCCTTCAGTATTTTTCCACACTTCTGTAATTTTCCGTTGTTATTATTTTTTGTACATCTGGGTAATTTTCCGTTAGTATCTTTCCATAGATTTGTGTAAATTTCCGTCAGTATTTTTCCATAACTTTGTAATTTTCCATGGTATTTTTTTCTGTGTTTTCGTGTAATTTTCCATCAATGTTATGTTATTAGTCAGAGATTTACATATAAATATATTTTCAACACAAAATACTCACAAACTAAAAATAGTCCAAAAGTTTAGGGGGTTTCGTGCTTTTTTGGTGTAGTGCATCTCATTCCTGAAACATCTGTGTAAGGCCACCATTTCACTGAACTATTAGAATTCAGTCACTATTATTTAGCCGTATTAGTACTATATTATTCATGTATCAAGTGTATGAAATCTTATAAACTTTGAAAATAATGGAAATCGTAAATCTATAATGAGTTGTAATGACAATAATCCATTTTCAGTTCAGATGCCATTGTAAGGTCAAGTAGGGATAAACAATTGATAATTGTAGGCTATTTTGGATACAGACAATACTCCTGTATTCGCTATTTTATTTAAAAGCAATATTCTATCTTGTTCTCTTGATTGATTGATATTGGATGATTCAATAATTAAATTTATTAAATACTTATGCCCGGTTTTATTCAGTCAATAACCACCTAGCAATAACTTTTTTGCATTTGAAAACACATGGTTATTGATTCGATAAAGTTATTGGATCCATAAACTGTCTATTGAGCGACTGAAAAACCGGGCATCAAACTGTGAACAGAATATTAGTGAGTAGCTAACGCCACCTAGCAGTCAACTTGGCATCCAACAGGCGTAATCTTGTTTCGTATTGCTTGCTCGTGATTGGCTGGAGGCGTGGCTTAGACAGCCGACCAATCGCAATTCAAGACGGATTTTTGATACGGCTTCACTGTATGCTAACGCCATCTAGCAGTCAACTTGGCAACCAACAGGCGAATTTTTGTTTTGCATTGCTTGCTCGTGATTGGCTGGAGGCGTGGCTTAGATAGATGACCAATCCCAATGCAAGATGGATTTTTGATACGGCTCCACTGTATGCTAACGCCATCTAGCAGTCAACTTGGCAACCAACAGGAGTAGGTTATATATGGGAGAGCTGGCGCAGTTCAAGGTCATGCGACACCTAGCGGTCAATGAGAGAACTACTAGCATTCCAATGCAATTGAGAGGTGGCGCTCCTGGCGACTAATTTAAGAACTACTTGCAACATTCCTCACTCACTCTCAAGGTCATCAAACCCCCCCCCCCCATCGACACCGCATAATTCACCAATTCAGAAATTTATCATCTCTGTCAGATACATGTGATTGCCTATCTCCTTCTCTTGTATATCTAATTGAAACCCCCCTCCCAAAAATTCTCCCCCCTCTCTCTCTCAGGTCATTGACTGGTTATTAAATTCAAGAGACAGGCGCATCAACTCTAAAACCGTTGATGATTGATAGAAACAGGTGCAGATGTCCTGGAGCATTGAACTTTGCAGGAATCTTGTTCCACATCCTCGCCTCTTCTTCCTCATCCTCCTCCTCTTCTTCTCCTCGTATGCCTTCTTCTCTTATTCTTTGGCTCCTGCTTGTCTCTCTTAGCCCTCTCTCTCCCTCAGGTCATTGACTGGTTATTAAATTCAAGAGACAGGCGCATCAACTCTAAAACCGTTAATGATTGATAGAAACAGGTGCAGATGTAGTGGGGCATTAAACTTTGCAGGAAGCTCGACATCCTCGCCGCTGCGTACGCCTCCTCCTCTTCTTCTTCCGCCTCTTCTTCTTCTCCCCGTATGCCTTCTTCTCTTATTCCTTGGCTACTCCTTGTCTCTCTTAGCCCTCTCTCTCTCTCAGGTCATTGACTGGTTATTAAATTCAAGAGACAGGCGCATCAACTCTAAAACCGTTAATGATTGATAGAAACAGGTGCAGATGTAGTGGGGCATTAAACTTTGCAGGAATCTCGTTCCACATCCTCGCCTCCTTCTCTTCTTCTCCCTCCTCTAGCATAACGTGTGATAGCGTTGTCTCACTCTTTCTTTCCCCTAAAGAGAGTATACCTATATTTCATGGGACATATATTGTTGAGAAAGATATATGCAATCTCTTTGTCTCTCTCTTGCAGCATAATGGCAGATGACCCTCTCTCACTTTTTGGGTGTGATATTACTATGTATATTTGGAATGTCAGAGCATTGCACCTGCTGCAGCCCCAGGCCCCAGGCCCCAAGCCTCAGCAATTAATCACCTCAAAATGACAGCTGCACTATTATTTTTTATATTGTACAGTAGCTATCAATTGACATCAAAATGACAGATGCACTATTTCGCTAAATACAAATCGACTCCCACTAAGGAAAACCCAAGTCTGCCAACCTAATTTCATATCGTATCAAATTTACCCATATCTTAATCATCTAGGAGAAGAAGAAGGAGATGAAGAAGAAGGAGATGAAGAAGGAGATGAAGAAGGAGAAGTATTTTGTAGAGAGAGAAGTAGGAGATGGAACCAATTATTAGTAAATCTTGTCCTCCTACTCCTGCTCCCCCTCCTTTCTCCTCCTCCACTTTGTCCTTCTCCTTCTCCTCCTCCACTTTGTCCTTCTCCTCCGCATATTCTATGCAGCTGTGTGGGTGTGATGTAAAGGGAGGAAGAAGAAGTTGACACGTGCACACGCAGCGTTGGCCTCGTTAATTTTTAAAAGAAGAAGAAGAAGAAGAAAGAAGGAATAGGAGTAGAAGAAGAAGAAGAAGGAGAATGGAGGAGAAGAATAGAAAGTAGGTGAAGAAGAAGGAGTAGAACTTTGAGGAGGAGGTGTAGAACCGATTCCGTCAAACCTTGCAGGAATTATTGTGACGAGTTACAATTCTATTTATAGAACGCTCCCCTCATCTAGTGAACTGCACATTCTCATGTGCACTTTTTTCTCCACTCTTTCAGAATGTAGCATGTTGCACGAATTATCGTCTCATGTTATCTATAGTACAGTCCCCCCTTACTATATATTCAATGCTTCTTTACACTTAGACGAATGAGCTCCCAAATCTTTCAAACTTCCCCTTCATTACTCTCTTTCTCTCATACTCTCCTTTCACTTCTTCTGTCGCTCGTACATGCATTGCAATTGCTGTGGTCGCATTGTTTACCGAGCGTACACCTCATTTTCAAAGTGGCTACCGTAACTGCAAATGTGTCTTTGTCACAAAGCAATGATTCAATCACTGTATTACGCAGTCTCGACGCTAACGCTAATCGTTAAAGTCTGTTATCAGGTACGCATTTCTACTCATATCAATGATTTCATACGTTTGGCGTAAGCTATGTAAGGAACGCAGCTGTTCTGAAATCTTGTCTGGGGACTTGAAAACTTTAAAAAGTGAGATGATCTAAAATGACAAACCTTATAAAATTATAAAGGTTAGCGTCCAGAACGGTGATGGAGATACACTATCGAGAATATAGTTTTAAACTATTGAAAACTGAAAACCACAGTAGTAGACTACAATTTTTCTTTTTCTGAAATAGGCACGCAGTCACCAATAGGCCGTGGTCGAAATGAGCGCATTTCTCTAAGAGAATAAAACGTCCTTGAACTTGACACCAATTCTGCATTGAGTGAAGTATTAATTAATCCATTGTTTTAGAGCATTAAGTAACTTGTTACTTGTTATTAATGTGACATTAATAATTGAGGATCTACTAGAACACGAAAATGAAGCAGAATTTTGTTGAGTTTCTTCCTACATTATGTAAATATTGTGGTATTAGTGCTGTTCATCTATAATTTGAAAGATTTTGATTTTGAAGATTTTTTGGGACTTTGGGAAAGTTGAAAATTCAGTGTTGGACTTAACCTATAATGTTTTCCATATTTCACATTAGGGAAAACTGGATTCGGCGAGGCGGAACACCCGAAAGGGTCTCTCCGCCAAAAAAGCCATAAGCATAAATAAATAATTATGTAAATAGATTTTTTAGTAAATCTTATTCCCCAACATTAAGTAAAATTGAATTAAATATAAGTAAAGACTCAACCAATTTTAGAAAGACTCAACATTATTGTTTGAGATTTCGTTCGGAGATGTAATAAACTTATCAACAGAAATCTGAGTTACATGTTATCACAATACTAGCCTACTTGGACTAATCATTCAAATTTTATAAAAATTGTTACAGAAATAACGTGTAAGAATCTTTGTTATTTTATAAGTTAGAATAATATACCGTATGATCACAGGTATTGTATTAGGATACAGTAATGTAACTGTTGTATGATAGTGAATTACAAGAAGAGTGAAATCAGTAAAAACTTTCTCGATACAGCTAAGAGTTGGATAAGAGCTCCTGGCAGCTCGTGCGGACGAAATAGGTGAAGTGTAAGTATAAGATACGGACACTTCACCTCAGTGAAACATGTTCTATTTTATTTATTATTTAGTTAGCTATAATAACTTATAGTATGAAACATAAATTAACAAGTTCATCATTTAACTCATTCATCTAATATCATTGATAAATGAACATAAAAATTAGTACAACCTGATTTTAATATTTCAATGTGCTGAAACATGATTTAAGAAATTTCACGCCCGAATATAACATTGATAAATCATGATGAAATATAACCCATTTTCCAAGACAGAAAAGGCTTACAGAAATAAGTTTAATTTATTCTTGTAATGGTTTAGTTGAGAAGGAATCATCAGTAAAGCATGAACTCGGTCTTTCTTCATATTTACTGAATTGTAAGTGCGAGGAGACGTATTATTTAGGGCCGGAGAAGAACAAATCTCACTTAATTCAATTAGTAATCACTGTGAAGGAGTTAAATGGGAATGTATGGGGAATTGTAGGAGCCGAATTCAATGGGAGCACGTAATCGAATTGACCCTTTCAAGCCCCATGCAGATGTAACATTGGATATCATTCATTTATCATTGAAAAGGCTGCCGAGTCTGTGAGAAGTTTGCTGTTTTGCTGTTGCAGCTTTATCTATTTCCTCTGAAAGTTTTTGTGTCCTATTTTCCAAATATGTTATGTCGAGTTTACCCCCTGTTAATACTATTCTTGAGTTCAACTGATAAATCGAAATATTGTTTATCAAACTCGCCTTTTGGTGCATGATCTGTTCTTTCTAGATCTTTATGTGCAAATTCATTTCAACACTAACCCTATTTTATATTCAGTTAAAGTAACGACTTGTAGGCCCCTATTTCACTGCCTATTTCATAATTACAGGTACTTTATTAACTTTCCTTCTTTCAATTCATTTATAATTGAATTAATTTCCACATCATGTGATGACGTGTCCAGATATATATTCGAGTGAATTCCTGTTAACGTTATTATTTTCTTATATTTCTGTAAATCTTTCTCATCTCAGAGATCCGAATTCGATCTAGAATTAAAAAGAAGCTCTATCAACCCATGTGATACTTTGTACCTATCTTCCCCAACATTGGTGTAAACATTATCAAATGTCACATTTTTATCACCAATAAAATATAATTTACTTTCATCATCATATCGCACACCGTAAGGGATAGAATTATTCAATTTTTCTGCATGAAAAACACTAAGATAATTGTTGTGAATCTCCTTCATAGTTACACGCCAGATCTACTTAATGTTCTATAATAACTGTGCTGTTGAAACGTAGGGACGCGGGTTTTGTCTCACCCCATTCTTCTAAGGAACAATTTGTTGTTCCTCTTTATCCCACTCATTCTCAATATCTCGCAGCCTTCTTTCATCTTCTGCTTCGCCAGATGTTTGTGAATCTTCCATCATTGCTCTTTCTTCCTCCTTCTTTAGCGGGTTGAATGCTGCTGCTATGCTGTTCTGTTTCAACTCCGCTAAAGGTTTTATTATTATTGGTTCAAGTCTTTTACATTTCAAATTCCTCTGAGTGAGTTTGGCCCTTGGTGCCTTGCAAGTTGGAGACCTCTGTTTTAGATAACAATAATATTTCCTTAGCTCAATATCACCTCCGCCGGCCTGTACCCTGATTGCAATTGGAACGATAGTGATATTCAGTTTCAGCATAATATCAAACAACATTACAAAAGGCTAATCGAGAAAGAATTCAATTGAATCTTTGATAAAATCAGTACAGTAGAGGAGAATTCAATATAGCTCTGTTTTGTTGAGCTCCGTTGCGAAGCACGGGGGGGGGGGCTGCTAGTAATACAATATAATCTTCTATCTATATCATTAATTAGCTAAGGTTTTTCGTTTTTCCAGGGCGTGTGAATACTATACATCCGATTGTCACGAAACTTTGCATATTACATCATTTTAATTCAAGGATGGTTACTAGCCATAAATCAAGGTCCTGAACCTTGAGGAGTTCATCCTACAGGACTTTTAAATTATGAATGTATCCTTATGGAGCAGTAATTTTTGTACTTAACTCCAAGTTTTAATAGCGTTCAATGATAACAAACAGATGTTCTTTTATACCATTATAATTATGAAATGGGATGTCTGTGAAGTACAGCAGGATCCAATTAACTTGACAGAAGTCAGCTGTTCCAGTAATAATTAAACAGTGATTTCGACACAATAATCAAAAGGCTTGAAAGTCTTAAAGACCTTTGAAGTCTTTAAAAGACCTTTTTAAAGAAGACCTTTCAAAGAATAACTTTTTAAAAGACCTTTTCAATAATCTGCGAGATTCAGCATTTGTAGGTTAAGTATTGTGATCATATGCTCGTCGATCATATGATTTCTGACAAGTTAAATGGATCCTGCTATAATTTGAATAAGAACATGTGTTGAAAGTATGATAAAAATATAGAGATATCGCAATACATCAAAAATGTATCCCGAATTTTCTATTAATAGATCATTTAAATTTACATGATTGTATGAAATAGGCCCAATAATGTACATTTTCGGGTTCTATGACGAGGTTAACATGCAAAATAGCATGCGGTTTTGAGTTTCATATATCTGAAAAATTCCTCGTAGCAACGTGCACGCAGGGATTAAATATTTCACACAAATATCCTAAAAACCTCAACAGGATTTCTGAGATCACGTAACAAAGCATAGGTGGCCTGTTAATTTCTCAATTATAATCATAAAGTAAAATAAGTTTTTTGGGGAGGGGTTGGAACAATATATTGTCAACTATTATTACAATAGGTGCTAATGTGATGTATGCTACGGGTTTTTACTGACAGAAATATATTATAAATAATTTAGGCTACATTAATTATATTAAATTTATTTTTACTTTGTATTTTGTGATGAGTTTGTAATTATAACTCAATTGTTTTTGGGCGAAATAAGAAATGATTTGATTTTGATTTTCTGCTTAGACAATGTCAACAATTAATAAACATGCCCCTAGGCATAAGGTAGATTTCGATAACCTAGATTTTGCAATTCTGATGATATCTGATCTGTATTTCAAATTTGAAACACTAGCAGGCTATCACTAGACATATGCGAGATTTGACAGCTCAAACGTCACATACCGGCAATCTGATAACACCTAACTCACTAGCTGATAGTGTGGAGTAAATATAAAACACTTTAAACCGCCTCAAATCAAAATATTATTCTATTTAGTTTTCAGACAACGTGTTTGAAGAGAGATTATACCGCCAAAATTCTAGTCGTGAACGTGTGTTATCATACCCCTTCAAACTACATGGCCGTGGCCTTCAATGTGGCAACTCGCAGTCCCGGCTGGTTTCATTATAAAATCATACTTATAAAAACACTACAAACACATGACTGAATTTCATTGCTCATGCAAGCCGATGCATCGACGTCAGTACACGACATTCTATCAGTAATTTGAAAAATTATTCTTGAAAATTATTTCAAATGTGTGTAAAACATAACTCATTAATCCCTGAACTCAATTTGGAGTTATTTTGTGTTATTTCTCGTTTTTGATGTTACTTTTTTTCTGAGAGTGATGCCTACATGAGCTCTAGGCTTGTGCATGGGTAATGATGAGAGATGACGACTGTTTTTAGGCAGTCGGGGACCGATGGCTTTTCGTCTCCTCCGAAAGACGGGTGTGTGAACTGGATTGATCCCCGAACCTTTGGATTATCAGACCACCGCTTATCGCCCTCGGCTATGGACCAAATTTCGGCACAGAAATTTAATGCAAGAATTGCATAATAATCATTATAAAAGATCGTTCAATAATCTCCTTATTGAAAAATTGAAAATCTACTATTATTTATTTTATTCCTCACACAAAGAACTGAAATTGAATTTACAAAAAAAATCAAAGACTCAATATTTCATTATCTCCAAAAGAGACTTAATTTACTTCTATTTCATCCATTCTGTACTGTTTGAAAGTTTAATATCCTTGCATTCTTGACAATAAACTCAAGATATTATTGTTCTAATTGTAGTTTTTATTTTGAGTTCTTGCTTGGTGTTAGATTATCCATATTCTATTAATTTTTGTTTAGCATAAATTTAGATCTAGTGTTTACCAACAAGTCAACTACGCTCTGTATTTCTCCAAATAATTGTGATATTTCACCATTATTATTGGTGGAGTACTGGAGTATTTTCATTGTGTCATTCAAAAGCCTATCATCCGGACAACCCCAGTGGAAATATTTTCTTACAGTAGTTATTGTGCAGTTTGTTGACCATAAAGCATTATTCATTAGTGTTTTGCTTGTTTTTTCTTGTCTCTTCAGAATTATTGAAACATTTGGCTCTCATCTACGACTTGCTCAAAATGTGATCATGCTCTTTCTCAAGCATCACAATTGTTGATGAATAATACATTACTTGAGTATAGAATATTCTTCTAAACGTGAGTTTAGTGCCACAGGATCATTTATGTGAACTAGTGGATACTTGAGTGACACTTGAAATTAATGGGAAATTATAAATTAATACAGTTAGATACCACTCAGACAAATAATTAGCTTTCAGGTAAAGTTCCTGATTATTTTGTCATCTATAAACGATGATAGGGAATGTAATTGATATTTATTTTCACGTCTATATTAAAATAATTATTCTACGGGGTCAATGAGGAAAATCAGCTACGAAATTGATTTTCGAGTTTTAATCAATCCCTTTGCAGCCAGTTCAAGATCATTATTCGGCAACTATTGCATATAAATTTAACAATCAGGGAAACTGAATCTGTTTTCCAGTTTCTTTTTTCTCATACAAAAATCGGAAACATTGGGTTAATATTGAAAATCACAATGTTGAAAATGCGAATAATTTTTTTGAAAAAATGATTGCTGTATTTGGCACAAACCCAACTACAAGTCAGAGGAACTGATACTAGTCTGATTGGAAATCATTGCTCCCTCCAGAAAACTTTCCTGTTGAGTTGTGTTTCGAATAAGGGGAACCAAACGTCTAATGACAACTGACGAGGGGTGACAATCTAAAAATTAGATATGGCTCGTGCCCAACTGACTGGAGACCCACGGAGCGCATGCGCCATCATCTTGTTTCTATTTTTTTTGTCAAGTGCGTGCTGGCAAAGTCATAGTCACCGTTAGATTTTTTTCACTTATGAGATCTCCCCTCAACAAGAAGGACGGATAGCTTTGAAGTTTAATTATCAGTTTGGAATTGAACTAGTTCATCATACCAGTTTGAAACCAAGGTAAGCAATAAAAAAACTTTTTTACAATGTAAGTAACGTTTGTGTTGAACTCTAGGTTATCGTACTCCTACTACTACTACTACTACTACTACTACTACTACTACTACTACTACCTCTTCTTCTTCTTCTTCTTCTTCTTCTTCTCCTTCTTCTTCTTCTTCTTCTTCTTCTTCTTCTTCTTCTTCTTCTTCTTCTTCTTCTTCTTCTTCTTCTTCTTCTTCTTCTTCTTCTTCTTCTTCTTCTTCTTCTTCTTCTTCTTCTTCTTCTTCTTCTTCTTCTTCTTCTTCTTCTTCTTCTTCTTCTTCTCCTCCTCCTCCTCCTTCTCCTCCTCCTTCTCCTCCTCCTCCTCCTCCTCCTCCTCCTCCTCCTCCTCCTCCTCCCTCCTTCTCCTCCTACTTCTTCTTCTCCTTCTCCTTCTCCTTCTCCTTCTCCTTCTCCTCCTACTTCTCCTTCTCCTTCTCCTTCTCCTCCTTCTTCTTCTTCTTCTTCTTCTTCTTTTTCTTCTTCTTCGACAGTACTTCTACTTCTTCTATGAAAAGACAGTTTAGAAAGAAATTTCAACTACTAGAGGGAATTTCCTATATGTTTCTTTGTCAACTATTGATTACTTTGCTCTCTCTTCTTTTTCTTCCTCTTCTTATCGCCTTCTTGCATCGTATAATATTCGCAATACCCCACCCAGTTGTGGATAAAAATTTTTTCGGCAACACTTCATTTCTCTTTCCTATCTAGAGGCTTCTAATTTAATCGATCATTGCACTCTTGCTCACACTCTCTTTCTCTCTCACATTCACTGTAGCATTATGTTCTTTATTTCCATTAATCTTCTGTGGTTCAGTAAACTGTAGGCAAATGTCTTATCTATTAAAAATAGATATTAAATATCAGCTTTCCTATGTTTTGGCTTACCTCATAAAACAGGAAAATAACTTCTCTAATTAGGTCTATTACCTCCCAGTCGGATTTTGAAAATAAGAAGAATAATACCTTTAAAAAGTCATCACTCAAATACTATTTCCCATGAGATAATAATATTATCACTTCCTTTGCAGTTAATCAATTCGCAACGGAATGTAATAATTATCGTCGCTTTTATGTTGAAAAAATTATAAATTTAATATTAGTGCACCTTTCCTATAAATATTAGTGCAGTTTTTTCATTTCTTTTATTTTAGTTTTTACCTCATCATTCGCAGAGCTTCACTTGAACAGATAGAAACACTTTGTCTCATTCATATGGTATTCAAGTTGTGTGAATTGTGATTGAACATCAGGAAATACCAAAGTAAGTACAAGTGTTTTTTTTTAAAATGTTATTGGACCTAACAGTTTTTGCATAATGTTTGATATAATTGAATGTAGTTGAGCATAAAGGAGCCATTCCACACAACCACTGGGAGTGAGATAAATTGATGCAAAGTTGAAGCTTTTTTCTAATCCTGTTTTATTTAAATAGAAGATAGAATGTTTTTAAACTATAGAATATAATGTTCCATATCCAATTAAATTTATTTATTTAATTTTATTTTATTTTACAAGCCGGAAAGTGTGTTCTTATTAGCTTTATTAATAATTTTTTTGTGGGAATGTAAACAAGTGGTTTTGTTCTTGTTTTTTTTGAGTGGAGTGAGACAAAAGTCAATCTCAGGACCACTTGTGAAATATTAGTTGTGATGAAACTCCTCCTGAACTATTTGGCCGTTTTCATAAAATTTTGGCAAGAAAAAACTGTCATGAAAAAATTTTTGCAAGTGCTATTAACATGATCTAACCAGTCTAGAGTTTTATCCATTAGTATTCCCAGGGGTTTTAAAAGAGTTGCAATGGTATATCATTACCATCAACAATAATTTTGTAGGTTAAGTTAAATCTATTTTTGTTAATTATTTATGTGTGAATATCTAATTATTATAGGTTATGTTTTGATACGGTTGGGTTTGAGATTATTTTTCTTAGTCCATTCAACTATTAACTTTATGTCTTCATTCATCTTGTGTATTGTTCCATTGTTTTTTGTGGTTGGACAACTAGCATAAATTTGAAGATCGTCTGCATAAGTATGGAAATTGGATAACTTAATAACAGAGGAGAGGTCATTTTCATACAAAGTAAACAGTAGGGGGGCCTACAGTATTACAAGTATACGATTATCTAAACTTAACACAACATAGGATAAAGAAAATTTTCAAATGAAAATATATAGATAGTTATATCTACATAGCAACAATAATGATTATAGAACTTTGATTCTAAATTTTTGAACACAACTTGAATTTTAGTGCATGATATATATTTTATAAAATTACATCATTGAAAATAATAGTAATTTCAATATTCAATTTGCTAAATAAGTAATATAATATGTAAGGTTATTTGATTATATCTATGTTAACAATATGGTTTGTATCTACATGAAACAGAGGAGTTTGGACATATAAATACCATTCTTGGGAAAGGATAAGCAAGGACAACCTCCCCATCAACACTCAAACGTACTAGAGAGAGAAAGAGTAATTCCAGGAGAAGCATTTTTTAATGAACAATAGGCTAAGTATACAGCAAATAAGCAGGTGATAATCTCATTATATTCCCAGAAGTCTTCATTACTTTCTTCATAGTCAATTCCTAGAAGTAGTCAATATAGCTAATTTTAGGATATCTCAACTCCATAATAATCTATCATTTACTGATTAATTTAATTTACTCTGAAGTTGTAAGCTTTAAGATTACTCATTATGCTATCAAGGACCACTTTGCTGTATTACATGACTCAAGTTTTTTTTCAACACACAGCAGGTTACAAATTTTGTAGAATCTTCAAGTAAACTAAGTTTTTATTAAACTGATATTAATTAACATATTAGGGCATTTTCATAGTGAACATTGCATTACTTTACTTGAATCTTCATACTTGATAGCCTATCAACTAGACATCAATGAATCATTAGAAATTATACATTTCTTCCACCAAAAGTTAAATGAGAGTATATTAGAATAGGTAATCTGCAGTACACAAGTCTGTTCAGTATAGCTTTGACAGCTGAAGAGTGAACATCTCTTTCGTTAAGAGAAATCAACATAGATTAGAATAGGTAATCTGCAGTACACAAGTCTGTTCAGTATAGCTTTGACAGCTGAAGAGTGAACATCTCTTTTGTTAAGAGAAATCAACATAGATTAGAATAGGTAATCTGTAGTACACAAGTCTGTTCAGTATAGCTTTGACAGCTGAAGAGTGAACATCTCTTTCGTTAAGAGAAATCAACATAGATTAGAATAGGTAATCTGCAGTACAGAAGTCTGTTCAGTATAGTTTTGACAGCCAAAGAGTAAACATCTCTTTTGTTAAGAGAAATCAACATAGATTAGAATAGACAATCTGCAGTACACAAGTCTGATCAGTACAAGTCATCTGATTGTTTTGTCTCCTACACTGTGACTGAAAATTGTCTGCTGACTACAAGACACAGGGTTAGCAGTTACTGTGTGGCGAAGTCCAAAGTTGACATCAATTTTTGATAAAGTTCAGTCACAAAAAAACACATCTCTTTTGTACTTTGACAGTTCTAAAGGAAACATCTCGTTTGTTAAGAGAAATCTATTTATATTTCAGAGAATTAACATGAACAAGGCTTCACGTTGCCAAAAAACCAGAGGAGCACAGGGGGAGTTTATGCTACTGGAGGAGGCATTCAACTCATGCCTGCGGACTCTCTACTACAACAACAGCTGCCTCAACAACCCTGCCAAGGACTTCCATTCCTTACTTGACAGCTTGGAGGAGAAGATTGCAGGAGCAATCACTCAGGAATTCTAACACATGGGCCCATCAAATTCAATGTTGTTATTGAGGCCACTTACCATAAAAGTGTCCTTGATGAAAACAACCAGGAGCAGGAAGAATTTCAGAATGTTGCCTTCAAGACCCCCAATTATACAGTGTTTAACATCACCGACCTCTCATATATAGTCAAGAATGCCTGCAAGGTTATGTTGGAGGAGGAGGCAAGGTTTGAAGGAAAATCCAGTGGATGGAGTCTTCACATCATAGATGGACTCATATCCGCATCAGTAAACATAAGCCATTGCGAGGATCTTCATACATTGAATTACCTGGCAAAATTGCAGCACGGAAGGCAGTGATCAACCCCAGAACAATGATCAGGAATGTTTCAAGTGGGCCATGCTTGCCAAACATGTCCAAGGAAGAGACCCACAACGTGTTAATGATCGATACTATGAACTTGAGGACAAATACAACTTTACTGGATTATCTTTTCCTACCACCATCAACCAAATTGATCAATTTGAGAAGAATAATCCAGAGGTATCAGTCAATGTCTATGGTCTTGATGGCTCTAACAACATTTTTCCAAGACGTGTTGTTAAACAGATGAAGGATGATCATTTTGACCTTCTACTTCTATGTGAAGGCTCAGACAAGGACAAGGAAGCAGCAGAGGACAGCAGTGAAGCCACCACCCAGGACAACAATGCAGCAGAGGAGGATGATATGGAGGTTAACAGTCACTACTGTTACATTAAAAATTTTGAGAAGCTTGTACGTGCTCAACTTACAAAGCATAATGGACAAATCATCATCTGTCGTCGCTGTTTCACCCACTATACACTTGAAATTGAAGGAAAACGCCGAATGAAGGAACATGAAGAATACTGTGCCACTAACCAAACAGCAAGAATCATTATGCCACAGCTCAAGGAGGATGGGAGCCCACCAACAATGAAGTTTGAGAATCATCTCAGGAAGTTTAGGTTACCCTTGGTGGCCTATGCTGACTTTGAATGTTTGCTTGAAAAGCCAGAACCTGAGGAGGAGGATGGAGCTCCTGAGCAATGGATAGGGAAAGAAACCAAAGTGATTCAGTATCATCGGGCAATGAGCTATTGCCTTCACTTTGTGAGGGATAAACAACAACTACCACCCTGGCTCAGCATCAACAACATCATCCCGCAAGAACCAATCATCTACCATGGACCAGATGCTGCCGAGCACTTCATAAAGACACTTACCAAGTATGCAAGAGATATAGCCAAAGCAATAGACAATCAAAACAAACAAATGTATCCACTCACTACCAAACAGAGAGCCGAGTATGCTGCAACACAATTCTGCGAAGCCTGCAACAAGAAGTTTAATGGTGACAAGGTTCGCGACCACTGCCATATTACTGGGCTCTACCGAAATGCGTTATGCAATAGCTGCAACCTCAAAAGACGTCGCCAAACTTTTATTCCTGTATTTTTCCACAATTCATCGAATTATGATACACATTTGATCATCCCTCATCTAGGAACTGATAAAGAAAAATTGAGTGTTATTCCAAATTCTTCTGAAAAGTACATTTCATTCACCAAACAAATTTCTCAGCAACTACATCTGAGGTTTGTAGATACATTCAGGTTCACCCCCGATAGCCTTGACAATCTGGTCACCAATCTTGTCAAGTCAGCAAACAATGCTGAAGACCTACCAAATGTGTTGAAACACACTGCCAAAGTGTTTGGAAACAATTTAGACCTTGTCTCCAGAAAAGGTGTGTTCCCTTACGAATACTGCGACTCATGGGAAAAATTGAATGAGACTTCCCTTCCACCAAAAGAGGCCTTCTTCAGCAAGCTAACTGACAGCAACATCAGTGATGAGGCCTATGTACATGCTCAACAGGTTTGGCAACATTTTGGCTGCAAGACTCTAGGTGAATACAGCAACCACTATCTGAAAACTGATGTCCTGCTGCTTGCCGACGTTTTTGAAAGTTTCCGCGATGTGTGCATGAAGAACTATGATCTGGATTGTGCCCATTACTTCACATCGCCTGGTTTCTCATTTGATGTCATGCTCAAACAGACAAAGGTTGAGCTGGAGCTACTAACTGACTATGACATGTACATGTTCATGGAGCGAGGCATCAGAGGAGGAATCACAAACTGTGTCCACCGACATGCACTTGCCAACAATAAGTATACTGGGGCACCTGTAGACCCACAGAAGCCTACATCCTATCTTCTTTACACAGATGCTAACAACTTATATGGATGGGCAATGTGTAACGCTCTCCCCTGCAGGAAATTCAAGTGGATGGAGAGAGAAGAATTTGAGAAGGTGACAGACTACCTTGAGGAGCAGTCAGATGACAGCCAAATAGGATATATCCTGGAGGTGGATGTGGAGTACCCTGCTGAACTGCACAATGACCACAATGACTTTCCATTCCTTGCAGAAAACCAGAAAATACCAAAGTCCGGATCCACAAGACTGATGACTACATTGAACAACCGCCAGAGATATGTATGCCATTACCGCACCCTCAAGCAAGCAGTACAGCATGGATTAAAGATAACTCAAGTTCATCGAGGTGTAAGGTTTGAACAGGAGGACTTCTTAGCACCCTACATCATGCTCAACACCCAGCTGAGACAACAATCAAAAACAAGTTTGAAAAGAACTTCTTCAAACACATGAACAACTGTGTCTTTGGAAAACCATGGAGAGTGTCAGGAAGAGGATGAAATGGAGCTGGTGAATGACGAGAAGCGTCTGAAGAAACTGATAGCTCGACCAACATACAAAGATCGCATCATCTTTGGAGAAAACATCTGTGCTGTTACTCTACACAGGATAAGATAGCACTTGACAAACCAATCTACATTGGCTTATCAGTGTTAGACATCAGTAAGACATTGATGTATGAGTTTCACTATGATGTAATGAAACCAATTTATGAGGACAAGCTGAAACTCCTATACCAAGACACTGACAGCTTGTTTTACAAAGTGGAAACAGAGGATATGTATAAGGACATCAATAGCATCAAGGAGCTGAGAGATGTGTTTGATACCTCTGAGTACCCAACTGACCATCCATGTTATTCAGTAACCAACAAGATGGTTCTTGGAAAGTTTAAAGATGAATATGCATCAAGATCTCCACATGAGTATGTAGGTCTACGTTCCAAAATGTATGCCTGCAGATGCTACAATAGCGGTTCAAAACAACCAAATAGTGGTCTAATTAAAAAAGCAAAAGGTGTAAGGAGGCCAGTGCTAGGTCAAGAAGTACCTAAGACTCATCCAAATGCTGAACGTTATATTGGCTTCCAAGACTACCTGGACTGTCTGTTTGGGGATAAGGACATCTACAGGGAGCAAGTCATGTTCAGCTCAAGAAAGCACCAAATCATGACCACAGTACAGAAGAAGAAGGCATTGAGTAATACTGATGAAAAGCGACACATTTCAGATGATGGTGTCAGCACTATAGCATTTGGACATCATCGACTTAGAAGCATGAGAAACATAGATAATGATGATGAGCCACCAACTAAATGCTCACGTATTGATTAAAAACAGAGCAAAACATATAGTGAATTAGACCTATTGTAATTGTAAATACTAATTTATTGTAATTGTCTATTGTTTATTATTGTTGCCTATGCTTTGACTGAACAACAATAGATGAAGAGAGAATGAGTCTGAAGCCATGGTTAGATGGCTGTGTATCCTGGGGATCGAGTTCAGGGAGAGCAGTACTTCTTGCCATGGATCTAGAATGTCATATCAACTGGATTATCATACAAGAAATTTGCTATATCTGTAACATCTGCTATATCTGTTAAATTTGCTCAACATCTGTTATATCTGGAAATTTTGTATAAGAAATAAAATTACCTATTATTAACATTTATTATTGCATTGTGTGGTAAATTGTATTTTTGTAAAGAGGTAAAATGGTCTTTCACTTATTGTCTCCACTATTATTTAATGGCCTATTGAATTTTTTTTTCTGAATTTTGAGTACTAATTAATTGTAATTGTCTATTGTATTGTGAATAATATTTTGTAAGGAGGCAAAATGGTCTTCTACCAGTTGTCTCCACTATTTAATAAATTATTACAAGAGACTTTTGTAAGAAGCAAAGCATACAGTGGAATAGGCCTACTGGGGATACCACTATAAAAAAAGTGCGCCTTGATTCCTACGGCATGCAGTATCTAACGTGGTGTGGAAATGGAATCAGTTTAATTCAGAAAAGCCCCTTTTTTTTTGTAAGCATCACTTTTTGTACTGTTGTACACCCTCCCATGATTATTTTGAAAACATCTATGGTGTGGAAATGGAATCTAGATTTTCAATTATTATTCAATTTTTCATAAAATGATACAACACTCTGAAATGGAACCCTACATTCTCAAGTCAAGGCTCTATGAGTTTTGGCAAAACAAAGCTGTAGAAAGTCACTGACCAGTCAGTTGACCTTACATTGTTGGTCTGCAACAGGCAAGCACTGCTGATGGTGGGGGACAGGTGTGCAAGGGAAAATTCCATCATGTCATATTTTTTGTGACCGACTCTGCATTGGAATTCAGTGTTCAATGAACTTGGCATTAAGGAAGAGATGCTTCTATGTCTCCTGGTGTTTTATTTTTGACTGTAGAGATATAATATAGATGTTTAGTTTATTAGTATTTTTAATAAGAAAATACAGAATTCAAGATTACAATGTCTCTTTGATGTTGTCTCAAATTAGACTATTTTATTAACAATGAAGTAGTCTCTCAGTAACTAGTCATATGGATTGATACACATGTGGTGATTCCTCACATCTCCCTCTTTTATTTGGGATTCATTACTTTTTTTTATGTAAATTCATATCTTTCCCCTTAACAAAATTTCATCCTGAGATGGAATTTTCAATCCCAAAAAAAAAACATATAATATATGTATTTATTTATTAAAGTGAATATGCATCATGGTGTTTGCTCTTGGTTTCCAGGAGGGTACCTCCTTCCAAGCCGGTCACAACTGTACTGATATGTGGATGGTAGCTGGCAATATTATCTGTAGGAAACAACTTTTTTTTTATATAATTAATTATGTGAGAGTATTCCACGACATGAATGATAGGGTGTACATTCATGTAGGATAGGCTAGTATATTTTATTAATTATCAAATGAATAATTAGTTTGTTAAAATTCATTTACTATGGGATTATTGGATAGTGTGACAGAGATGGATAATTGAATATCCTATATATTGAGTGTAAAAGAGATAAATGGGATTCTCATATATCTGACAGAGAGAGGAAAACAGTTTTTCAATCATACTTTCAAGCATAGATACTAATCTACATTTTTTTTTTTTTGAGTTGGTAAGGAGAAGAGAAGGATTCATCTATCATGAGAGTTGGTACACTTGTTGAAACATTTTAGAGTTGATACACCTGTTTTCTAAGAGGGGAAATATTCTATAGATATAATGAATAGAAAGTGGAAACAGAAGAGGATTAACAAAGAAATAACAGGATAAGAGAGACAAGGAGTAGCCAAGAAATAAGAGAAGAAGGCATACGAGGAGAAGAAGACAAGGAGGAAGAAGAAGAGAAGGAGGAGGAAGAAGAGGCGAGGATGTGGAACGCGATTCCTGCATAGTTTAATGCCCCAGGACATCTGCACCTGTTTCTATCAATCTTCAACGGTTTTAGAGTTGATGCGCCTGTCTCTTGAATTTAATAACCAGTCAATGACCTGAGAGAGAGAGAGGGCTAAGAGAGACAAGGAGGAGCCAAAGAATAAGAGAAGAAGGCATACAAGGAGAAGAAGAGGAGGAGGAAGAAGAAGATTAGGAGGAGGAAGAAGAGGCGAGGATGTGGAACGCGATTCCTGCATAGTTTAATGCCCCAGGACATCTGCACCTGTTTCTATCAATCATTAACGGTTTTAGAGTTGATGCGCCTGTCTCTTGAATTTAATAACCAGTCAATGACCTGAGAGAGAGAGAGAGGGCCAAGAGAGACAAGGAGGAGCCAAAGAATAAGAGAAGAAGGCATACGAGGAGAAGAAGAGGAGGAGGCAGAAGAAGAGAAGGAGGAGCAAGACGAGGCGAGGATGTGGAACGCGATTCCTGCATAGTTTAATGCCCCAGGACATCTGCACCTGTTTCTATCAATCTTCAACGGTTTTAGAGTTGATGCACCTGTCTCTTGAATTTAATAACCAGTCAATGACCTGAGAGAGAAAGAGGGGAGAATTTTTGGGAGGGGGGTTTCAATTAGATATACAAGAGAAGGAGATAGGCAATCACATGTATCTGACAGAGATGATAAATTTCTGAATTGGTGAATTATGCGGTGTCGATGGGGGGGGGGGGTTTGATGACCTTGAGAGTGAGTGAGGAATGTTGCAAGTAGTTCTTAAATTAGTCGCCAGGAGCGCCACCTCTCAATTGCATTGGAATGCTAGTAGTTCTCTCATTGACCGCTAGGTGTCGCATGACCTTGAACTGCGCCAGCTCTCCCATATATAACCTACTAACAGGCGAATTCTTGTTTTGTATTGCTTGCTCGTGATTGGCTGGATGCGTGGCTTAGACAGACGACCAATTACAATGCAAAGATGGATTTTTAAGTGTACACTACTCGTTCATTGGTTGATATTTTAATGCCTGACTCAAATCTTATCACTTCTGTTATTACTGTGATGATCACGTAGCTTCAAATATAGGTTATAAGTCATATATGTGAACATTTTAATCTATTCAATCTTCCATCTACAAGGTATCCCAAAAAATAGTGACTCCAGTACTACCACGGTATTCTACAAGACAAAACAAATAGACATTCACTCATTCCAAAATGGTTTATCCTGAAGAAAATGTTACCAGTTTTTATCTATTAATCTATGCAATATATTCCATCTATCTCATCTCTCAAGACACTCCAAAAGTAGTGGCGAAGCAAGGTATAGTTATTTGGTCATCAATAGAGCCCGGGTGTTAGGCAAAATGCCTTAATTTTGCCTATCCTGCTTTTTTCGGGTGTTAGTACCTATTTCAATATCAATAGCTTATTGACAGTATCCATTATTGAGGCAGATATCTTAGTTGAGACAGCTATGCTAGTTGAGATAGTAATCTAAATTAGAAAATATGGAATGCCAAGTCTATTGCTAAGACAATATTATTTTTTAAGATAGAGTTCAAAAAAATCGATATAATTATGGTTTTAATTAAGTGTAAGATGATTAGCTTATCTGCTAATCAGTTTATTTATTCGGTACGATGAGATAGTATTATCTGTTGAGATAGTAACCATATTTGAGACAGTAACTATGCTTGAGACAGCTATGCTAGTTGAGCTAGTAATCTAATTTGAGACACCACCTATCTTTGAGGCAGCTTGTTGAGATAGCAGCCATCTTTGAGACAGATTATGTGATTGAGCCAGAGTTAGCATCTGAGACAGTAACCATCTTTGAGGCAGCGCTCATCTTTGAGACAGCACACATCTTTGAGGCAGCGTCCATCTTTGAGGCAGAACACATCTTTGAGGCAGCGGCCATCTTTGAGGCAGTGGCCATCTTTGAGGCAGAGGCAGAGTTGATGGGGTTCCGCTATATTATAACTACTGAGGATTCATTGTAACTTAATATTATTTGAAACTAAATTTGTCGGATACATTCCTTTTCAACCAAAAAACTGTGAGGAGTAGATGGAGAATACTTTATATTCTCCTCTTTAACTTTTATCACACCTCAAAATCGGATATTAGCTACATATTTGGTGTACAGGAGGAACCAAAATCTGTACTCTAATCTTATTAAATTTAATCATTTCAATTCTAAAATCATTAAATTTATAAAAAGAGAAACAACAGGGTTCTTTGTGCACCTTTACCTGTGAACGCTGCAAAGTCCTGAATGAGTATCATCATCATCATCATCAGGTATAAATATACAGTAATAAGTACACTATAGACTACAAACGTTCCACTGATATTGAACTTTTATTTAAAAATTTCTCTACAGAACTCCTTATCTGAACCTACGTCTCATTATGGATTGAAGATTATGCTTATGGTAATTATGACTTCATCAGTGACATTGGTAAAATGTGCATAATCAAAGATCTAATGTTATCACATAAAATCTAATATCTACTAATATATCTAATATCTGATATAACCGTCTTTTAGTTGATCTTACTCGATTCGAATTGAACTTTCAATTAAAATCCAAAATTCATTGTCTAAACATTCTATCAATTCCGTCGTTTTGGATTGATCTTGATGATTCAACAATGTCACAGAACCAAGGTCAAATTTATATTATAAAAAACACATTTTTATAAAAAAATTACAAAAAACTGTTTTTTGAGCATTTTGTTAGTCAATTTAACACTTTTTGAACTGTATATTCATGGGTAATTCACCACTCTTTGTGTGAACATACTTTCATCAACATGAATAGTAGATACTGTTTTATGACTTTGATACAAGAGGGAAGCTTTGGCTTTCGTCAAGGGAAGCTGAGTGGTGTAACTGGCAATACTGACAGTAAAGTACAGTTTTCAGAATCAGTTTCAACTAAGCTCAGATTATTATTATTATCTTTATAGTTGTTGTAAAGCGTTATTTTCTAGATTACTGCTGCTATCTATGAGGAAATCACTGAACCTTCTCTCATTGTAGTTCATGAGTTGGAGCATAGGGGGTTATGTGAACTTGAATCCTATACAGTGACTACAGCAGTGAAAAGGAGAGGAGAGGAAAAACTCTCAATTATTATCTCTGATTATAGTCACTGTACTGGATCCTTCTTCTCAATCAGATGAAAGGCATAGGGTGCTCTGCTCACTGATAATAATTACTCACTTGAATTTAATTTATTGTAATATGATACTGATTAAAGATCTGATTGACAATTTTACATTTTAAAACGCATTTTACACTTTGCAATTCAATGAAAAGCTATGTCTCTTCACTCTTTAATTTTGGATAATAAATCACCTGTCATTCACATCATTTGGCCCCTCGGGTCATCTTGAATTTCATTTATTGTAAAATGTTAATTTATCCGAGTTTGACTGATTGATAATTATAAATTTTAAAACGCATAGGCCTAACTTTGCAATTCAATGAAAGCTTTGTAATGTCTCTTCACTCTTCAACTTTGAATAATAAATCACCAGTATTGCAGATTATTTTGCCCCTAGGGTCCTCTTGTAATGTGTTGCATTCGTCCTTTGACATGCACTTGAAAAAGTGACACATGATGCACCGGTCGTGGGTTCGATTCCCATTTCCCATAGCATTTTTATGTGTCATCATTCACCTCATTACTCACATACGAGTGATATACTTGAGTATGCATTATCAGCAACAAAATAAAGATGATAAAAAGTTTGAAGTGAACCAGATGAAGGGATAAATCTCAATCAAACATAAGGCTAGGCGTACACCGGTTAGTCAATACAAGACAAGACGGCATTAGTCACATTTAGTCACAGTAATTCACATAGCTGCTTATGAAGCAGCACACACCGATGCAATGACTAATCGGTGTGTGTTGCTTCGAAAGGAACTATGTGAAGTACTGTGACTAAACGTGACTAATCTGGTCTTGTCCTGTCTTGACTTAGGCTAGGCGTACACCGGTTAGTCAAGAGAAGACAAGACCAGATTAGTCACGTTTAGTCACAGTACTTCACATAGTTGCTTATGAAGCAACACACACCGATTAGTCATTGCATCAGTGAGTGCTGCTTCATAAGGAACTATGTGAATTACTGTGACTAAACGTGACTAATCTTGTCTTGTCTTGCCTTGACTAACCGGTGTACGCCTAGCCTAACGGTTTACGCCTAGCCAGTCCAGTTCAATTCAGCTCTTCTACAGTATAATACTACAGTATTCTAACACAAGTGATTAAAACCATACACTTTACTTTTTAAACTATTTTATTAGAAAAAAGAACACGACGACGTTGGACTCATCCCTTGCAGAAATGCCAACTGAGAAGGTAGAATTTTGAGCAGTGAATTATAATTATTATAACTCTGAAGTCTTATCGGCGGTGTGGGTAGTATTGTGGCTCGTGGTAGGGGTTCAGATGAGGAGCGGGGGCCACTGCTGGTTCTTCCTCCTTCTTTGGTTTCGGGGCATAGGGGTTCTTCAGGGGGTCCAAGTTCAAGCTGGAACAACAATCAAAAATATTGAGTAAACTTGAAATGTATTACAATATTACAGTAGGACTATAAACAATATTAAGAATTGAATTAAGAATTATTAAATTAGAATTATTAAATATACTATTAAGTCTGTAGTGTACGCACCATCTTCGCATGCACATAGTTTAAACGAAATTTAGTTTAGTTGAAACGAAGCGTATGCGGGCTTAAATACGAGATAGTGTTCAACTTCAAAGAGGCCCCGTCGAATACAAACTGTTAAGTAACGGGAGCCTCTTTCAAGTTGAACATTCTACATTTATGCACAATAAAACTTTACTTTAACAGACTATAATATGTTAAAGAAATGTTATTACAGGCTATAATATTTTCTAATCAATTTTTCCGGTTCCAATCAAAGATTAGCGGTCAGTTGCACGAAAAGCTCATTGTATTTAACCGCCGTAAAATAACGTGTTACAGCGATGAATTCAATATTGGCTTTTTATTTTCATACAATCGAAAATGTAAATATATAAATTATCAATAACAAATCAACTGCTATTTGTAAGAAATTATGAATAATTCATAAAAAAAATCACAATTCAATAACATTGTAATACCATAACGCCTCTTATAATAACATTTATAAGAAAAGAAAGAGTTCTAATACCTGAAATTTCAGAAATAACACTGAAAACTATCGACTGATGCTAGCCGAATAGCATAAAGACAAATCGATTGATTATTTTAATCAAGATAGATTATACTCATCTAATTCCCTAAGCCTATGTCTACCTTATGTATATAAAATAGATATGTGATATACATGATAAAATAGATATTTTAGTTCGAAATAGAAGTACGGTAGGCTACCAGTAGAGTTTTAACAAAGATAAATCTTTAAACTGAATATTTTTTATTTTGGAAATAGAAATACCTGTAGAGTTTTGGAGCCTCGGCACAGTTGACATTGTACCACCAATCACAGGCGAACTCGTGCTGGTTGAAGAGGGTTCCGTTCGGACAAAGGAAGGAAGCTCCCTGGTGACCTTCGCGACCGTCGTGGCAAATGTGGTAAGCCTGGCAAATAAATAGAAATAGAAAATAAGTATTAGATATTTCATTCTGGGACGATCGATATTGCCGATTAAAAGTTAGTGAAAAATGAATATTTGTTCATGAAATTGTTCCCGTATTAACAGACTTCTTAAGTTTATGAAACAGTCCACTGATCCTTAAATGGAAAAATGAAAGCTTTAATATTATCAAATTATTTGCATAATTCCTATTGATGTTGTTAAGCTTCAATATTATCAAATTATTTGCAGAATTTCTATTGATGTTGTTAAGCTTCAATATTATCAAATTATAATTTAATATATAAAATTTTATATTTAATATTTATATTTTTAATTTATAAAATCAAAAAATACTTTTTTTTAATGCTGATGTCTGTTTTCTAAGTGAAAAAAAACTCACCATGTTCCTTATCAAGGGATAATCGGTTATGTTGGTGAAGTGGAACAACCCTACTCGGGTCTCCCCACTATAAAAAGCCATACGCTAAATAAATAAATAATCAAATTATTTGTAGAATTTTATTGATGTTGTAGAACTCCATAAAAGAAAACACTATTTGATATTACGAAACCGCGATAGAGTGCTGTAAAAATAAAGTACGCTCTTGGACGGGTGACCAACACAAAAATAAAACGAGGTGGAACCTACCCTAAGAGTCTCCCCAGGGATTAAAAGACTTACGAACATTTTTCTTTTGTGGAATCGTCATCAAAAATAGTGTTCTCTTCAATTATTATTCTTCTATTCCCCTCCTATGTCATTTAGCAAATGACAAAGCAGTTTCTGCGGTTAAATTTTGGAATAGCATTTGACTCGGTGTGCCTCCAGACACGAAAGAAGAAGATTCTTCTATTCGAGTAAAATATGCTATGAATTACAACACGCTCTATAGCCAATGAGACAGAACAAAATCACGCTTCACCAAAAAAACTACGTGCTTGCACATAGCTGTTATTAGACATTAACACCATTTTATCTAAAAGTTGAGCAGCCCAACTGAGATTGTTGCAACCTTCTAAAGGTGGCTTAGTGACCGCATGTAAGCCCTGGGGGCTTGCTGTCAGCCAAAGCACTTTCACTACGCCCCAAATTGCGCTGTAGACTGCTGGACCGTCTACATACCACACTAAATACATAGTAATTTATACTCACTGCATATCGTGCTACATAAAATAAATTACTTACCAGCCTTTATCCACTGACTGCTACATATTATATAAATATTTGAACTGACAATATATCATACTGTATTTACTGACTATATACAAATTTATAAACTGATACTACACTGTACTATTCTATATTCATCAATGACTATATATATAAGTAAGGAAACTTACAATATATATATCTTACTGTATTCACTGACTATTTATAAATATATACAGACATTTATCTAACTGTAGGCTATTTACTCACCAGACATAAGTATATAAACTATATAGGTTACTTTACTATGCTCCAGTACAGCCACAGTATAATATATATTATCAAGATATTATGTTGAGACCGATATTCGGTTACATAACAGAGACAACGGTTCAAAGCACGATTCGAGGTCGTTTTAAAAGCTTAGGCTATATTCATAAAACAAGAGCAGGATTGGCCAAAAACGCAACAAACTGACTCGTTTATTGGTTGTGGTCAATTCAAAAGAGTGGGAGTGCTATAGCACCCAGTGAACCTTTACAACTTGTCATAAACTGTATGCCTGCTACTATATTTCCATCACAATATACCGTTCATGACTATAACAATACACGTTTGCGAGCGGGGTTGATATATTCAACTTTTCTGAGAGACTGTCTTTCTGAGAGACTGTCGCTCTGAGAGCCTGTCGCTCACAGAGACTGTTCTCTGTCGTGGATGGACAGACATCCTGATTAACAGATTTGATAGGAAATGTACCCGGCAATGACCAAATAAGTATACCACGCTTCGCCAAGGTTCTATAGCATTCTTGCAGTTCGCATTATTAGTTCCTTTGTAAACCAATAGAATGTTAACACTAATAAAACTATCAGTAACACATCAATATTATATCATTGTAGTAGCCTAAGTTAGGCTATAGAAAATTTGCTAATTAGTCTCAATCTCAATACTAGAGATAGCAGAAGAATATTCAAAAGAAAAAACTATCGTGGGAAAACTAAATGGTTGAGTAAATACACATCTCTAGATCTCAGTTCCTATTGTGACCATTAGAAGGTGTTAGCCAGCATGTATTGATGGAAAAATAATTATAATTAAAAAAGGATGTGGAAAAATGACCGAAAACAAAGACAATGGACAAAAACACTTTCGTTTGCTGTCCTTTCTCAGCCTTGACACAGATATCATTACCTAACACAGAATCAAGATCCAAGATCAGAGCGGTAACTGTTTTTGTTAGATAATAGTCACTATGGAAGTAAAATTCCTTCTACGAAATCCTTTACAAGCAATCTAAGCAAGCGTGAATTTGACAACACTGTACAGTACTATATATATAGTTGTTTTAATCGATAACTATCCGTATTATTATTGGTTGATAGACTTTATTTTCCTCCTGTGCTTTTCTATGATTGGTATATACGATATTGAAACCAATCTCTTATCCTTGCTCTAAAATAATATACAATCATTTTTTAACTCATTACCGTATTCTCCCTACCCTACTCCCTAATATAAAATAGAAATAAACGATTATTGGCCAGTTCTACGAAAATCCAATTGAAATTAAACACCGTACAATGACGTCATTGTCATTGCATTGATTCGTTAATTGGATTGAATTGAGTTCATTTTGAATTGATTCCGTTAGATGACATCATTTTACTCGATCTTGTTAGAAGAAAAAAAAAATACGAGGGTAAGTCAATTATTATCCGCAATAAAGGTATGTTTTTGTTTATGTTGGCAGTAGTGTTGTTTTGCGTTGATGACATGTTTTTTTGAATATTTGAGGTCACATCTGCGCATGTTTCAAGCTGCTAGGTTTGTTTCATTGTCGCTTTCTTGCTGTTAATCATGGCCGCTCCGCTTTCCGTTTGCACCAATGAAGAGCAACGGTCAGTGATTCGTTTTTTGTGGTCGGAAGGGGTATTAGGGGCCAAAACTCATAGCTGACTTTCGGAATAATACGGAAATAGTGTTTCGCCACAACAGAGTGTTTATGAATGGATTAAAAATTCAAAAATTGTCGCACAAGTGTTACGCATGATAAAGGAGTCGTGAGCAGCGTTTAAAACTGATGCTTACGGTGTTTTAGGACTCACAAGGTCCAGTATTGGAACATTATCAGGGAAGGGGGACAAACATAAACAGTAATATGTTACAGTGAGATGCTTACTGCCAAGCTAAAGCCTGCAATTCGAACCAAACGCCGAGGATTGCAGTCAAAAGGTGTTGTTTTATTGCACGACAATGCCCGTCAGCATACTGCTGCCCACACTACTGAAACGCTCAGAAAATTAAAATCTGAAGTACTGGATCATCCTCCACATAGTCCTGATCTTGCTCCTTCTGATAATTACTTGTTTGGTCCATTCAAAGAGGCATTAAAAGGCCGTAGATTCACCACGAATGAAGCATTGAAAGAAGCGGTGCATTCCTGGCTTGCATCTCAACCAAAAACATTTTTTTATGAGGATATCAGGAACCTTGAACAACAATGGACCAATTGCGTTGAAAAGCAAGGAAACTATGTCGAAAAATGATGTACTTGTAGGTTTGCTATTTGATTCCAAAAAAATGTTATAACTGTATTGCGGATAATAATTGACTTACCCTCGTACTTTTCCACCCTCATATAGCCTACGAGTAGCCTATACTTGAAATATATATGTGTCTATAGGCCTGCTAAGAGAAATATCAACACCTTCAGCAGCCGGTATGGAGACTCGCCACTCCAATATGACTTCTGTTTCACACACAACTTTTCTACAGTATTTGAAAAATCACCTCAGTTTAGCGCCCCAAAAATATACAGTATAATGTCTTGCCACCTGAATTGGAACACGAAGAAAACCATGAAAGATTCAAAATCAAACTTATAAAATATTCGAAATCAAACTTGGAGATTGGCTAGTTACTAAACCGTTTTATACAGTAAACGAGTTTTTATAATTGGAATGCTTAAGTATCTTTATGAGTTCGGTTAATACTGTGATGAAGTATCAGATAATTTACTTATAGTATACCCTACTCAATTATTATTATTTCAATTTTAATTTCAACTCTTTAATATTGACCCATCTACTCTATTTTCTATCTCTTCATCTATTCTATTTTGTAGATGTTTGGGATGTAATGAAAAAACTAAAACTTAGTAATGGAAGGAAAAGGCAAAGATTGTGAAACCACAATGAGAAATATGGAGAAATTTGAGAAGTATAAATCACTTATGGAGAAAATATGAGAAATTTAAGAAATATAAACCACGCGTATGGATAAATACCACAACATTCCATCACACACAACAAATTTCTTAAAAATTATTTAAGTTAAATTGCTGCATTTTTGTTGTGTATTTCATTTCCAGGCCTTCATTCTCTTGGTTCACAGTTGGTCGACATTGTGAGCTGCACAGCACGCGGCCTTGTGTAGCATGCTGTGCAGCACACAAAATCGACCAAGTGTGGACACAGGGATTATTGCTACCCACTTACCTGACAACCAGTCTCGACATTGGCGTAGATGCCGGGATGCGCGGGCACCTGGCCGCAGTGGAAGTTGGTGGGGGGCACGTCGTGGAAGAGGGGGAAATCGACGCCGGGAGTTCCCGGCACTTTGCTCAGGTCCTGTTTGTGTTCGGATGGCTTGGGCTTCCTGACGGGAACCACAGCCAGGCCGGGATGATGGGCAGCAATGCCATGGATTGGAGCCGGCGCTAGCACGGGTTGCTGGTGGTACAGGAAGCCTTGCCGTTTCTGCAGAGAAAATAGTTGAAGTTAAAATCAAAGTGGATGCTGAGAATTTAATGATAAATTGATAATAATGAACACTTTCCTTTTTTATTGCTAGGTCCCTAGCTAGTTTGTACCATAGAGTAAGCATTACAGAAGTAGATAGTCCATGCCTATCTTGGAAGAGTAATTTTTTTTGAGGGTGATGCCCACACGAGCTCTAGGCTTGTGCGTGGGTAATGAGAGGGGTGATGATGAGAGATGAATTGGTGGCAATATCTCTGAGTACTCTACGCTGCTTGACCGTACATGAGCTACGTAGCCTGAAGTCTTTACGTCTCGAACGTACAGCGGAAATCGCATCAACATTCCCTATCCCATGAGATATCTACTTGTGTGCGGTAATGCTTTTTTTATGATATCTTATTTGATATTGGAGAGATTATTATAGTTAAAATTGAAATCAAGTTGATGAGAATTCAATGATGAAAAAAATGAACATAATTTTATTAACTGTGATCATTTTAATCTGTTTTCTTTTACAATTACTGATCAATCTTTATGATATTGAGTAATCCTTCTTTATGATATTATGTTGTTTGATATTGTCTCCTGGAGAGAATATAAAGGCTAGGCAAAATTAAAAGCAAGTTGATGAAAATTCAATCAGGATTACTACGGTAACTAGTTGTGATCATTTTAAACGGTTTTCTATTGCCAGTACGTATCAATAGATAGTTCATGCGGGAAATAATTACTCCTTGAATTGTTATTTTATTCTTTATATTTATAGTGTTATCTTATTTGGAGTAAATAAATTGAATTGAATCAGTAGCGTACCGATAATGGAAGAATAGAGCAGTCGCTCCAGGGCATAACGGTGCGAGGGACGCACCGTTCTTGAGAGAAATTCATTCTTCATTACAACAAATAATGGATATCACTTAATTGTTATATTGTATGATATTACATCCAGTTTTATCTCAAAATGGAATACAAGATCAGTTTTGTAAGTCGTATTTTTTCGAAATTTTCCATTGAAAAAAATAGAAAATTGGAACCAAGTAAGAGGGAAAGGTACCTATATTATCAAAGCAAAAAAAATCTTAAATTCCACTGAAGTTGCTCTCGATGTTCAGTAGACCGAATTTTATAGTAGTTTTGAAATAGGCTTTCAGGTAACTTACCATTATTCGTCGTAGCGACATTTACGGCTTTCCATTCAATGTGGTTTACCAGAAAAAAAGCTATGAATTTCAAAAAATAGGTGGTTTCAATAATTTAGAACACAAGTGGTATTCATTTCAACCTTGACCTTATAAACAGCCTTCAGATAATCCTGTTTTTTAGTTGAAGATGAGCAGTTTTCAAACCTTTCTCAACAATAATTTATTATCTTTATCATCCCTGGTTGACAGCCTGAATCACCGAATAAAATTTGCATAACTTGAACTTTTATACAATGAACAAAACTGGAATTTTTCGAATGATTCATTTATTTTTCACACAAATCGAAGTAGGTTGATGAAATATAAGCAAGCTGATAAAATAAAATACAAGCAATTCATAATTGATTGTTTTGGAATTTTAATATTCTTCTTAACATGACGAAATTAAGGTACCTAATTCAAACAAAGCTACTCAAGTTATTTTATTGTTTTTATAATTTACATCACTCCAACTCAAGAATAAGTTCAGATTAAACCCAAACTGTCATCTAATACTTGTATCTTATCTTGTAGATGAATTCCTAAAACATAATTGTAAAAATATTTTACAAAACATCTACAAGTTCAAGCCAAACTTGAACTTGAGCATATATGATCAAAGTCTTATAAAATGTATATAATATTCGATCGATTTCTTCTAGTTTTATATTTATTCAATCACGCTACAAATCACACTATATTTATTCAAGTTATTACACTAATGAATTTCCAAAGAACCTTTAAATTCATCATATCACCTAATAATATTGCTGTCTCATCATAATTTTATAATATGTTTTATACAAAATATTATATAATATTTTCTAGGCATTATGTTCAAATCCAGAACCCAACAAAATAAAATACACTATTTAAATAAATTAATAAAAACTTAAACCAAAATACACTATTTATAATATAAATTAATAAAAACGTCAAGTCTTTTCCATTTATAGTTGATAAGTGGTTGAAAACTGAATACATTTACTCAAATTAGGACTAATAGAAATATGAATTTATTGCATAAAACAATAAAATAACTTTCAACTTGAACACAGAATAAACCATTTGAATGTTTTGGAATTTTAATTTTTTCAGTCGTTAAGTCACGTCAGAGACCCTGTACTGATCAGGAGTGACCTGAAAACTCTGACACCAGACCTGAGCCAGCCAGGTTACACGGAATTATTATTATTATTACCATTTGAATGATTAAACTAATCTGTGAACGTAGGCTATCTGTTGTTAGTCATTTTCATACAAGCGTTGCCAAAATTTCCCATATTTTCTAACTCTGTTCAACAACTACGGATCTGTCTAACAATAGCTATATAGTATAGGCAAATGAGCAATCTTTTGTTACTGTACTCACCACACGTGCCGAATCAGTGCAGACAGCCACCAGCGAGAAAATTGCCAGAATAGAGATGAGATTATGCGTGCAACTAGTGGAAATCATTGTGAGAGAGTGATAAGCTACGCAGGATAGGAGAGTGGACCGTGCGCTAGCTACAACTACCAATAGATATCTGGTTGCGCTTGTTATCAGACGTAACAACTTGCGCCAGACTGGCTACTATACACACACACACACACAGTTATTGCCACAGTCCTACAATCCACTCTTGGTAAAGAGGTAAATCTTAATATCGAGCGTAGCCTACTCAAATGTACTCCACCCTCCATCATAACGAGATTTGGCCTATTGCTCTACTATTATCCATACCTACTTGTCTATATACATTTAGATATAGATATGTGTTTCTTTGTCTTGCCGTCACCCAGTTAATAGCAGCCCAGGAACGGTAATCAACTTTCACTCTTTCTTCGCTCGGGCCATTTTTTAATGCCGCCGCAAAATGGTATTAAGACAGTGCAGTTGACTTTTGATTAGTCGATTTGTTATGTTTGATTGACGATTGTTGGGTAATGGAATTATGGCCGCGAGAAAATTGTTTTCATCAATTAATCCTTCAAGTCCACACTTGGTCGATTTTTGTGAGTTGCATATACTTAAGAATTAGTAGAGCATTTTTTTTTCAAAAATCGGGAAGAGCATGCTGTGCAGCACACAAAATCGATCAAGTGTGGACATATAGATTGCAAGCAATGTACATTTATACGAATTTCTTGGTTTTTGATCGTTCGCATTTATTTTCAGATGTTCATTTTTCTTGTTAGAAAAAATATTTCATTTGATTTACACTTGAGTCCGAATCTAGAGGAACGCCTCCCTCCACAATGATATGAATGAATGAAATAATAAATTATTGTCGACTTCCATTGATGATTTTTCATTCTGAAAAGTACATTCAACCCCCAGCTACTGAAGCATCAAAACTTAACATTTGTAACATTTATTTTTTCCAAATAAAAAATCATTACCTGGTAGAATTTGATAAAAAATCATTCCATCCACTCTTTTCGAATTTTTATTCGTGATACAATCATAATATCAAAGACAATTAGAATACTTAGTTTAGTTTCCTATATCTTTATGTCTAATAGTTTCCTTCCGTAATTGATAATATGTAACTACTTTATGGGTTATTAATATCATTAATATTCTAGGAGTTGGGTAAGAAAATAACAGTAGTCTCAACTCAATTATCGTAACATATATTTTTTCTGATATTACATTTACAACTTAATACAAAGTTTATAAAATACATTCTTAAATTAATTGCACTGCAGATAGGTGAATATGGGTGATTATAGATGACTTTGTTAGTGAAGATTCAGTTTGTATATGACTCCTCAATATACATGCACCATCCCATAGAGGAATCTGAAAGTATTAGATTAAGGAAAAATTGCAGGAATAGGATAAACACTTCCATTCAAACATTTCCACGAACTGAAGATGGAAGAAATTGAGAAGTTGCTATTTTGTTCCATCTTTAAATTAAAAGTAGGCCTCTAGTACAGACTCTGTAGCCTCTAGTACATTGTCAATAGCAATAGTATATTGTCATTAGTCTCTCTTCTTTTTAGATCTTGAAAATACCCATCTTTTGTTAGAAAAATTTGTTAGAAGAATCCAGTAATTAATTTTAAAATTGTGCTTCAATACGTTTTTTGATGAGGTTACCTGACCACTGTTTCTTATTGTATTATTTTAGTACTGTTTGCTAACTGTTATTATAGTATTGTTTTTTGTATTATTTGAAAACAGTAAGTCTCAATAAATGTATAAAACTACATCAAGCATGAACCTTTGTCTATGTAATTTTTATATATTTTTTTTATCGAAAATAGGTTTTTAATAGAGATCTAAATGACTGTACTATAAGAACAATATATGTCTCACAAAAACTATCAGGAATTTCTATAATTTCCTAATTATTTTTTGCAGGGTTATTTCCTTGAATTGAACATCTTATTTTATTCATTAGCGTAAATAAAATATTATTGGATTCAATACAATTTCGTGAATCATTAACCTCAAAAACTTTTGGACTATTCATATGGAACTAAATTTAGAAATTGATTAATTTTTGGGCATCTGCCTGTTTTTCTCACCTAAAAGCTAATTTGTATTTGATTTATGGATCTCATAAAGATATAAAAGTATCCAATGCGTAATTCTTCTCTCCTGCAGAAATGATTTTCTAACTTCATACTCACCTCTCACCAGCACTATTATGAAAATTATATCATTTTAAATATTGAATAAATATGATAATTTCTAAAAAGTATACATATTATATTTGAAAGGATACGTCCAGAAGAGTACGAATGTCTGAGGTGAATAGTCAAGGAAAATCCTGGAATGAAATTCATTTACAATAAACAACATCAAACCAATAGAAAATGTTATCAGAAAAATATATTGAATAAATGAGATAATTTCAGCACTTTCCTACTCCAATTTATAATTAAATAATGATAATGTAAAAAACACAAATAAATCCTTACATAACAGCAGACTCGGAGCCTTGAGAAAATAAAAACGAATAGTCAAAACAAATAATAGCCTAATAAAAGTAGGCTGAGCCAACTAATTACCAAACAAATTTAATAGAACTAGATTATTGATTTCCATTATCATAATTAATTTTCCACAATCACAGTTACTGACTGAATTTTCAGTGGAAACATTTCTAATAAGTTATTAGTACAATGTAAATTTTCATGAAAATACAATATCCTACAGATAGCATGTAATGATTTGAAAGCTCTATAAAAAATATGTTCCGGTTATTCATAACTAAGATGTGAGACATGAGAAGCAAATTACAACTTCAAATTTTATTCCAAATTCAAGTTAAAATGTGCAGCTAATGACTAACTTGGTTTTCAAAAAATCTTAGATTGCAGTTCAATAATAAATAGGAAGTCGTGTTAAAAGGATACAAATAGACCTCCAAAAAATCCGTTTGTCAGGAGCATTCTCCGACTGATAAAATACTTCTTCCATTGCTGTCCAGCTTTCATGAGGAGAAGACCCTGTGAACAAATTTCAATGCAATTTATGATCAGAATTAATTATCAAAATCGAATGCCTTTGCATTTCAAGGCGAACCATGCAATCAATAATGCTGAAGCCACACTACAAAGAGCCTCGCTTGGTGCTAAGAGCCAAGTGACTCCGTTAGTGACTGATCCTGGTGAACCAACGCATTGCGTACTATTGCATGTAGCCACACTGCAAGCGAAGCGTCTCGCTAGGCAGTTTAACCAAATTATTGCAAATCAGAGTCAGATTTGACAACAAAAAATAAGAAATTTTACAAAGTTTGTTAAATGGAAAGCAGTGCAGAAGTCTGTAACCCTTACATATTCCATATAAAGAGCCCGACCATTCGCTATCAGTTCCACCTATCATTTCGGCCAGTTCAGGTGGACCTGATAGTGTGTGGCGGGAATAATAAGCCTGTTAAGGCTGATGGCCACACACTATCAGGCCCACCTAAACAGGCCGAACTGATCAGGCACATGCATGTCGTAAATTCTAGTGATGATTCAATAGCGAAAAATAAGTGACTGTGTTTGTCGTTAAGCGTCTCCTTACTTAAGATTTCTGAAATAACACAGAATACTAGTTGCTATAGTCGTGCCTTAGATTATAATAGGGAAAGATTCTCACCCATAGTCCAATAACAGCAAACACATAGAATCCAAAGCCGTAGAAGCCAGTGAGGCCCAGTAATCCAGCTGTTCCCCCTGACAGGGCTGCCATGGATGTGCGACAATATTCAACCACTGCCGCATTGTTTCTCACGGCACTTTCACTGTAGGCCACAATCTCTGTTGAAAATATTGAAAGAACATTTTGTAAGAGTTGTGAGACATGTGCTACCAGTTTACCACTACATGAGAAGTAAATACAGTATGATAAATTTAGGCTAATTGATTTATCACTAGGAGGAGTAAAGAATAAATTTATAGATGTTACATTAACATACTTCGAGTTATTTTACAATGATTGCAGAATCATGACATACCGAACCGTACACAGAACTTGCTGTTTGGTGTCTCTGTGCGGTCAGTAGCAAATGTAACTGAGCCCAGACAAATTACATTGCAGAATACTTTTTTGTAGGCCTATAGGGCTATAGCACGTTATGAAAAGTGTCTATTTGGTATTATGTTTATATGATAAGGCTTGAGGCTTCATAAGCATAAATGGAGAAAAAGGCCCCTCAAAGTACGTTTTCCCAAAATATTCCTACCCTGAAAATAACCTCGAACACAAACTTCTTGTTGGTATATATATTCTCAACCTTGTAAAGTTTCAACCATGATTAAATAATACTTGAAACCTCAACTTCTTGGACCAATAAATAAATAAAATAATAATATTTACCTCCAGTTTTCTCCAATTTCGTCTTCACTCTACCAACGGCCATAATATTGTAGGTTATTGAAACTCTTGGATGATGTTTGCTGTTGTAATACTGCTAGAGATTAGTAATCTTTTGATAAGTGATAAGATCTATTATCAGACAATCACATTAATTGATAAAACAAAATATAAAATAGTAAAAATCAAGCCGAATCAACAACCCCATCAATTAAGAACCAAAAGGATATCGTCGAGTGGAAGTTGTCAACGAATGAATCAGCTGGTTTTCCTTCTGCAGCATGCAGCTGATCAAAAAGTAATTCTAACCTAAAAATATAATGTCAATGATCATAACCTATAAATTTAACCCTGCATGAATACTGCATTGTAGAAATAAGTTTATATTATTATTGTATTTATTAGTTTTGATTCGAGGCTATCCTTAAAAAAATAAATTTTCGTGCTTATATTGAGAGTGAGGTTTCAGCACTGTGATAATTTTTTAGGATATTTTTAAAGAATGAATGAAAGAAAGATTTTGATATTGTATGGAAGTCAAACGGGAACTGCCCAGGAATTAGCTGAAAGAGTTTGGAGGGATTCTAAACGGTAATTATTAGTCATAAACGAATTCAATGTAATTTTCCTCTACTTCATCTTTAGTTGCAAAATGATGAACCTTCTAAACTGGGGAACTCTAAGGCCGGTCCCTTGAGGCTGGATTACCTAGGTACTTGTATTTTCTACTTCACAATTACCAAAACAAGTTATGACTATACTGTATAATTTTTCAGGTACTTTTTCAATGGTCCAGTGATGGCGATGGATGAATACCCAATAAAGCAACTGATCAATGAACCGCTGGTGGTGTTTGTTTGCTCAACAACAGGACAAGGTGATCAACCAGATAATATGAAGAAGTTTTGGAGATTTCTACTGAGAAAAAGCTTACCTTCAAACTCGTTGCAGAATTCCAAGTAAAGTTTTGAATTTATTAGATTTAATATATTCTCTAGAAAAGTGTAGTAGCAGTCTACTAGTTATTATTAACTCAATTATCTAGCATCTAAATAAGATTTCTATTCCCCACATCAATTGACGGAACGAATTTTGACAAAAAAACGCCACTCCCATCTTTAGGAGGAGACGAAAGCCGTCAGTCCCGACTGTCTAAAAACAGTCGTCATCTCTCATCATTACCCACGCACAAGCCTAGAGGTCATGTGGGCATCACCCTCAGAAAAATAAAATAAAGAACTTCAACCACAAAATAATATTTTTCAAAATTCTCATCAAGTTCATTAAGAATTTAATAACTTATTAAATTGTAATAAATTCAACAATAATTATTTTTGTGGTATGACTTTTTATACCTTTACCATTTCTCCCTTTATACAATTTATGGCTTCATTAATCAAAAATTTTATATAATGTTGTCAGAATATCCCAATTCCTATATCAGAATTATAATAGGTTTGCTTATTATTTCAACTTTTCTGAGATCCAATGTACGGTATCTCTTCTTTGACACCATGTTTCATAACTTTATTCCCACGTTAAAAAACCATAATAAACCTGTTATGAAGCTATACTTGTACCGTATCTGTATTTTTTGTCAATTTCAATTGTTGGAAAATCACTGAAAACCTATTATAAATCGTCTACAAAACCTATCTTACTAGAGTACAGCATAGACTAACTATACAGTTAGTCTATGGTACAGTCTTGTGTTCAAGACTCTTGTACTCTTATTTTCTGTCTCTTTTCATTGTGCCTTTGTTGATAATCCAGTAAAAACCTGTTGAACATTTCTGTATCCTTGTTCTTCTGTGTGCAGATTTGCCGTGCTCGGTCTTGGAGATTCTTCCTATGTAAAGTTCAATTTTGTAGCCAAGAAACTGCACCGACGCCTGGTCAGCTTGGGGGGCGTGCCGCTGTGTGACGTGGGATTGGCTGACGAACAGCATGATCTGGGCGCTGATGCGGTGGTCGACCCATGGCTCGAGTCTCTCTGGAAAACCCTGCTTCTGCTTCATCCACTGCCCCGCGGTGTTGAAGCTTTGCATTCGTCAATCATTCTTCCGAGGTATTTGAAATAACGAGTTATAAAATTACTTCTGAAATAAGTACCGAAATAATTCAAATCCATTACAATAAGAAATAAAGTAACAGTTTCTCCGCCCAAAAGTGCTTCTTTTTCGAAAAAGTTCACTGCCCCGTGCAGTTGAAACTTTGATATCGTCAATCATTTTTCCGAAGTATTTGATAATCTCTTAAGTAGGCGTATTCGTAATCACTTCTGAATATTGGGTATAGTTATAGTTAGATAGTTATAGTTAGTTATCGTATGGCTCTGTATTGGGTATCAAAATAATTTGAAATTCATTACATAGGTTTTCCACCAAAATATCATTCTTTTCAAAAAATCCCACTGTCCCGTGCACTCGAATTTATTTGTATTACTTTTAAATTAAGGTTTTCTTTAATTTCATTGATTTAGTTTTAATTCTTGAATCTTCTAATTCTTTTTCAATTTTAGATGGAATGTGGAGATTTTGGAAGATGCCAAAGATAAGAGTGGAAAAGATGAGAGTTTCAGTTGGGATACTTTGGAAAGTACCTTTTCTGCTAGTGTATTATCTAACGAACGTACTACGACGCCGGATCACTTTCAGGTATTTTTTCCTTAATGACAAAATTTATTATACAGGAGTTATGAAATTAAAAATATATTTTGCAATAGAAATTGTAATTTCATATCAAATATCATAAGTTTTATTACTCAACAGAGTTCACAACTTTTAAATAATCAGTTCAATAGTATTCCAAATATAAAGTAAATGAGTAGATGAACTCATGACAAAAATATGAAACTTAGATTTTTGACTTGAAGATAAATATAAATTTACTTCATCTCAGTCTCAGTTAGACAAAACTCTCATGAGTTACCAAGTCTTTTCAACATCTTTGCAAAATCTATAAACTTCGTGTAATCATATTCATTTAATTTCACGCTTGGCATTTAGATAGAGGTATTATTTCTTTGTCATCGTACTCTAGAGTCATCAGCAATGTCAAGAAATAATATCTCTCAATCCATCTATATAATGCCAAGCGTCAAATCAAATGAATGTCACTGTATATCAATTAAACATTGGAAAAACTTGATGTAACTATCCTGAATCTGTAAGATGTAAAGTCTCCTGATTTTGGGTTGCACCAACCCGAATCAACTATTTTGAATCAGCTGATCTGCTTCAATCAACATTGTACTGATCCTGGATCAAAATTGATCTTGCTTGTTGCAACCCAAAGTAATGTTGGGTTGCACCAACCGGGATCAACTATTTTGAATCAGGTAATAACTTTCAATCATTGTACTGATCCTAGATCAAAATTGATCTTGCTTGTTGCAACCCAAAGTAAGTGTATCTAATTTTAAAATTGAATTAAGAAAGTTGAATCTTCCTTCTTTTCTCTAGGACGTCAGGCTAATCAAGCTGCACTCTCCCGGAGTTGAATATAAACCAGGTGATGTAGCCATTATTAGACCTCACAATTTTGACTCGTCTGTGGATCGATTGATGGAGTTGTTAGCCGAACGAACAAGTCCGCCCAAGTTGACGAGACATTCTCGCATTCAGGTCGTACAACGGGATTCAGATATGCCTGTGCCTGAACTCTTGCGAGAGCCTGTCACTATTGAAGTGTGTGCGAAACAGTACTGGGATCTCAATGTGAGTCAGTCATTCTCTCAATCGTTTTTGACAGCTTCATTTAATAATCTGCAATATTTACTGTACAGTGCTGATATTGGATTCATTACAATTATTCAAGCAAGAACTAATTACTACAAGAATGAAAATACATGTACAGTACTTGTATAATGATGATATTGGATTCATTACATTTATTCAAGCAACAACTAACTTAATATTACTAGAAGAATAAAAATACAGACACAGGGCCGTATTCATGAACGTTTGTGTCGTAAGATTTTCTTTCCTAATATAAAATTTCAGAAAAAGGAAATATCCTGCTAAACAGGCAGATCAGCTGTAGTAATTTCGACGCCAAATTATTTAATACTTTATCTAGCAGTCAAGTTCAAACAGTTCATTCAAACGCTTAGAGATGACACTAAGCTAAGGCTAGGCACACCAGTTAGTCAAGACAAGACAAGACGAGATTAGTCACGTTTATTCACAATACTTCACATAGTTGCTTATGAAGCAACACACACCAATTAGTCATTGCATCAGTGTTTGCTGCTTCATAAGCAAGTATGTGAATTACTGTGCCTAAACGTGACTAATCTCGTCTTGTCTTGTCTTGACTAACCGGTGTACGCCTAGCCTAAGTCTATTTTTCATATTTTACCCCTTAAACGTTTTTTTCGAAAGGAACCTGCTCATCTAGGACCACTAACCTTTCTTTTGGCGTGAACCGTATCTGAATATGCCCAATATAACTGCCGCGGTGGTTGTCATTAGTTTCACCCACTCAAACCACTTGTAATATATAAGGATTTGATCTTGTTTATACGGTTTACTTCCCTGTGTATCACACAGTGTGTGGTATTACTTCACAGTGAACTTTATTCACAAATAGCCTATCATCCTCTACTTAATTACGTATCATACTTGATTTTGACTTTTGTATCATTAGAGTACCGTACACGTGTAATGCCTTCTATATGCTTAAACTCTGGGCACAGACAACAATAGAGTATAGAGTACAACAATAGACAACAATAGAGTATTAGAGTATAGTTACTCTATGCTCTGGGTAAATATACAATGGGAATACGACTATGTTAATATGTTAACTACATGATGAGTCTTTTTTATTCTACTGTCTAACTGTATCAACTACTGTACTGTACTGTGTTAACTATATGAAGTGTTTTTTGGTACTTTCCTGTTATAGGACACGTCTACTCATCTAGAGATATCGATAGTCGATATCGATAACCTATAATAACCAATAAGGTTATGTTAACCTATAGGTTATGTTAATAACCTATATTTTTCTCATATCGATGAGTATCGATACTTTTGAAGCTCGATATCGACTATTGATATCTCTAGATGAGTAGACGTGTCCTATAACAGGAAAGTACCCTTTCGTTAACTGTTTCATTTATTACCTTGAAATATTACCTTTGTACTGTTTGTATTTGTTTAGCAATAAATTTTAATTGAAGAATCAATTGGTTTGTTTGGAACAGGCAGTTGCTCGAAGGTACGTGTTCAGTCTTTTGGCCAGCATAACACCCGACGAGTTGGAGAAGGAGAAGCTGAACGAACTGTCTAGTGCTGCCGGCCAGGAAGATCTCTACAATTACTGCAATCGACCAAGGCGCACCATCCTCGAAGTGCTTGCTGATTTTCCGCATGCCTTGGACAATGTTTCTCTGCCTTTTCTGTTCGAAATCTTCCAACCAATCAGACCACGGGCATTCTCCATAGCTTCCTCGCCTACTGTAAGTATATCAATTTCGATTTTTAACAGTGTTGTTTTTTTCCAAGTTGAGAAAGCTCAAGCATTAGCTTTTCTGGGAGAGCCCATTATTTCAATATTAAAATAATATAAAACATTCGTTGAATATGTTTTTTAAATTAGTTTATATTATAATTAGTTATAACATTATAAGAATGTTTTTGTTTCACTTGTGCGTGGATACTGGGAAGGTTGATGATTATATAGGGTGATGGAAGGAAATGAGATATTGCAATGAAATGAGAAGAATATTGCATTGAAGAAATGAGATATTATATGGCATTTATTAGGAATTTCGTTCAATTAATTATTATTATATAGGGTGTTTACTGGGATCCGCATGTTTTTGAAAATGCCACAAATTGTTGAACAAAAACAATTTGTATGTGTTTTTCAATCACATAGAATGTGATCTACAAACTCGGAATATTCAGATCATTATAAGAATTTAGTTGAAAAAATTACTTTATGTAGCGATGGCATCCTTTCAGCTACCATCTCCTTCTACTTTCCATGTACTACCCAAAACAAAAACATGCGTTTCCCGGTAATCACCCTACATTAGATCATTCGCTTTATTCGTGAAGATAATAAATATGTTGGCTGAGATTTAATATTATCATAATAAAATATACAACTTATTATTCGGCAAATGTACATAAACTAATAAATTATTTAATCAGAAGATGTAAATGAATTATTATTATTATGTATGTAAATCATTAATATGTAGGTGTAAATCAAAATTATAACGATATTGTGATTCATCCTCAAGAAGAGATGAATTATTCGATTATTGAAATGTAATAATTTTTGCAGGCTCACAAAGATGAGATTCACTTATTGGTAGCTGTTGTCAAGTACCAAACTCGCATCGTTGCTTGATCGTCTGGATCTCTGCTCGAACTACCTAGCAGCTCTCAACACAGGTGACCCATAATGCAGTCTACCATCAAGAAGGGATCATTTTGTGTTTCCCACAAAAGCCAGGTCAGTTCTCGTTTCACTTCAACTACACAAATCATTTTTTTATCTGACCGTTTCGTCATTTCGGTAAGTATGGAATCACTTTGAATGCATTCGACTTTATTGGCTTGTATTTCAGCCCTAGCCCACCGAGGTGTGGAGTGGCGATGGCGTAGCAACACGCAACACTAAATAACGGGTAAGATCCGAAGAGGTTTAAATGTTTGATTTTATATTATTGTGCCATTCATGCACCGAACTTTTCAAACTTCGCACACAGTTTACAAAAGCAGTGGGTTCTAAAAATATTTTGGGAAAAAATTTCAGCTTCGTAACCTTTTTAGAAACAAAATGGCGGCATATGCTATTGAAAGACGATACTTTAAAACATTAAAAAATGTGGTTGTTCGGTTTCATGAAATATTTTTATTGTTACATCCTGGGCAAATGATTTTTAAATAAGAAAAAACTAAGACACAGCCTGATGAAAAAAACATTAAAGTCCGAAATAAATTAAAACTGTACACTCATCCACAGCAGACAGCAACACACTGATGTCAAACAATTACTAAATGACAAACCTTAACCATGGCTGTTGGATTGGTCGTGGAAGTTATTTTAGATTGGCCACCCTGATCACACAAGATTCAACTGTTTGTAACTTTTATGGGGGTTAATTGAAAAACAATTTTATATCTATATCTTCAATAATCGCAGGAACTAAACGATCAGAAGAGGAACTTCTCCGGATACCGCGGAGTTTCTTTGTAAGAGCTTACGAATACCGATAAGCGCTGGTTAAGCGTCTGTTATCAGTGTGTTGCTGTGGATGTGGGTTACAGTTTGACTAATTTTTGACTTCTCAAGGTTTTTTATTAGCTATGTTCCAGTTTTCTTTATTTGGCCATATTGCCCAGAGAATGTAGCAACACAAACATATTTTATAAAACCAGAAACCTTCTTTAATGTTTTCGAAGTATCGTTTTTTCAATAAGCCGCCATTTTGTTTCTACAAATGTTGGGAAGCCTGAAATTTTCCAGAATATTTTTAGAACCTACTTTGTAAACTGTGTGAAGTTTAAAAAAGTTCGGTGCATGAATGGGCACGTAATATAAAATCAAACATTTAAACCTCTTCGTGGGACACCCGGTATATAACCATATGAAACTAAATGAAACAGCGCACATCGAGGTCGCTGTCGCGTGACGCCATCGCCACACCACCTTAGTAGGCGCTAAGGCTTAGATGTTAATTCATGACAGTATTCAGTACACGGGCAATAATCAATAGGCAACTAGCAGCAACATATAGGATCATATTATGATTGACCGCTCTATATACAAACCAATAGTTCAATGCGTACCGAAACAGCTGCTTTAGGTGTGCATTGGACTGTTTGTTTCTGATGAACGATCGATGATCAAATGTTGTAATACTATTGCTTAGCAATACTTTCAGTGTACGAGCTGCCTAAAGAAACTACTATACGGTATGCCTATAAATTTTGTTTTCAATAAATTAATGTAAAGCTGTGTAACCAAGAACGATCAAATTTTCCATTCAATGACATGACCTTGAACTATCAGCTGATTAGATAAGATACTGCTACACAAGACCAACGTTCAGTCAGTAAAGGTGAAGAGTGTGTGTGTGTGCGTGTGTGTGTGTGTGTGTGTGTGTGTGTGTGTGCGTGTGTGTGTGTGTGTGTGTGTACCTTGGACCATGTATAGAGACCTTAGACCATTCTGCCATGGTCGAGAAAGGAATGAACAGTAGCGACCGCAGCAATGACGTCATATGCCGATCAGTGCCCGCGCTCTCACCGCTGAAACCTATTGTTTGGGTCGCTTCAGCCAGTTATTTACTGAGATATTTTGTACTTGTTCTTGAGATATATTGTAATAAATCCTCTTCATACTATTACCCACTACTGCATGACCTAATTGGTGTATTTATGAAGATACATTGATCTCAATATTAAAAAACCAACTATAAATGCATATTTGTTCTACTTTGAGAATGTTTTATAACTAGAACATGATTGGTTTCTACTGCTTTTAATTAAAATATGTAGCAAACGGGTAAATAATGATCAAAATTACATTTTTTATCGGAAAATTTCTACAATTTATACTAATGAAAACAGTTTGTCAGTTAGATTCATTTAATTTGACGCTTGGCATTAGATAGAGATAGAGAGATATTATTTCTTTGCCATCGTACTCTACGGTCATCAGCAACGTCAAGATATAATATCTTCTATCTATCTATCTAATGCTAAGCGTCGAATTAAATCTGATTATAACCCAGCTGTCTCAGAGTCTGTGTGAGGTCTGAGCGTGACGCGCCAGAAGTGTGCATATGCCGCACGTGACCTGGAGACACCCTTCCTGTATTATTATTACAATGTGCGTATTGCCGCCACTCCGGGTGGGGAGAGTCCCATGATGAAGGTTCCACCGGCTGGCAAAATAACCTCAATGTTCCTCGATGGGAAATTGTTGTAGTTCTTGGTAAAATCCACTGAAATATCACTGAAAATAACCAGTGAAAATATCACCAAAATCACTAATAACTTTTATAAAATATAGAATTTTGAAGAAAATTTATAGCACACAGAATTTTAGCTTGTAAACCCTTCTGTATAGGAACCTTGACACAAGACTTATGAAGTCAGACCAGTCTATGTCTAATGTAGGGGTGGGTACCTTTCTTAATCAGTTGTAAGTTCAAAGTTATTTTATTGGATGAGAAATTTGATCGTGGACGATTTTTTTGTTTGTGTTGCAGAATGCGACAATTTTTATGATTGGACCGGGCACTGGAATCGCACCATTCAGAAGCTTCATAGCGGAGACCGTTGCAACTGGAAAAGCGAATGAACACCTGTATCATTTGTTCTTTGGATGTAGAAATCTTGAAAAAGATTACCATTTTAGGGAAGAGCTGGAAATGATGGGTTCAAGTAACAAACTGTCTCTATACACTGCGTTCTCCAGAGATCAACCTGAAAAAATGTGAGTGGAAATTAATCTTCCAGCCAGTTGCACGAAAACCCAATTAAATCCGAACACCGTAAATATTGATGACGAGTCAATGAATAAAAAAAATTGAATTGAAATCAGATGAGTTTATTGGTTCTAGGTGCATTGGTTCCGTTAAATTTCATAATTTTATGGCAGTTACATTCAATTGGATTTTGTGCTACTGGCCTTTAGACTTGATACATTTTACAAATTTATAAATTTGTTTTTAAATGTTACAGAGGTAGGCTACAGTTTGTGGAGAGGATTACCTTCAGCATATGGCCTTTGGGTGGGAATTCGACTGTAAAATCAGATCCATTTAATTTGACGGCGCTTGGGTATTAGATAAGTAGAGCAAGAGAGATTATTTTGCGGTGCTGTTGATGATCGTGGTACGATGGCGATGGCGAAGAGAAAGAATAACATCAATCTGTCAATCATCTATCTAACGGCAAGCGTCAAATGTAATGAATCTCACTATATTATTTAGTCATTGTTGTACTCATCTAACCCAACCAGCTACAGATTGATACATACTGCATGACAATATCTTATTTATTTATTTTATTCATTTATTTATTGTTTATTTATTGATAATGGCGCATAGAAGCACACTGGGATTACCCCACTGTTTTGCTTCCTGATCTATCTATTGGTTCATTATTTAACTCTTTTTCCTCATTTAACGTGGACGAAAATTTCCATCTATCGAATAGGCGTAATCATTTACATTTTCCGGGCTCTATGTCAAAGTTAACATGCAAAATTAATATAGTGGATTTATAGTTTTATGTATCTTTAAAATTCCTCCAACAGCGGCATGCAGTGATAAGATATTCCATATCAATCACCATCTTTAACCGCTCAAAGGGGATTCCCAGTCCCTGTAGCGGCTTAAACACGGGTGACCTGCTGGATTATAATATGTGTTGATTGTTTATCTTTTCTTTTGAGATTAAACATGTGTCGTCGTTTACAGATATGTTCAATATGATTTCGGCTCAAGGAGAGGCATTGTGGAAGTATTTGTCCAACGAAAGATTCCTACGTTTTGGCTGGTAATTCCAACAATATGCCCTGAGGGCTGTACGTGATGCCTTCAAGTCGATGATTGCCAGTGTGGAGGCTACAGCAGTGACCAAGCTGAAGAATTATTCTGTAAATGGAAATAGTGAGGACGATATCAAACTGAAACGTGGGCTTGAAAAGAATCAGGATAAAGCTGTTTTAAAATAATCTGAATAGACATTGAAAGAAAACCTAATCTTTCAATTTTAATTAGTTTGATATTATTGTGATTTACTGTCACAAAATTGTATATGAGTTGAACGTTTCCTCTAGGCATCCAATGGTGAAGATGTTATTTATTACTTCAATAAATGTTTTATTCAAACTGTCCAGTTACTCAACTTACTCCCAGTTGCTCAAAGGTCGATCAAGTTTAAATTTCTACACACAATAGTATACAGTAGTTCGTACGAAACAATGGTGTTCCATCATGTACGGTATATTATATTGCGTATTCAAATTTCTACGTAGCTCATATACCGTAGCTCATATTTCAAATTCTTCACATTAAACTGAAGAATAACTAAAGGTGAAGATTAGTGAATTGGTGAAGTTTTTCAAGCTAAACTTAATAAATGATCAGGAATACACAAATTTGGGAATGAAGAATTGTACAGTTGAGAAATAAAACAGATGAAATGATTTTTGATAAAACAAATAATTGTAATAATTTTATTATTTCACTTTCCTTCATAGAGAATAATCTATAAAAATGGATACACACAGAAATTATATCAGGTTGAAAAACTTATCTCTAGTATTCTTGGTTCAGACATTATTTCTGAGTGATTGCGAGAACATGAAAGGTCTCTCTCTGGCTTTCTTAAGTCGGTGCATTCATTATTGCAAGCCACATATTAATTTCTTGAAGGTCGACTAATTCTAATGATTCAATTTATTTATTCTGTTTGAACTTGAATTGGTAAGCCACTTACAATAATAACATTGCTTCGTATTTAAGACTTCACATAGAATTACAATAACAAAGTATTAATAATTACAGTCCAATACTCGAGTGAAAAAGTCATAACAGATAATATATGAGTGTTGAACAGAATAAGTTTCATATTTTCTCGTCATCATAAATACATCCAAAACTAATAATGAAATTCCGACTTCATTGTCGTAAGTCTTTGACCTGTTTGCGAGCGGGATAATAAAATACTCATTTGCATGAATAGTTGATACATTCATTTATTGCAAAATCATTCAATGTATCGAATAATTTATAATAAAGAATTGCAATTTCCAAATCGATCCAAGCTTTAAACTCCATGAAATAAATAATTTTGTTGAATTTTGATTGGAAGTACATTTTTGATTAATTAGGTACTTTAGAACAGAGGTTTGGAAGTTTAAGAGCAATTAGTGAAAATTTTCGCTGAAGTAAGTTGAAACGCTCAACGTTATTTTACATCGAAAACAGCAGAATTAAATGGAAGAAATTCTCAGGATAGATTTTATGTTCAGTTGTTTCAAAACAATATGGCCCAGTTATGATACAGTATTCATAATTCATGTAGGAAGTTACAGAGCTGCTATACACTCAAGAGAACAAATCTCCAATTGAACAAGATTGAATAAAAATGTTGGTTAAAAGATGTTTAGTGTGTCCAGTTGATGATAATAGTAATAAATAACTTAATTCGACTAATTGATTTCATTATATACATGCCATCTATGTACAAGAGTAATATTATTATTGCATAAATCCATTACTCTCAGTAATATATTACATTATTTGTGATACAAGAGACTACATTTCACATTCTTACATTCTATGGCTAGAAACGCTCTTATTAAATATCACTTGCTACAGACAAAATCTCCATTGTTCAGTAGCACCAAAACCTAGGAGATTACCAAAGACATTCAAACTAAAATTAAACGATTGAAAAACTAATCTTTCAAACATAAAATACCTAATTAAGTTTCCCTTAAACTGAATTGCTTATAAAAGTCCTGTATAAAATAATAGATCCAACTTATCTTCAAGTTAGATACAACGTTTTAATAAACTAGTTTGTCTTCAGCAATTTCCTAGCAATTAACCAAATGGCTTCCAGTTCTCCCAAAAGTGGATGGAGATTTGAAACAAATTCTTATTAAAATTTAAATTGGAACAATCTTTGATAAATAAAACACAATCGTAAAAAGGTTACAAGTACACTACCGCTAGCGGTTCGTAAGAACAGAATAAGTTACAATGGGTACATGTTTCAATGAATGAGGACATAATGAAATCATAACTTTCGTGAATCTGAGCCTTTTAGGTCGCGAAACCTATTGAACCATTATCGAAAACTAAAAATATATTTATTCTAAGATTGTTTAGATTTTGTTCATTATGCATTCACCACAACTTTTACAATAATATTAATGCATATAAATAAAAGTCACATTTTCAGTGAGAAGACACGCTATAATCTAGTACATTTTCAATTTTACATACAGTTCATACCATTGGCGGAAATTTGTTGCAATGAAGAATTAGAATTTTAAATTTTCGAAGGAAATAAAGTTAATTTTCAAAGTGAAAAAATAGAGAGGTTTTCCTTTTAAAATTTGCAAACAGTTGATACCATTAGCGGAAATTAGGCTATGGAATTATGGCTATTATTTAGGCGGAAAAAAATTGTACAAAACAATAAAGTATTTACTGTAATGTTAGAAAGAAGCTTCAACTTTCATATTTATTGATGATCATTTTCATATTCAATTTTCAATGAAAATAACAACGTTTTAGATACGGGACTCTCCACTTGTACGCGATTGGATTGGACGATGAGAATGGATTAAAATCGAAAACTTTCTTCGGAAGTTTGAGTGGCAATTGCAAATCAAATTGTTGTGCGTGAAATTTGAATGGGCTAATGAGTTGAAAAGATTATTATTGAATTTAAAATTTAGTCCAAAACAACGCTAAGAATAGCTTCAGTAAAATTCAATTCACATACTCATTAGTTCAATTATCTAACTTCAAAATCATTGAATATTTAGTAAGAAAACATTTGAGGCTATTTTTTACAAATGTGAAAGACTTTACAGCTAGTAATAATATTACAGTTTACACAATATTGCAAAATAATTCTTCGTCACGACTAAATAAGAAGATTTCCAAGATAAAAATGGATAATATTGAAATTTAATGTTTTGCTATCAATCTTAACCTTATCAATCAATAACTTCCAATGTTTGTTCATTTTGTTTTTGTGTTTTTTTTTTAATAACAGGTCATTTTACAATGAAGAACGGCATTAGAAGAATGCATTCCAAGATTTCTACTTATTTTTTATCAAGTATTAATTTTTTTAACATGTCTTCCAAAATTCGAAAATACATCGAAATGATAGACAATCAAAGTATGTAATGACATAATCTCTGAAATTATAGATAGATAATAATCAGTCACATCTTATAAAAGTTAAATTTCATAAAAGCATGCTTTCTCTATGATTAAACTGAATTGCTAAATAAAAGAAATTATTTTCACAGAACACTAAAAATCAAATTAAACTGGAAGACTATTTGAATTTTGCATCAACTGTGTGAAGCTTTAGTATCACATACAATTCTAAATAAATATTGATGAATGCTATTCATGGCTTGAAAACTCAGTGATATGGAGTGAGTCTGTGAGCAGATAAATAAGTTACTGTTATTAGCTAGCTAGAAGTTTTATGAAATGTGTACCAAAATTAGTTGCATTCGTATCAAAATAAGGCGAGATGGAACCCAACCGTAAGGGTCTTCCCATAAAAAGCCATACGAACATAATATAGGAGCATTCGTTTGATGAATCACAGAGCTCTAGTTGGAAATGTAAAATAACTATGAGCTAGGCTAAATAACAGATTTTTGTCTGTTATTTGAAGTAATCGAAATCGAATAACCAATTCCACACTTAAATGTTTCGACTATTCGCCGTGAACAAAGAGATTGAATCTAGGGAGAATACGGAATAAAAATATAATTATTCTTTCACAATATCAGGCGAAAAGTGGAAGCGTTTAAACCTATATTGAAAAAATGAGAACAACCTTTACTAAAAGTTCCAAAAAATTATTTTTCTAGTAGTCTAACAATTGAAGACATCTGTCTCTATTTAGTCTCAAAAATGAGATTTACGTCCCTATTGTTATTCAATAAATAATTTTATAAAATCGATGAGTTAATGCCCATGTCTTGATAGAAAACATTAATTGTGATCTCAAGTCTTAAAAAACATTCAAAATAAAATCAGAACTAAGAATGTAGGAGATAGACGTTTAGTGTAATTTTAATTGGAAAATACAATGATTGAAAATGAGAATACAATGATTGAAAATGTTCAAATGATTTCCCTGATTAGATTTTTTTGACTGGTAAAAATTGCGCTCAATCTATAACATCAATATCGAATATACAATGATTTATGGTACATCAAATACCACATTATGCCATGATAATATGGCACAAATATTTACAATGATGAAAATTATGGTTAAATGTATGATTTATTCATATTTTTATCGATAATAGAAATTGAACACTTTTTTGTCAGATATATTTAGACATTGCAAGTATTAAATGAACAAGACACACTCATTCGGTATTATTTTCTCTGATTAATATTGTTTTCAAAAGAAATCCAATAACTCACAATCTGAACAATTTCTAAAAAATAAAACTGAAGACACTTGAAGACGTAATTGCTTTTTTGATATTTTCTATTAAATAAACAACTTCTTTGCAACTATTGATCATTACTTACAATTTCTAAGCCGATGTTGTACTTTAAATCTATATTTCTACAACAGAAAAATCAAAAGTTAAAAATAAAAATCGAATGAATATATTAAATTAACTAGCTATCCTTAGAAATACATTAATAACAAAGATATTACAATGATTTACAGGTTCAATACCTGAGACTCCAATAGTTTATACAGCAATGATAGTTCTTCGAAGCACACAACCTTATACACAGTTTCTCATACGTCGCATTGTCACTCACACTTTTCAAGTTTGTTTGTTTATTTTACATGAGTCCTTTCGAGGTTTCATATTTATATAAGTAATAGCAAACCGTAATGTACAATTAACAAGTAAATTCAACTATAAAATTCATTATAATGACTCTTCAAAGGCGGCCATCACATCACTCTGCATGTTCATATCGATCTGTCCAGCCAGCTGCAAACCACCAAACAACTCATTCAGTCAAACTAATATTTTCAACAAGAAAGTATATAGACAAAGTTGATTGGCAATATAAATATAACTGAATAAAAAAATCAATTTATAGACTCAGAACAACTTGAACTTACCATAGAATTCTAATTGGTCATAAATTAATAGGGAAAAATCTTTGTTTCGACTCGATACAGGCTAATAATAATATAATTATATAATTTAGTTTATATTCAATCTAATTTTTATGATTTTTCTGTGTTATGAGGACAATAATGGAGTTTCCCTAGTGCCCTCTCATACTGTATCTTTTCAATAAATAAAAATAATCCCTAACTTCTGAGATTCGAGAGAATGGTAACGAGATACTAGATTCATGATGACATTAACCAATATTGGACATTTTATCAGATATTCTTCACAATTCTGTTGTTGGTTTATTATAAACTGTATTGACACTGTTCATGATGACATTAACCAATATTGGTAAATATTTTTCAGCAAAAAACTGTTGTTGTTGGTTTATTATAAACTGTATTGACACTGTACCGTATAGAGACGAATAGAGAAATAATTGATTTGATTGGCCTACTCACCGCCTCTCTCCTTCTGCGCTCCTGCTCTCTTAGCCTCTGTCTCTCTCTCTCGGCAGCTGCCTTGTCGGAATTCGAGTGTCCGGGACTAGAGCTGTCCTCGGTGTTGGACGAGGCCTTCACGTCCTCTATCCGCGATAGTTCGGCGGCCACCTTGCGTGCCTTCTCCAGCGCCTCCTCCTCTTCTCTCTCGCGTCGCTTCTCGTTCTCCAGCCGCACTCGCTCTCTCTCCGCCTGCTCTTTCTGCACCCGCCTCATTTCTTGTTGCTCAATTAGTGCCCGTTGCTGCAAACAAAACAAGCAATTATTGACTTGCACTAGAATTATTCCCCTCCATTGCCTGGCTAACCATAATGAGCATTAGGTCAGAACCATATATTTGCTCATATATAAATTGTTGCATTGCACTATATACCTCAGCTGTAATCTACAAATGTTTATCCAGCATTTTAAAGATTCTTCTCAGCTGATTGTTATTATAGTAAAAGGTTGAGATGTCAGATCATTTAACCACGTTACATCATTTCAATAACATAGTTGATGATCATCCACCTCTGCTGATTTTGAGCAAATGCTCAAACTAATTTTTGAGCAGAGCATAAGCTCTGCTTTTATTCATAGAAAATAGCATATGCTCTTGAGCCATTGACAAACAAACAAAACTAGAATTATTATCGATAAGGTCGAGCGCACACCAAATGAAACAAAACATTTTATTTCTTTATTTATTGAGTAATGTACAAATAATACTAAATGGAAGGTTCAACAGGGTTACGCCCAAAACTGTCCCTCTTCAAATTTAGAAAACAGTCCAAAATCAAGGTTATGTTGCATATCTTTTAAAGTCACAAATTTTCACTCCAAAACCAAATTTTCAAGCAGTTTCGTTTCGACTATAATTGTTTGCTTTAGACCAGTGACAGGTTTCGCATTTTAATAGGGGAGACCGACGCACACCGTACAGACAAAACGTTTTGTTGTTTCAGTCAGTTCGTACTTTAAAACGCAAGACCTTTACAGATCAACATTTGTCATAGAAAATCAATTTAGTTGAAAGCAAATGTTACCTTTTTGGCGTTTTCTTTGGCTTGTTTCTTGAAGGCCAGAAAACTGTCAGCCATGGATGACTTGAGGGAGGCGGCGGGTTGAGGGGTGGTTACCACCGATGTGTGGGGCGGCGACTGAGCTAGCGAAGACCACGAACTTGCGTTCTTCAGGTTCTGTTCTGTAGGCTACAAAAACACACAATTCTCAAATTCAAATAACAATTTATTCCCAAAATATTTACAAAACAAAATAGATTATACATGCATTTAAAAATATATATGAGAAATCCCCCTACAAGACTATACGTCTTGTGTATTCTACAGTAGTTTTTCTTCAGTCAATACAATAGTATTTATTCAATTATTTAGTATAGATTTAAATATTCATTATTACAGAAGTCTATTTGTAACGGGACCAGACAATTTCATCGTCATAAAAGGAAAGAAATCGTTTAGGAGAGGACGATTTTTTCAAAACACAACGTCACTGTATCATGCCGCGTTTAAAAGTTTCAAGTCAACAAGTTTTGAGTAAATTTTTGAGATATTTCAAGTATAACATTGTTATACCGGTTATACGCCATCCGCCAAACTAAACAAACACACACCCAAATATAGAGGGATTGAAGCAGAAATCGTTACAGAGTCGAAGAACTGTAATTCAATTTTTTGTAACTGTGTCAGCATTTACAGCACAATGTTGTAAACCAAACATGCGTGTAATAAATTTTTTATTAAATAAATAAAATACATAAATAAATAGGCATAAAAACACTGATAGATTGCTAGAGCATATTTTGAGCTCAAAGAGCATACATTCAACACGAAAATAAAATTAAAAGTTGAAAGTTGTTCAATACCTTAGGCTTGAATGAAGAAGGGCCGAAATTCGGATTGGAAGGTGTTGAGTTCTTGTTGAGATCGGTAGTTGGTACCATTGCCCCTGAGGTTGGTATCACGGCTGGCATTGGCAATTGATTCATTGGCATCGACTTACTCAACAGACCTACAAATAAAGAATGATACAAAAACTTTTAACCGATTATTTATTGAAGACAAGGTTATTAAAGCTCAACTTTTTAAACGTTCCAACAACTACATAAGTTGAATAAATAGCTAGTTATTTATCAAATATTTTATAAATAACTATAATACATAAATAGAATATAATCAGTTAAATAACTTCAATAACCAAAACCAAGCAAGCAAGCCAACACCATCAATTGTTACATTGTTCAATTTTCTGTAGCAAATAATTATCAACAAAACTTCATGACATTTCACCATTAAATTGAACATGATTAACAGTATTTACCAGAAAATTACTTTTTCAGAAAAATTTACTGTTCTTATTGCTTCATTGGAGAGCTATTCATTTTTCTGGACAACTACCAACTAAATACCCAGCAACATTTTCGAAATAAATCAAATTCTACCATCGCTGATTATTAATTTTTTCTTATTTCATGTATTAGCCGTTTTGTGTCATCCATTGGTTGATATTGTATATGTCAGAAATGTATTAAATGTCCCATGTAGTAATCCCCTAATTATTTGAACCGGATAAGAATAATTATTTGTAATTGGATAGAGAAAGTTTTCATATTCAATATTGTTGATTAGTATTGACGTGCAATGTTAGCAGATTTGCATAATTAAGGAATACCGTAGTATCAATCATATTGATATTCCATTATTTTAAAATTGTGGAAACATTTATTTAACTGAACATAAAGAATGAGCAAATAATAAAAGACGATGTCTCATGATTTAACGAAGGTTTCATTGCATAGAAAGTAAGTTCTCTTTATAAAATGTTGTCATTCCGGTAGAAAAATTCACTAGTATTTATCGATAAATAAAATTGAGACGAAAGGTGAGTGAAAAAGTAAAATAAATAGAAAAAGTAAACCCTTTCCCAAGTTCAATTAAAGAATTTTAGTTCCCCAAACAAATAATAGACAGTAAATGAATAACGATTTATTGTATCATAACAAAGATTATTAGCCTATTACATATGGTACTGAAATTTTCGGCTGCAAGGCCTAATAATTTCAAAGTTTACCAGATATTTTGAATTCACCATTTTTCAATGAATTATTGTATAATAAATTTGTATTTGTGATTAACTTTCTATAAAACTGCTGTTTGGGAAATCATTGATCGAATAATGTCTGCTGAATTGTGTCTAGTGAGCAGATTTTTGAAACAAGCTCCTCGACCTAATCCCTCAGCTTACTTGGAAATCAACTTTTCTACATTTTTCGCATAAGAATAGTTTTTACGCAATTTTCTGTTTCATACCCATTTATCTTTCTAAAAAAACATCATAAATATTTTACTATATAATATTGTATTACAGGATTAATCACGTGCACGTCCGATTTAGACGTTGGCACGAGATTTTCAAGTTGGCTCGACAACTAATGATAATCTCTATCAGTAGCGCACCCAGGATTTCCTTCTGGAAGAGGTTTTCGGGTTTGGAGATTTTTGTGACCGGGGTGTTTGTGATATTGAGTTGACCAACCGATTTTTCAACTCAAAATTTTCGGCTCTGGGGGGTTTTTAAACCCCAAACCCGCAGTTCACACAGGTCTCTATATTCTTAAATATCCTGAGTCGTGTCTCATATGGTCAGGGGAGATTTTTTCCTTCCGTAAATTTGATCACTTTTCAAATATATAGTGCCTTGAATATGTAGACAAAAAATGATGAACACTACCCAATATTGAAGAAAATTGAGAATACCTCGATTTCAGTATTTTTATAGTCTCACTCTTCAAGAGAAACCACATTTCGAGCTCAAGTCGTCTTGTTCAAGCATCACAAATATTTTATAGAGCTAGCCAGGAAGAATCAGTTGAATTTCAATTTACTACAAACAACTTTCCATTACTTTAACGAACAACTTCTCAAATGAGAATTTTTCTTGACTTCTCAACAGCTTCTCAACTTACCGCAGGTGCTTTCGATTCAAGTTCTTAGTTACAATGCTTTTCAAATTACCCGGTTTTACAGAATTATATAGTTGTTTGCATTGAGTAGCACCATACATTTCATTAGGCTTATCATCTTAAAAAAGTTTTCTTTAACGAGTGGAATCACTCTTCTCTTGAAAGATGATAATAATTGATCAATCAAGTTTTTATGAAAAAATGTTATATTAATCTACACTTCTATTTAATCCTCCAATCCTTTCTATTCAGTCGCATATATTAATAAATTCACAGAAAGATTGGGAGACAACAGACTCAATTCAAACTGATTCTGTCTGCCTGATGTGTTTGTTCAAAATAGAACAAGTATTAGTGGCTAAACCACTTATGAAAGTGAAACCCTGGATACCGTATTGATTTCAATAATTCAATACAGAATAATACTTGTATTTTGGATAAACGATCATCAGTTATAATTGAACGGTACAGCTTCTGTATTCATCCAATGAATACTTTCTTATTATTGTTTATGAATAATAAAATGGAATTCATCAACAGTGAATTTATGAAATTGTATTACTCCATAACGAAATTCGTCTCATCTCCGTCGACTATCACTATCAATGCAAAAGAGATAGTCTATTCAAGTTTGGACGGAATTTTTTCACTAGTTACTTCAGAAGTTGATAATATGAACTTGATGTAAAGATGATTCAAGAAATGTTTCAAATTTGAAAAAATATCATACTTATCTTTTTTTGGAAAGCTTGTGTGTAATCGTCATTTTCATATTAAGCTTATGATGAAAAATGTAATGGCTTGTAACTAAATTAATTCACTATTGTTAAAATTTTGAATTTTTATAGATTTTATATCGAGTAGGAAATTATGAAATGTATTATATTGTTATGTACTGTACTCGAATTTTGTTGGCTTTCGCGACTGTGATACTGTAACTGTACTCAATAAGTTTTAAAGAATAAGATTACTACGAACATGCTTTACAAGCACTTGGCTGAAATTCGAAAGTGCTCAAGGCAAACCTGATATAAGACTTTGATAATGTATTCCAACCACTCTCAGACATTTCTTCCACATATTAAAACGAATCAACTCAAAAAAGAAAGGGATTATGGTGACAATGATTGAGAACATGAATATTTTTGCGGCTGGTTATTTTATTGTTTTTCAACAGAATATTATTCCAAGATGATCAACCGAATTGACTTCTCCAGATTTTGCTGATAATTGATTTGAAAAATGTCATGCTATTGGTGAGATTCAAGAAGGCATGCAAATAAGAATAGAATATTACTAAAAGATTAGGATAACCACCACCATTTGATTTCATGACTACGCAAATACATAAAAAATACTCTACCACTAAATATTAAGTCACATCTTTTTTATATGAAAACGAAAACCAAATCACATCGCGTTTAAACTACATCAAATAGGCTTATAACAATAACAATTATCTTCTTGAATGGAAATGTAGGTAATAATAACTATCAGCAAGATAATAAATAGCTCCATTTTATCATCTACAGCTATTCATTGAATTTTTTCAAGAATTCAATCAAAGAAATAACAATATTGCAGGATAATGTAAAAGAGGCATAAAAACAAACATTATACATGTTTAAGCGTACAAAGTACCATACATGAGTTGTTTGATTATAGCCTAAAAATATTATGCAGGTTAAACCTCTATGAACTAAATTTCAATAATGAAAGAAGAGCTTTGCTTATCCAAAAATAATAAAATACAATAAATGATTAATTTCAGGTACAAAGATAAAAGCTATCTTTTCACGCTAATTATACATTTTGATTGTTATAACGATACACAATTCATTTTTAGACTCCCCCTTTGAACATTTTTCACTAGTAATAACACTAAATCGTGATCACAGGGGTAGAAAATTATGATAAGGTTACATTTACATCTAATTCTGAATAAGTAATACCTCTAATAGGTTTCATTTTAATTGACAGCTAAATCCATTAGTTTACAAAATCTGTAACACAATACAAATAACATTAATAGTAAACGTTAAAGTGGCCTAACAGATTTTTACAAAGCGAATCAATCATTGTTGAAGTTTTCTCGTAAAAATAAATTTCACAATATGAAAACCCAATTGACATTACTGTAGAAACTACTTTCTAATACTAGTCATAGAAATAAGATGGCCATCAACTCCAGAAATGTCACAAGCCTGACTGAAGAGAAAACTGACATATTTTTCAAAGAGTTAGACAGATCGTCTAAACATTTATAATAATAAGTATCTATAATATTATGATTGGCCATTTTATTTTACCTACAACTTCGGCCTATTTTACCTACAGTACAAAAATTGAAATGGGATTATAAAATGCTCCCGAAGATTCAAGAATCAATCTTTGTAGTTGATTCATCGACTACAAAGTGATTGAATAATTTTATATTTTTAATCTATCATTTAGTATTCTTGTCTGAATTTCTCAATCATATTCAGAGTTATCAGGAAAATTAAATTCCTACACACAAATGATATAATATTATAGCCAATGAATGATTATGGAAATGAACACAGTTCACCCCATGATAGCCAGAATGAAGAAATATACCAACTACCCAGAAATAGTTAAAGAAATGAAGAATATTTTGTTAGAAAGTGTCCCATACAGAGTTGAAGAATTTATTACATTTTTAACTAAGAATCGCGCTTCTTTTTATAAATAATTACTGCCTTGATTAGAATGAAGTCTCCTTCCAATATGATTTTAACTCCATTATATGTGTCCTATTTGTTCTGATATTTCCTATTTTATTTTTATTTCATCATCCACAAAATTTGAAAATGTTTACTATAGGCCTACTTAGTATCATTTGCCACATTCAATGTTGCTGAGCATGGACTTGTCTCGTATTTGATTTGGGTTTGGCCTAACCTCTTCAAGAAAGAGTGCCCAAGAAAAATTATTTGAATATGAGTAAATAAATAATTTCCAAGTGAGTTGTTTGTTTAGTCAATGTGCATCGAACCTTCGGCAATAAAGGCAGTCATTCAATTCAATTCAATTCAATTCAACCTTCAGCCTACAAACTAAGTCAGTAAGGTGAATTAGGCCTGCAAGTATTTACCATCGGCTGTGGCATGCGTTGGAGGCGGCGGCTGTTGGTGAGGCGGGGGCGGGGGCGGCAACGAGCTGAGCAGCGTCTTCTCTTCTTTGGGCTCGTCGTCGTCGGGCAGCGGATCAAACACGGAGGGCAGAGGCGGCAGTTGCGAGAGCGGCAACTCCGGCTTAATGTTGTGCAGCATTGCGTCCTGGTGGAGGCCACCAGTGGCGGCCAGTAGTTGCTGCTGGTGACTGGCGGCAAGTGATGGCGCCACCATCGCCACCGGAATCTGATCGACCAGCTGTTGCGGCTGCGCCATCGAGTGCGGCGGCTGCAGTTGCGGCAGCGGCTGCGGCGGCTTCACGTCCTGCGGCGGCGGCGGCGGCTGCAACGGCTGGCCGCCAATCACAAGCGGCTTATCGTCAATCAGCGCGTCTACTGCAAACACAATAGCAACATAACACATGAATTATTAATGAAATATCTATCTGCCAATTTTTAACAAATATTATAATACAATAAAAAAGAGAAAGGAAAAATCAATGATAAACAATTCATAAATCTTATGAAGTTTGTGTATCTAAGGCGTTCAGAGTTTCCAGTTAAGGACAAGCATGTATAACTGATGGTTGTCTATAGAGTAAGGGGTGGAAGTCACTATAGTGGCAACAGTGCACAGTGGAACCTGTGACCTTGAGCGGTTCATTTTCGTGTGGTCCACTTTAGCAACTACAGCGCTTTGATTATGTGCGATTCTATTTAGTTCCATTTTAGTTTTTCAAAATGGATCAGATTGAACTAGAATCAGTTTTATAATGTAGTAACTATTTCGAAATAGTTTACATGACGATACAAGTTTCAAATTCTATTTCAAAAAGGCAGCTGTTTCGATTTCAATTGTGAAACTATAATAATTGAATTATAACATAGTCGTAGGTAAACTATCATTACAAATCGAAACCTGCGAAATACTCACTGGAGTCGAGCGGTTGCGACATGATAGCAGCGGCTACAGAGGCGGCGGCGGCGGAGGCGGCATTAGTGCCGTTGTTGGTCGGAGGCAGCGCTAGCTGTGGCGCCGGAGGCGGCTGAATAATGGAGGGAGCCATGACGGCGGCCATTGTGGTCTCGACCGCGGGCGGCATGGAGGGGTGAAGGGGCGGCTGCGCCAGGGGCTGTGGGGCGGCGGGGGCGGGCGCCGGGGCCGGGGGCGGTGGCTTTCTGACCGGGGCCGGCACGGCGGTGGCTAGCGATGAGGGTCTAGCCGGCTGTTGCGGCAGTATGTGGCTAATCACTGGTTGAGGCTTTTTTACTACTGCAAACACACAGAATGCAACTGTGAGCTTTTTCATTGGTTTACACGTTGCCATTGGCACATGCAAGTCGACTTGCAAAAAGTGATTAGGGTTCCCCAATCGACCAACACCTTAGGCAGCTCGTACACCGGAGCAATAAGCAATAGGCAACTAGCAACATATGGATCATATGATTGTCTACTCTATACAAACCAATAGTTCAATGCACACCGAAACAGCTGTTTCAGGTGTGCATTGGACTATTTGTTTCTATAGAGTAGACGATCATATGATCCAAATGTTGCTTATTGCCTATTGCTTATTGCTCCGGTGTACGAGCTGCCTTAGGCTAGTGTATTTCACAGGTTCCCATAGGAATATGCTAGTCGACTGGCACATGCCATTGGTGATGTGTAAACCAAGGCATTACTCTTGCCTTGGAAGGTGGCGACGGATGTAGACATGTGGAGATGGAGGAAATGGGGAAATTGATAAGGAAAGAATTGGGGCATTAGGGTGGGAAATAATAGGAATTCTCTAGATAGGAGAAAATCGAGAGCATAATGGGTGTCAATTAAGATAAGCGACTGCTGTAGATATATGATGGTGTTGGAGGAAAGAGGGAAATGTGATGGAATTGAGTATAGGGGTAGGAGATGATATGAGCTATAGAATAAGATATAATAGGAATTTTAGGGAAGAAGAAAATCAAGAGGGAAATTGGAATCAGGAGTTGGAAAGGATCATACACAAGAATAATGTTCGTGGAGATTAAAGAAAGAGTCGAAGGAGGGAATTTGAATTGAGATTGTGAGGGAAAAAGATTGAAGTATGGTATTACATATCATCAAAGGTGACAGTAAACGAGAGAGATGACTTTTAATCTATAAACTTTTTCACAATGTTCAAATTCTACAAAAAATCATCAACTATGACGCACTCGTATCAATGCTGGAGTGTGGATGGATTCTTTTACACTTTGAACATTGTAAAAAGTTTTAATGAGGTATATATTTTCTTCGATAATTACAAAATATTGTTTGAGTTCAACATGTTCAACATATTTTTCTATTCTCTTGAATTACCGTATATCATTATATTGTACTGAACTTTGTAATGTGATCCAAATCTTTAAAAAATGAATTATTATTTATTTAGCGTATGGCTGTGGCGAGAGCGTAGGGTTGTCTTCATCGCCATATGTCCCTTGATAGGGAATATGGTGAAAGTTTGTTTTCCGTAGAAAACAGACATTCATAAAAAATGAATTATTTTGAGGTGATTTATTGTCACTCCAGATGCCTTAGCATAATTAACCAACTGCAGGCTTCTAGACGGGCTCGGTAACTGTGGTACAGTATGTAAAGGTGCGGCGCGGCATTTTACTTATTTTAAAGAACCATAAGTCAAAAAGTATTAAAGATAACAACTTAATTTTTTTATTTTTACAAAATGCTATATTTAAAGTTTTGTTTGGTTCACTTACAAGCTTATTTCTTGAATATAATGTCTTTTAGGTGACCTCCACGTTGTTCAATGCATTTTGTAAGTTTTGCTCTACCTTTTCAAGCATATCTGGACCAATGTCGACAATTGCAGCGCGAATGTTGTTCTTTAGCTCAACTCGGGTCCTCGGACGATTGGCGTAAACTACGGATTTCAGATATCCCCACAAAAAATAGTCACAGGGGGCTAAATCCGGCAAGCGTGCTGGCCACTGGAGATCACCCCTTTGAGAGATGAGTAGTCGTGGAAAGTGTTCGCGCAAGAGATCCATTGACGCCTGCCGTGTGAGGAGTGGAACTAACTTGCTGAAGCCACACATTTTGTGGAAAAACTCTTCAATCATCCGCGTGTACCGTTCCGAAGTGACTGTAACTGCCCTATCGTCTCTGTACCGTCCTATCTGCAAACCGCCTGCCTTACTCTCTACGTTTTCTGGTGTTCTAGTGGTTCTTGACGGACCTGGATTTGGTTGCCAAACACTACCGGTATTCTTAAAAATATCCACCCACTGAATGATTGATGTTCGACCAGGAACACGTCCTTTGGGCGCGACATTAAACTGTTTCCTAAACGCACGCTGGGTTGCAATGATGAAACGACTGTTGAAAATGTATGCAGACACTGCGAACGCTAGCTCCCCTCTTGACCACTGCATGGCCGCAACTAACCTAGACTGAGTAAAATTTTAAACTCCACCCATCTGATTGCAAATGACCCCAACCTCCTACGACCGATGGCCGCTGCGTAGCGCGTAATTAAAATAAGTAAAATGCCGTGCCGCACCCTTTACTATAAATGGTATAACAATACTAGATTATAATACTACATACTTTGAATAGTATAATATTATGAAACAATAAACAAATCTGTCCAACAAAGTTACTACAGTACTCACCAGGCTCGGTAGGCGTGGTGAGGTTGGGTGGTAACGGTTTGAGATCGACCTGCGGCTGCTTGTTGACTATAGTTGCGTTGCCGCCGCCGCCGCTCGTCGAGACAGTCATCACCGCAACGGTTCCCGTCGCCGCCCCCGAGGGCAGCACGCTGTTATTCATTGTGCCGCCCCCGCTGCCTCCCAGCGCTACTGAGTTGGGCGTGTCCGACTGCCAAAAACACAAAATAAGCTTAAAATTCTCAAGTCACTTCAAAAGTTTAACATAGAATATCGGCTACAAAATTAACCTGCGAAATAAGTAGAAATCAATATGAAAACAAAAAATCCATAACCCTATGCAGCATTTACACGTTGCCAGTTCACTGACATCGGCGACAAAATTAACCCTATGCAGCATTTAGACGTTGCCAGTTGACTAGTTTTCAGTGTTATTTCTGGAATTTTAGGTATAGGAACGCTTATTTTTATAAATGGTATTAAAAGAGGCGTTACAGAATAATAAGCCCTATTAGATCTTGAAAAATATATTGGAATGATTATAAAAATAAAAAAACAATCGGTATATTCCAGTAGTTTCATTTTTTTATGAAATTAAAATGGAATTGATCAGTTGACTAGTTTTCAGTGTTATTTCTGGAATTTTAGGTAAAGTAACGCTTATTTTTATAAATGGTATTAAAAGAGGAACATGAACATGAACAACACTTACCACATGATTTGAAGCTTTCTTTGATTTCTTCCTCGGGGGACGACCGGTTCTGCCTAAAATTTGCAATCAAACACTCTCTTGTAAAAATTGAACAAGTACACGATCACATAAGTTTGATTACCAAGTCCTGTGTTGTTTCATGCGGCCAAATTCTTATTTTGTAAGATATAAAAAATCCAATATTTTATTGTATTTCAATTCGTAGAAAAGGTGCAAGGGTATCAGTGGTCAAAGTTAGAGTAGACAGCCCCATTCAAATAGTTTTGAGATACGGTACTCCCAAAGAGTATTGAATAGAAATTTTTGATAATATTCTATACATCTAGGATAAATAGATATTCTAGCATCTAGCCAATCGTAGTTCAATTGATTTGATTCATTACCAGTCCGCAAGCATTTCATTTATTAAAATTTGTATTTTTTTATATTATTCATATAATTGTATAGTAAAAAATGTTTTTATAAAATTTTGATTTTGAGTTTAAAAAAAATTGTTGAATGCAAGTACATACTCATTCAAGGAATTTCTACTTGAATTTGAGATGTCAAAAGGAAGGATGGGAAGTTAGGCTTCTTTCACACCAGTACGGGCCGGGCCCGGATTTGACGGGATGAAAATGTTTGACATATGAATCATATGGGTTTAATCAAATGATTTAGTTTGAATGTACCCATTAAGATAGGTAATTCATCCCGTCCGATCCGGGCGGGATAAATCGTTACAAAGATTTATTGACAAATACTTATACCCTTCTATAGGTAGTCAGAAACCTTTAAAAATGAAAATCGAATAGAAATATTCAATAACTTTTCTGCTCAATATTCTTTGGGAATACATTATGTGTAGCAACGATAAGGATCATTCCATTCGGTTGTACCACTTCTGTAGATAGTATTAATATAGTATTTGTAGTATAGTACTTATAAAAGTCCCCCATTTGGGTAAAAAACTTCTATTGAATTGAAGCCACAAAATTTGAAGGCTTGCTTTTACAACAGGCTACTGTATGATCAAATTAATGATTTTTATCGTAATAATGAGAATGAATGAAGCATAGAGGAACTTAGTGGTTCCATTGAATTTCTCATAAAATTTGCACCCAGCTATACATTATTAACATCAACGACACGGTGTGGCAATACCATTGATTAATTTGGTAGAACTACTTACTACCTTTCAGTTTTTTCAAACTCTTACCACCACCAATCAACACGGGTTTCTAATAATGTAATTCACTTTATGTAAAATTTCACTATCTATTGGTTAAAGTATGTTTACTATCACCTGAACCATTTTATATATTACAAAAATTATTAAATTATTCATGTACTATATATCCAGTTCAGTACCTTTCATTTTCAACTTACAAGATCATCACTAATAATTTAGAAAAATATTCAACATTTTATCAATGTTTATTCGAGTCAGTTGAACTGAGAAAAGTGTCAAACGATTATTCTTCTTATTTCAAAAGAGTTCATCACAAATACAAATTGCAACTCATCACAAATTCCAATAAATAAATGAATATTGACTTTCTTCAAGTGACGTTACTATTCTACTTTCCACAGAATTTTTCTTTTTAATTAAAGGAAACACCAATTTTCTGAAGAATTCAAACTTTCAGCGTGAATGGAAATTTAAGAGTTTAAAAAATTCCTAGTTTCTACAATAAATTCATAGACGTAAAAAATTGTTAAGAAGAGGATACAGTGAGAACTCTTCAATTTAAATAGGTTGAAATTTTATCTTATTATCGTGTGTCACAAACAAATGTTCGTTTGCAAACAGTGTTCACTCAAATGTGAGTTTAGCTTCACATTTAAGCTATAAATCCATTAATGTAATAGAACAAAACTTTATAAGTAAATTTATCTTTGATAACACTTTTTCACATCGAAAACGTATTGAATACACCAAACATGCACCAGTTTTCCAGAACCATAGTTTCCATCTAGAGAGGAGAAATTCAATTACAGCCAAATCGACAAATAGCATTTGGTCGTATCACTTTGGCCAGAAATGAGACATTTTTAATTGATAATTTAAAAAATTGAGTATTTCTAGCAAGACTAAGCCTAAATCTTATAATAACCGAACAAGTGCAGAATGTGTGAATTGAGGATCTCCGGAAAGGAAGAAAAAATTCCAACAAATCGAGTAGGAAAATGAATTAATCAATTCAATTATTTTTATTACTTCTTTTCAGTTTTATACTTTAATAATAACTGTTTACAGTCACTTACAGTCACTTAACTATTTTTATAAAAATTTACATTTATAATATATTACTATATCAATTGAGGGGTTCCAAGTTATCATCAACTGCAATGCGTACCAGCATAGCCCCCTTTAAACTACAGTAGTTTAAAGGGGGCTATGGTGCAAGCCATAAACAAATAATATATCAACTAGAATCATAAATAATAATTCAGTTGTTTCTTGATATTTCCCCAGTCAGTCAAGACAAACAATGTAACTCGACCCGAATTCATAAAATCCCATCTACATCATCACTCATACAACATTTCGACTATAACAAACTGACAGTTTGAAAAAAAAACACATTACACATTTATTCAAGAAATAGTCGCTACATTTCCAAATATTTACAGCACCCAAAATTGAAAAATGCTGGAGTTTCCTTGAAGAGTTAAGGCAGGATAACTTATAAATTATATTTTGCACACTTAATTGGGCATTTTTAAGAATAAAGAAAGCAACTAATGAAATCAGAGGGAGATATATATAGCTAGACAACAAGGAAGAGCTAAATACGTGTGATAAATAATTTAATTAGAAATGAAACAATTTAAAGCAGTGAATGACAGGTCACGCTCTTGTAAATAGAAATGTTTATTTTGAATAAAACCGAAAATACATTTTACATTATACCATTCTACTGTACAAATTTTGTATACATTGCTTGCATCTGTCTATCTCATACTAAGTCTGCAACAAATACATTACAGTACTGAAAACTTGGCCAGCGATAATTTTTGAAAATAAAAATATATGAGCAACATTTTTGCATGTCATTACCAAAAAACCCCGAAAAATGCATGATAGAAAATAACTTGGAGCTTTCAATTATTATTATAATGTTGAATGATAATCAAACTCCCCTAATGGTAAAATTCGAATTAATCTCTCAAAATTCCAACTTTCATCTCTCAAAATTCCTCAAATTATACAATTAAAATATGAAATAGTACCAATATAATTTACTTTTTACATATACATAACGATCAACTACACATGGGCAATGTAATGAGAAAGATTGCACTCGAGTAATAGCAACTGTAGTTCATACTGATTTCATCATTAAAACTTACGAAAACCCATGATTGAATCGATAGCCTTACTTATAAAAATGCCACAATCTCCAATTCAAGAATATAGTTCAGCTAGAATTCAAATTTTATATCCTTTCAATACAAATATTAAAAATATCACGAGTCCCGCTTGGCAAGAACTTCAAGTATCAATTTGCTTGAATTTTTCAACGTCCAAGTTTATAAATTCAGATAAACTTACAGTCACACTTTGTACTGACAATTAACAGCAAATGATGAGAACGGAAAAATGAAATTGAAAGTAAAAAATGGACTAGATAACATGACTTCAAAACGCAACACGCTTCTATGAAAGTAACGAATGAAATAGTATTACAATCGCTAACAATATTTCAAAAATAATATCTTCGTAAAAACTGTCATACCTATTAATGAGATACAAAAGATGCCTGTAAGCTCTGAAGTCTATCGTTAAAACAACACACATATATGTGCTGATAAAAGAGACAAAAAGCCTTCATTTACCAATTAATACTCTTTTTAAGTATACATTTAACGCATACTTCAATATACAAACACACAAATATAATCACTATCACACCCAGCGCAAATACCATTATCTACTAATGAGTCAGTTATCAATGTCTTTATATTTAATCATTTTTTTATATTTTACATTTGCTAGTTTAATAATACTTACTTGTGGCTTTTGAAAAGATAAAAAAATATAAATTAATGAGTAAATAGTAGTAACAAATTGAAAGTATTTCAACTAAGAAATTGCAAGGCCGAATATTCACTGAGCTACCAAAGTGTAACAAAACTTCCAGAATTCTATTCCGAGTCACGAACACTGTAATGCATGCTAGCAATGGATTCAAATAGTTTCTGAATGACAGATTAACAGAATTATTCACGGATTCCTTCAAAAGATTTGATCATTGTAAAACGGAAGGAAGCTTCACTGAAATAAGATGGTTTTTGAGGGCATCGATTGAATTAGTTGTTGCTCAACTTTGTTTAACCTGAACTGCAATTAAGTTCAAGACATTTCAATTATTTTCATTATTTATTCTACGTGTACAGCTTTCTGTATGAGCAGGAAAAAATTACAGTAATCTAATTTTGATGTGTCAAAAGTTATCAGAACAATAAAGCATGGAAAATTTGTGTTTTAAATAGAGATGTTGTGACTCGAAAGAGACTGGATAGTGGATCAAGCCACACAATCATCAAGTTACTATTGAGAAGCTCAGTGAGTATAAGGTCTAACTACCGATAAGTCTGGAGGGATTCAAACTATCTAATATACAAAAGTTATCAAATATGAACATAACTAATATTTATCACTACAATTATAGATTGTGCTTCAATTTAAAATACCAGTAAGTTATTTTCTTGAAACTTAAATAATATCATACAGAACGCTGACCAATTTTTACAACAGTTTAGAAACTAACAAGGGAGTACATACATTTACAATTCGATATTCATTAGTATCAGGCCAAGAAAATTACTCGCTAAATGATAATCTCAAATTGTGTAGCCGCAATATCAAGACTTTGAAAAGGTTATTGAAAACCTTACGCATTCATTGAATTGTATGAAATATTTCATAAATAAATATGGCAACTTTCGATTTTTACAATATTTTGAGTACAACAACCAAGAGTGATGCATTATGGAAACGTTTTCCAAAACTTGATCATAACATCGTGTACTTTGATTCTATAATGTAATTTAGCATTACATTGACCGTTAAAAAATTGACTATCAGTGTGAAACGATTCTATCAGTGCTTTTGATCCTATTAGCAGTGATGGAAAATGTTTCTGAGTACTATTACAAGATGTGAGATTGATATTGCTGAAGGTACGTACTAGACAACATTCGTCTTCTACCAATAATAATTTACAAATGAATGTAGTAGTATTTGTACAGTTAGTTACAGGTCAACTGCAGCAGCTGGCTTGGTGTGGGCCATGCGCTGCGCTGCGCCAGAGTGCAAACAATGTGCTTGGAGGCCAGCTAGGCTAGCAGACCACCACAGAACAGAACGAAACGCGCAACTCACTCGACGACAAGAACAAATATGTGTGACGACAACCAGCCCAGCCACCATTCACATTGTCTGCAGACGTAATTTCCTAACGGGCATTGATCATCATTCAACATTCAATTAGTCCAGCATTTTTCAATGTTGCATGCTTTTTCAACCGCCCCCGTCCCCGTCTTACCTTCTTCGCGACGATTCGTTGTCAAATATACAAAACGTATAAAAAATATACTATCGAAATTAAATTACGTCAGATATATAAAAAGCAGTAATTATACACAACAGTGGAGACCACCTTTAGGCTGGCTGACCCCCTACACACATTCTGCACTCATGGCTATAATAGAAACACACTTGCTCTTGCTTAAAAAATACACACTAAATTATTAAAATTTATTATAATTATTATTGACATCTCGTGACACCGGTCGGGTCGCAAGCAAACTGTGGCATGTTGGGTGGGTGGGGGGCACAATACACTAACACTACGGCATCTTGTGATTATTCAGACCTACAAAGAGACAAACAAAAAATAACACATTTACATCGATTGCAAGAGAACGAATTCAGACACAGAAATTCAGAGAGAGGGAGAGATAAAACCTTCAAAAGTATGCCTCCAATAGGGTATGTCCGCACTTGGTCGATTTTTGTGTGCTGCAAAGCACGCTGCATCATGCTTAAGCATTGGTAGCATGCTTTGCAGCACACAAAAATCGAGCTAGTGTGGACATAGGGATTGGGTGACATTTGTCACTATCAACACCTGATGTCAAAGAGACAATTTTGTAAAACCATGCATAAGAATCAGATTTGGAGAGCAATTCGTAGGGAAAAATTCTATAGAAACCTGTAGGGGTGCTAGAATTAGGGGGTCCGTTCCAAAATAAACTTGATGGTGATCCTCCACGAGAATAATAAGATGATGACTTACTTTTACTCATTCAAAGATTGTTAACTGATCATATTATAAGCATAGCGGACGTAAAATTAACTACATAAGAAGATGATAATAATAATGTGTTGTCTGTCTAGACAAGAGAAACATTAGTACTTGAGGTTCTTATCAATAGCTGAAGCTGGAGTTTATCAGAAAACTGCTAATATGATACCGTAATCAGAAAAAATGATAGTGATAAGCTTAACCGTTCAATTACCAAGACAACAGACTCGATTCGCTGGATTTACCGATTGGGCCTAGAAATAATCATTGTTTTAAAAACGAAATACAAATACCTATTACTTTATTCAACTAGTTTGTTGAGAATACTCAAAGTAGCCGGAATGTTCAATTGTCAATTAACGTTTGATAAAAAATTAAGCAATCTATCAAGATGTAGACAAGAATAATAAAAACTAATTAATACTGTTATTTTTCGCAAAAAAATTAAAAGTTTGTCAAGTACTTTTGAAAAGCTCTTATTTGGACAGAAACCCCGTTATTTATTCACAATAGATAAAGAAGACAGTCCTATACATAACATTTTCACAGCTTTCATCGAAAATCCAGGGTACGAGAAAGGATCGGAGAGGAATTGCTTTAAATAAAATGGCTGCTGTTATTTTTTGTCCTGGAAGGGTAAATTATGAGCTGTCCTTTCCTACGTTCCGTTGGAAGAAAAGTCAATCGAATTTAACCACCATTAAATGACGGTATTTAACAAAACCAATGCAACGAAACTCCTATTGAGCTCTGTCAAATGACGTCACCTTACGGCGGTTAAATTAGATTAGATTATCGTCCAATAGGCCCGCCCCTACACTTGACTCTCCAACAAATGAAGATCAATGCTAGGAACAAAGTCCAGCCTACGTTATGGAGGACCCTACCCTGTTGAGTTTCCTAGTTCTCTTTTGAACGATGAAGATACAGAATAACAAATAGGTAGTTTAAACTGGGTTCCTACCTGTTTCCGAGTCGCTCGAATCCGATGAGCTGGATGAAAGACTCGAACTACTCGAATCGCTGTCTGAACTACTCGAACTAGACGCCGATAGCCTTGAAGGTCCTCCAACCACGTCGCCACCTTTACTGCTCGAGTCTGAAAACAACATCGAATTCGCTATTATAAATCTAATATTTGACAAAATATATTATCCATGTCCACCTAGATTCAAACACATAAAGTTGTACGAAAAATCTAAGAGACTTTAACCACCGTAAAATGACGACATTCATGGCCTTCTTTAGTTTTAGGAGGCCGGTAGGTTGAAAACTGGCAACACTGATCCGGAGGCTGACCAAAACATAAACAAGCGAGCTAACCTAGTACCGCGAATGCGAAATCGTGAACCGGTAATTGAAAATGATCTATTATCAATTTTCGCGAATGTTTAATTACAATTTCTGTGTTGAATAAGAGTTGTGAGTTTACAAATTTTAATACCAGCTTAATTTACAGGCTTGTGAAGTTTTGCTTCAAGTAATTGCATGTACTTGACCTACGAATGTTAATAATTTGAACCGGTCTTCGAAATTAGATTCTTATTGAATTTGGTGAATAGTTGCAATTTCTGTGTTGAATTTCTGTAGTTTTAGTTTCTGAGTTGTGGGTTTACAAGTTTTAATACCAACTTCATTTATTTGCTTTATTAGTAAAGTTTTATTAGTGGTTTTATTAGCATTCGGTGTTCATTGCATGTACTTAACCTAATTCATGTTCTTTTTTTCATTCTTCTGTTTTTAGGTAGGCTAAATATTTTCTTTTTTGTGGGTATTAACTTTTTTCTGTTTATTTATTGGTGTTTTTAATGTTGACAATAGGCCTAGTGATTGATAATGCCTCTCAAGTGTTGTGTTCCTGGCTGTAAAAGCAATTACGATTCAGAAGGTTCAAGTCACATAAGTGTATTCAGATTCCCTAAAGAAGAAAATGTGAAGAATGAATGGCAAAATCTTATTCCGAGAAAAGATTGGACTCCAACAAAAAACTCTGTTGTATGTATCAAGCATTTTCACGAAAGTGATATTTCAAGGGTGGAAAAATATAAAAATGCGAATGGTGAATGGAAAGAATTTACCCGAAACTCCCCCATCCTGGTTCCTGGAGCTGTACCGAAAATTTTTCCTGGTCTTCCCAAGTATTTTAACGTTGAAGAAAAAAAGCAGAGGAAACACCCAGACTGTCGTAGGCAAGAATATGTAGATAGTCATGAGCAAAGAGTAGAGGATTGGTTAAATGACGATAAGATTTTAAATTTTAATGATTCGAACTTGAATATTTGTGAGAAAATAAAGCTAGGTGAATGGAATTTGCACAAAAGTGAGACTGCTATTGTTGTATACAAGTGTAACTTTGATTGCATTCCCAAAATAGTTGCTAGTATCAGTATTTCACTTGAAATGACAGTAAAAGTTTGTAGGAATGACAGTATACTTAACAAGCATGATTTATTGTGGGTTTTGCCTAGAGACTTGAAATTGACTCTCTGGTCCCAGTTAGAGAACCTGTTATCAAGGTATGGAAGTGATAATCCCACAAATGAGCAACCAAATGTGAAGTCATTGTATTTGGACATTGATTCAAAATTATCCTCATTAAGATCGATAATTGCCGATGAAAGTGAAAATACCCAGATGGAGAAGCAACTGTCTTTTGTTCATGACCAATTCAAATTAATATTCACTAAAATTCATAGATACACTATTAATATGCTTGTTTGGTCTTTTATGATTTTTATCCAGTCACCAGCATGTTATTCTGCCATAAGAGAAACATGTTCTCTCATCTTGCCGAATCCAAAATATCTAAAACAGCTTTGTTCATCATTTTCTATCTCTCCTTCTTCAGATGCTCAAAACAAGAACTTTTTACAGCAGTCAGTAAAAAATTTGACAGAAAGAATAGTTGAATGAATAGTTTCATTATGAAATTGTCTACTTTAATGTATTTATATAAATTTAATATAATTAAAGATGATTATTTCTTGATCCATTACGAACTGCGATGTAAGCCTATACCGGTACACTATTGTTTTTCAGTTTCTTGAAAACTATTGTCTACACTATTGTCTACCGTTTTCGTTTCTTACATTAAAAACCATGACTGCATTTCGGTAGTAAAGTGAGAAACAATAGTTAATATAATTTACATTTTTATCAAAACTATTCAACTATTTTCAAGTAATCTTTTTGATAACACGAAACCTTCTTTTGACAGGAATAATCAACTTGGCTGAATGATGCAGTAGGTGAGTACAAAAACGTCTTTGGAAATTAGATTGTAGATTTATTGGTATTGAATGAATAGTTTCATTATGAAATTGTCTACAATATTTTAATATAATTGATATTTTGTCAAAACTATATAACTATTTTGAAGTAAACTGTTTGATATCACGAAACCTTCTTTTGACAGCAATGGATACCAACCTACATGTTCTATTCAACAAACCCGTTCAATATCTTATTATTCATTAATTTATCTTATAAACTATTAATTTATAACACAAATCATACTGATTTGAAATTAAGAAAACATAGTTAATAATTATTTAATAAGTTTAGTATATATTATTTCGTATATTGGGCTATGAATGCCGTAAACAGTGTACAGCTGTTCGTAAGCCTTTGCGTGCGCGCGCGTGAGTTGTTTTTATTCCCACCTACCGGCCTCTATGTCTAAAGTTGGCCATGCGACATTACATTATCGTCCGATTCTTCAATTAGTTCTCGTTGCATTGGTTCCTTTAAATGACATCATTTTACAGCGGTTAGAGTACATGGATTATCATGCAACTGTCTGTATGAGTGATCACCTCAAGTCTGAAAATATCTAATTCACTACCATCAATCTAATCACTGACATAAATCTACTGTTAAACGAAACATCATCCACGTTCACCCACATTCAAAACACACTCAAGTGATCACTACTCTCAAGTGTAATTATTGTATTTCAAATGTATAATAATAATAACTTTATTTTCACATGTAATGAATGTTTTGCAATAATCAAAGTATCATATAGTTACTGTCAGCAACGACTGTTAAACACACAATGTTCAATAATCTAATCCATAACCAATGTAATAGCATAGAGAAAGCATACGCCAAGTAGACTATTATTGTCCCCATGTTAAACGGCCAAGGACGAAAAACGATGTGATGGTGGCGACATCTCTGGGTACTTCAAGAATTTGCTGTGTTAGTCAAGTGGGCGATCGGCGAGACCTCTGCACTCACCTAACAGAAACTATTTTCGCCGTACAGTAGAAATGTTAAACAGCCGTACCTATCTGGTGAGTAATCTACTTGGCGTATGCTTTCTCTATGGTAATAGACATTTAACAGATCGTGAATAGTTAAATCGTGAGGAATAGCTTAATCTATGATCGATGGGTTATCCACCTGTCATTAGGTCATATTAACCACTTTCAGTATCTGATAAACAACTGGTGTCTACCAAAGTTCAAGATTATGTTATTGTATACTATACTATCAATACTAAAACCGAATTATTTTCTGAATACCATAAAATCTCCATCTAATAATTCAATTCAATAATGAACTCAATTGTTTCTTACCTTTTTTAGGTTGCTTTTTCGTGTTTCCAAGCTGTCCGGTGACATCCTGTAACCTTTTTTCTAGTTCCTGCTTCTTTTCTGCGATTTGTTCATCCTTAGATTTCCCTGAAACCTTTTTATCTGCAAAACAGAACGGATAGGGTGGTGTCAACTCAAATTGTTCAATCCTTGGTAATTAATATTCTACAATAATTAAACTTTTGATGGAGTATGATTATTCCAATTTCCTCAAGAATAATAATTTACTGATAATAATATAATAATTTTAACGGATAAATATTGTATCAAATATTTAGAAACTATGATTTTTCTTCTTGACTTCATGGCACTAAAAACATTAATTTTCAGAACTATTATTTTTCCGACTAAAATGATTCCAAAACTAACAATTTTCAACACAATCCTATCTTGAGAAGATAATTTCACCATCTTGTGAAATTCCAGATTAGGGAGGTAGAACTTATAACTTTCTTGTTATCTTCTATGATTTTTCATTTGTTTTTTACTACTCAAGCCTACTTCAGCTACTTTCAGTTACTTCAACTGCCTTTCACAGACATTAAAAATGTATTGATAATTCAGTGAGGAGACAATACATAGGTTTTTAAGACAATAAATACACGAGATAGGCTCGTATTAAAATTGGTGCATGATAAATTCCTCAACCACAAAAATCAAAAACACCATGCTCAACTAAAGTGAAGCCAACACAACAGAGTGCAATCGCAATAACGAAAAAACTCTACATTAGAATTTGTGAAATTATTCAAATTGGTTCAAGTAACTGAGAAGTTGAATGTTACGAAATGATGTGGCCCGATACATTATTCTAATAATTCAAATATGAATAAAACCAAAACTAACTTCAAGAATGAATTTACAATAAAAATCCGATTGGCTCTCGTTTACATTCAAACCAAGAAAATAACTTAATAGATTATCAACAATTGACGATTGATTCAAAGTGGCAAAACTTTAACAATAAGGTTATTTGTGCATTTTTATATAGATTGACACATTAAACAAAATGGTCAGTATATAGAATATTTCTATGGGTTTAATTTTGAATTTGAATTTAATATTTATTGAAACAAAATTTCACAATTTTACATAACAGAAAATAATACCCGCAAGGAAAGTCCTGTAGTGTGTAATTGAATGTAAGTTAATAATATATTACAGAATATGAGATCATCAAATACGGCCTATGATCAGTGTGAATCAATGTGAACAGTGTCTTCTATTTTCTGTTCTGGAGTCATTATAAGAGGATAACCATCACCTTCTAAAGCGAAAACTAATCACACACCTCCACCACTAGCCATCAATTTACAAATCAAACAAATAATGCATGAACTTGAACTTCAGTGCTCACTAATAACGGAAACGTGCATCTTTTTCATGACTAAATGGAATACTTCAACTCTTCAACCAATGCATTAGAAAAGTGGGACAACTCATCGGAACTTGAGTTTTGGAAGAATTTCAAATTCGAATATTTTTAAAATCTTAAAGTATGATTTCTGACAAGATGTGTGTCCAAAAAACTCTTGCTGCAAAATTTTCAATTTTATTTAAACAACAATTATTTTGCTAAAGCAATATTAAAAGAATTTTGATTCCATTTTTGAAGACGCATTTTGGCTTATACTTGTTATTGAAGGATTTTCGAAACCAGACAGAAATGGTTCAAATAATCTAGCCTACAACAATCAATCTAAAAACAAACCTTTCAAAATTTCAACCAAATCGAAAAAGTAGAAAGTTTGTATAGGAAAATTGTTTGTTTAGCTTTATATATATATCAATATAAAAACACTACTTTGATGAAGAAATTTGGCATAAGAATAACATAAATCGAACACTGTATCACTAAATTAATTTATATTAATTAATAGTAAGCCGTTCAGCCACAGAATTTCTCACTCTGGATCATATTGTTAATGAGAAGGTAAAGGAATGAAAGAAAACATGCAAAACTAAATAACAAGAAATTAAAGAAAGAAAAAAGTAATGGCATGCCTTGACACACTCACACACGCACATACCTGTTTTGTCATAAATTACTGAGCCTACCTCCAAAGAGGTTGAATGATAATCACTGAGAGGGTTGTTATCTTTTGTACATCAGGCTCTTTCAAGGTTTGAAATTTTATTATAAATTAAGAATACGTCTAGGGTCGAAAATTGTTCAAATTTATTCTGCGTTATCAAATTTTACAGGGGAACTGAAGCATAAAACGAAAACAATTATTTATAGTTATCCAGGACACTTGAATTCAACCTGGTTCATGATAGAAGTTATGTAAAATGGTGCTAACATCGTGTACAACATCAATGCTGGATACTTAGCGAGACTGAATAAAGCAATGAACCTGTCTCTCAAACAGACTATCGGTTCATTTATCATGACGTCATTTTACAGCGATTAAATTCAATTGGCTTTTTGTACAACTGGTCAAAGGAGTTGATACAAAAGTGAGTACATTTAGGAGATGATGAAATTGGTAGAATTATTGTAAGATTGTTTAGAACACGATGGGTACTTTGAAAATGAATTGAGTTGTTCAATTTTGGATTGAGTCAAGAACGGGCCTGAATGGTAGGAAGTTGATAAAAATTATGAACGGATGAGTATGACACTTAGAAGATGAAAAACGAGAAGAATTGGCGTAATAGACTTTTTGGACTGTTAGTTTACAGACTGTTCGATTTAGGGGGCTAGAAGGGAATGATGGTGTGCGAATGTGCGTGCGTACTTCACCCACAAGCAAGCCGTAACGAGCACTTACAGTAAGGCTTACGTGGCTTTTTCCTAAGGCAAGACGCGACGTACGACTCCAACTCCCTCAGCGTCGAGGGCTTCAGCGTTTCAAAGTCGATCTCTATCTCGTCAGGATTCGAGTCCCTTAGCGAAGGCTCTCGCGACTGGATTATATGTACAACGCGACCCAATTTGTCACCTACACAACACAAAAATATGTAAGTAACAAGAAATATCCAAGTAACTACATACATTCGGTAGTTCAAATGCAAGAAACATAGCAAACATCAAAATTTTGTCAGGCAATCAAACAGGAATAACCTATCACTATAATAACATGTTATTTATTTGTATTCTTGACTTGATGATTGCATGTTGGAGGTAACTGAACAAATATAAAAATCAGCATAATGTTCTTCAGTAATAATGAAAGTATATTTCACGTGAACTACTTCGTTATGCAGCTCTCACCAGCGGACAAATACTTTCTCTTTGCTGGTGATATCCTTTTTTTCACATAATTTTTTACATCATAGGTATAATTAGGCACATAATTGGATATAAGGTATATCAACAGGGTGTTTAGAAGGTAGTAATCTTACTTTGTATACTCTTTATTTTCATTTTTTCACGTTTTGTTTTCTCTTGGCTGTTATTTTCCTCATTATGTATGTGTATGTATATGCTATTATTTTGTTTATGGCAATAAAATGAACTGAATCGAAAAAAAAAGAAAATTGAATTAGCTTTCCCTACGTTCACTCATTCACGGATAGGTTCCACAGAGACAGAATGACCTAGTCTCACTCTGTACGGTTTGAACTCACAGCTTTTTATAAACGAAATACGGAGCTTGTAAAAAGTGTCTTTCAAGAGTGAATTTTATTAGTCTAGTTTCCTGTATTAGATGACTTCTAAGTTTCATGGAAATTATTGCTGATGGCAATTTATTCAAAGAAAAAATATAAAACATATATCTATGAAACAAGCCTAAAAATCACAATGATGAGAAGTCGTGTCAATCAACCTTTTAGTTCAACGTTCAATTCAATTAATTTATTGATACAAGCAATTAATACAATTTATTGATTGGGAGAGAAACAACGGGCTCAGCCCGAAACTGTTTCTATCCCGAATTTTGAGAAATAATTTCAAGTTGATACTCAAGGTTACCTTTTTGGGAGTGCAAATAATGTAAGTCAGCAAAGGATTTTAGACATAACCTGACTGTGAACATTTTTCGAGTAACTTTGTGGAATGGAAATTTTGTGCAAAGGCCTGGTGTTTCTTTACTTGATATTGTATTTTTTTTATGAAATGAATGAAGGTTTGGGCTAACGACCGTTTTGTCTTTCCTTGATATTGTATTTTTGATCGAAAGAATGAAGTTTTCGGCAAACGCCTTTTTCTTCATTCCTTCATATTGCATTTTTAATCAAATCAATGAATAAGACCAATCAATGAATAGGAGGAGTAACTGACCAGGCAGCTTGTTGATGTCGAGACTGAGCTGTCGCTTCTCGTCGTAGGACATGGGCTTTGAGCTGTCCTCGTCGTCCGAGTCGAAGGCGGGCCCGATGGGGGCAAGGGCGGCCGCGTTCTTCTTCTTGTTGGACGACGAGTTGTTGGCCGATCGCGAGTTGGCCTTGGCGCGCTTGGCGCCCTGGGCGTTGGCACCGGCCTTGCCGCCTCGGCCTCCGCCCGCCTTGGGGCCGCGCTTCGGCGTCGGGACGGCAGCCCCTACGGAGGCGGGATGCGGCGCTGGCGGGGGCGGCGCTCCGACCCGGGCGCCCCCTGGCGTGCCAGGCACCTTAGCCTCACCAGGCACCAGCCCCATGTGCATGTTGGCCGCCCCCACCGCTCCCCCAATGTCGTTGCCCATCACCCCCATTACACCACCACCGGCCCCCACCACTTTGTTCCCCGCCCCCCGCTTGCCACCCTTCTTGTTCGGGGTCGCCCCCACTCCACCACTCAAACTGTCTTTTTTCGCCTTCTTGTTCTTCTTCGAGTGAATCTCCTCCACCAGCTTTCGCATCTGCTCCTGCATTGCCTTCAGCTGTAATCACAACATCCAATCTAATCAAACTAGGGCAAAATTTACATTCAAGCATCAAGTAATGCATTATCAATCAATCAATAAAATGTATTGCCTTAAAAACAATATAAATACATGAACAATACATAATGTACTCAATTGCAAATTAACATTATTGTTGTTTGTAATGTAATTTATCATTGTTAAATCTAATAGGATTGAATAAAACCTAATTAATTTACATTGTGTAAATTGATAATTAATAGTTAATGAATTGAAAATAGAAAAAATATATTGAAAAACATTCATTTAATAAAACAAGACAGTTGCATTTGGCTATTTTAATGAATTTGATGAACATTTAGATTGTGTATGATCGTATTCAAATAGAAAAAAGGAAAAATTCAGATATTTACTTTGAAGAACTATCATTAAATTAATAACCTCTGCTAAAGAGGCCTTATAGGAAAAGTAATGAAATGTATTCAAAAAATGAATAAACTACAGAACATGGATTTTTAAGAATAAAGTGTTAAAGAACAGAAATACTTTCTTAGCAACTAGCATGCATGATAAGATGATAACCATTTCAAAAGCTCATTGTAACCATACTTCAAAATTGTTTGAAGTATTTTCAAGTCTCTTTCTCAAAAAACACTGAATACAGATTTGATATGTAATTATAACAAGTTGTTAATGACATATACTAAAATGCAAATAGAATGACATTTTCTCTACCACATTCACGAGTAAAATCATTATAAACATGAAATTACCAGACATGGAATTGTTTCTTAGAATGTTGTCCTGGAATATAAGAAAAAAACCGACACACAATGTACTTAAATAGCAGAGGGTACTATACAATAAAATTGCAAGTCTAGTGTGTAAGTCTAGTCTGAATTCTGATTATTTGACATAATTTTTATGAAACAGGACCCTATTGACACAACATTATAAAATCCATGAACCCTTAATTGAAGAATTCACACTGCGTTCCTGAAAAAAAAACAGTTCAAACACTATACAGTATCAAGATAACTCTAGAGGTGACTCTAGTTGCTCAAGCAAGCATATCAAAAATAAAATCAATTCTTCCAGCATATTTTTAAATCATGAAAAATTCAAATAAATCGTCTTTTCCAATGCTCAACCCTGAAATAAAACACATATCCTTACATTAATTGGTGATCTATAAAGACTTTGAACTGCAATATCAATTTTTTATCAATTTTCAATTTGAATAATGAATACAGTTATGATGTTAACCAGCAATTGCAAGATCAGATAAAATTGATAATCAATAAATTCAAAAGTGTTCGCCATAACCAAAGGTTATGACAATAAAACTATAAAAACTCAAAATAATTAATATTGAAATTCATCAACTTATCAAAATAGCTACATAAATTGTTGTAGAATGAAACTAAGTGGATATAGTTATCGACTTTACAAAACTGTAGACATAATAGAACAGAAATATTAAAAATAAGTTTCTAGATATACCTATGTTTTTATGGTTAGAGTTGAATGATATTAATGAAATTTATACTTACCGACCACCAAATTTATTCAAACTGAATAATTTGTCCTTTCAGTACGAAGAAAACTCAATGCTACTCACGTACCGATGCATCCATATTTTATTGATATCCCAAATCTTATTTCTTCAATATTATCATGATCACAGAAATAGCTTCCCAAAATTCAACATATTCTGGATGAAAGTACTATAATTAGACACCCTGGAAATCTGTGAACATAAATTGATATTCGTCAACAACATAGATTTCAAATTCATGAAATATATTTCTGACAGCTTTCATAACAATATTGATTAAGTCCTCAACATTCAATAATTTATCTTTTTACATGAATTAGTAAATAAATCTACCATTCCCAGCTACTGAGAATATATCACATTTGTACAAGCAAAACCGAAACATTCAGCAATTTTTGCAATTAATAATTTTATTTTTAGTCATTTTCAGCAATTAATTTAGCTTCAATTGAAAAAAAAAAACATTTCAATAGTAATCTCTAATGTTGATTATAGAAAAGACAAGCTACAACAAACACGCTTTTTAACGAGACCGAAGAAAAATTCTGAAGATAGGAAACACGGGAAAAATAGAACTGGATAATTAATTCTTGCCTAAATCAAATGATTCTTACCTTGTCTACTTTTCTTCCCTCATTACCACACTCAAGTTTCCTTACACTTAAATCTAGCTATTCAATTTTTTTTTTAATCCAAAAATCGATAATATAATATATAATGGAATCAATATTTAGCTGCCTCAAGCTGAGTTACAAGTTGAACAAATGCATGCGTAAAAAATCATTATCATGCGATTGATTATTGTGAATTTGTTCACACAGTTACTCTGCGATCAATATTAAATTTTTTGAGCAGTTGGTACAGTTTATTATCAAAGATTATTTTCAACTAGCAAATTACATCTATCCAATCTTGAGTTTTATTACACACAATTCCAATCTTTCAGGACGAGGTTGTCAACATTACCAATCACAGCATTTGCTCCTTTAAGAAAATGGATAACAGCTTGACATATTTTTTACTACAAGCATGACATGAAAATTCTATTCAGGAATCAAGTGACTCCCATTATTGAATAACAACAAATACAAATATCAGTTGAACAAATACACAATCAGTTGAACACTGAAAGCCTATAATTTCTTTTTAATCTACGGTATACACTTGTACACATGTGAAATTATTAGTTTTTGGAATTGTAGTTCAGTGAAATCAATGATACTTGGATATCATCAAGTACAATCGGCTTATTGACAGGGAAAGTAGAGAAGGCAAGTAACTTCCAGCAAGTACTTGCCTCTTCAACTTACCCCTTACTTTCCCTGTCTATAGGGGTACTTTCCACTGTATATCAGCAAATAAGTAGAAAGTGACGTAATGGCAACTACTTCCAGAAACTAACTTTCCTCTTCTACTTTCCCTGTCAATAAGCCGCTTGAATTATTTACTGTAGCCTATAATCTAACTTGCAGCATCTTACTATAAACGTGTACAGACCACACCGCAAAGATAAAAATTTTTCGAGATGTGGTAAGTCAATGTTAGTATTATCTTAGACAAACTCCTTTTTGTCTATGCCCTTTAGTCTATGCAAATATCAAAATCATCAGTACAAATATCAAATCATAAAAAAAAATCAGTAAAACTATGGAAATCCCAAAATATCTTGAATAACCGCCAACCAATCCAGGGTTGATAAGACTAAGAACTTTCAAAGAACATAATTTCCCTACCAACTTACCTAAATCACCAGCTCCACGACAAACAATCAACATTTGAGACGGAGCTGCTTCTAATAGCAGCAAGTGAAAAGGGCCAAATCGGCTGAGTGGCAAGATTATTAACGCTAATAACTAGATAATTTTGCGCTATTCATCAGCTGCTCGTTAAAGGCAGCTACTTAACTAGTTAGAAGTACATTGGATTCGTACACATGTATAAGAAACATTTTAAGAATTGTTCACACTCTCTTTGTGGTCTTCAAAAATACAATATAAGGTATAAACAGGGTCCGGCAGTGAATCGAGTGGTTTTGAAATGACTGTAAAAAATAAACGTATGAATATTTCAATATTGTATTGTTACTATCTTAATCTACATTGAAAAGCATTCAAGAAACAACATTCAAATTGTTATTTCCGATTGAGACATTCTAATAGGCGATTTCTGAAACTGCCCATCACATCACGGAGCATACGCTGAGCCAGCCATGAGGAATATTTTCATCGCTCTGGTTTTGTGAATGAACAAAATTTCCGATACTGGAGAATTGAAAACCCTGAACAACTTCATCAAAAACCACTCCGTTCAAGCATTTTGACACGCAATGTCCTCAAGGGAATCATGAGCCCGTATTTTTTTGAAAATGACAGGGAGTGAAGTAAGTGTGAATGCACAACGCTATTCGGAAATGTTGCATTCGTTCTTCAATCCTCAGCTCCGTCAACATGAAATGAACAATGAAACCTTAATCCAGCAAGACGACTCAGCCAGCAGGTCATACAGCCATGTGTGAGCATGAATTTTCTCAAAAATGTTTTTCCAAATCGGATGATATCCCGAAATGGAGAAATTCTCCATGAAATGATGGGTAGCTTGAGAAATCGCCTATACAAGAATGCCTCAATCGGGAATTACAATTTGAATGTTGTTTCTTAAATACTTTTTAATGTAGATTAAGATAGTAACAAAAGAATTTTGAAATATTCATCCGTTCATTATTTACAGTCATTTCAAAAATGCAGGTTTGACTGGTACACCCTTTATAAGTTGTAATGAACAATTTGATAACGATTTCAGTGAGTAGTAAAATGTTGAATGTTCCTGTTGCTTCATTCTCGTTTAGCTTTAGATACATATGGTGTTGAACCTGAATAAAAATTTAATCTGGAACCATTTCATAAAACTTAACGGGAAATACACTTGTACTACAAGAAACACATTAGACTAAGAATAGTATGCTGTAAGTACATTCTGTATAAAGATTATGCGTCTTCTGAGTGTCCTACCTCTTCATGTTGTACTTCATGACTTGACTTGGCACCTATGAATTTCACACCAGAATACAATTCAGTCATTTTTGTATAAAGTTCTACTGTAAAAAAATTAATGCTTACTTTGTCTGGCAAATTAATTGCAATCAAACCCCAATTTAAAAACTAATTTAACGTGAAATAGTGATTGGGATAGACATTGTACTGTAATTGTAACTAATTACAAATGTTTCTGTTTACCCAGATTCTAATATCTTTTATTGTCTTGTTCCAGGTAAGTGTCCAGATTATTCTTTGCAGAACGGTAAGAAACTAGTGGCTAAGTGGCTATATGGCTAAGCCCCTGAAGCCCCGCGGCTTAGATTTCTACTATTCTTGTAGACATTCTACTTACTGGAGGCAGGTTATTAGTTTATAGTTAAGTAGATAGGCTTCTGGTAACCTGCCTCCAGTAACCACAACTTTTACTAGAATCGTGAAAACAAGCTATAAGGGAACGAACAGTATAAAGTAAGGAGCAGTACAGTATATTCAAGTTAACAGTGGAATAACATCAATCAATTTAATTGAATGAATATAAAATTATACTCATTTCCTGGTTTTATTCTGAACATGGGAGGAATACGGTTGTGTTCACCAACACATCATCAAAACTTTAGAGCTTGATCAACCAATACAACGGAGTATCCAAGGACCCGACATGGTAATGTACAAGAAGAACACATGAAGCAGTCACTTAAATATATAAATTCGACTATAATTATAATGAACTTGAACATCCCAAAATAGAAAAATTCAGAAATAATATCCTTTTTAAGCATTATAATTAAATATTTCATTATTCGACGGTCTTTTGTTCTAATATTTCATAATACCAACTGCACTTGACAGTCCTTGTGACAAAGTATTTAAAATTACAGGGTAAAAGACAGACAGGATAAGAAATAATCAACGCAATTCATATATATAAAAAGTAATAAATATTGAAAATAATTGCAACACTATTGACAGCCACTGTGCGGTTATATTGAGCCAATGTAGATGCAGTTTGCGTCAGAAGAAAGGATAGTGGTTGTAGATGAGCAGATTTTATTTGTACTTTGGAAAAATCGTTCAAGGTGTGAAAAATGTGAAATACTCTCAGCGCCATCTCTCGGATTTTTAAGGAACAGCTTGAACCTTTCTGCTATATAGAGTATTGAACAAGTTGGATTTAAATTTGAGCAGAGCAAGCGGCGCTTTGCGCTTTTGGTGTACTCTAGCAAATATTGAAAATGGAATTTCTGAAACAAGAAGAAAGGATAATAGGAAATTGATATTTAGAAATAGAAAATTAATATCATGATTCAAATGTCTTCAATATTCAAATTTCGATAAAAAATTCTTCTACGTTAATAGAAAGTTTTTTAATTTGAAAAATCCAGAGAAGTGGAAACAACACATAGTTTACCTTATTTGGCAGTCCAATGAGTGGAGCTGGCCAGCAAGAATGGCCTTGTGGGGACTACCAAATACTGAAGGGTTTGAACCCTTTTACCTTATTTCATTTCCATTTTCCGAAAACTCAAGAATCTAGATGATCGCCGATTAGATGACCGTATAAGGATGTGACTATGGACTCACGGAGGCCATTTGATGTCACACTTTCGATTTGTTAGCTCGGACAAATCCAGCCATACTTTTGCCAATTCCCATAAGATTGCATTAAAATTATACGCAAATCATATGTTTGTAATACATTTCCAACCTACAATTTTCCTTTGCCAGTGTTAATTTTCATCATTTCACATTTTTAAAGGAATACTAATTAGCCCAGTAAAATAGTACATTCTACCTTGCATGAAATGGGGTAGTCGGTTTCTTTTTTTAATAATGTTTATGGTAGTCCTGGGATGCTAAATCCAAGTTTTAGACCTCGGCAAACTATGGGATCATCTCCAAAAATCGTTCAAAATGGCGGAATTTTGCACTTTTTTCACGTTTGGCCAATTTTCACCCTGAAGAATCACTTTTTCATATAGGACATTGTACATATTTTTTAAAGTATATTAAATTACCTTCAATTTGAGACCAAATTTATCATTGTAGGCCCAACCGTTTGCGAGATACAGCTCTTCAAAGTTCATCAAATTAACGAAAATTCACCCTTTTTTTCAATTTTTCGCCATTTTGACCCTGAAGAATCACTTTTTCATATAGGACATTCAACACAGGGTTGAAAGTAAATTCAAATATCTACAATTTGATACCTGATTGGTTATTGTAGGCTCAACCGTTTGCGAAATACAGCTCATCAAAGTTTATCAAATTATCGTAATTTTTCACTTGTTTTTACATTTGGTCAATTTTGACCGTGAGGTATCACTTTTTCGAATAGGACATCCAACATAATTCTCAAAGTATATTAAATTACCTACAATTTGAGACTAAATTGGTCATTGTGGGCCTGATAGTTTGCGAGATATAGGCCTTCAAAGATCTTAAAATTTTAAGTCTGATTGAATACGCCATATTGAATCTAAGTTAATTTTTTAAATGGGAAGGTGGTCATGTTATACATGATTTCGATACAGAATTTCAGGAGAAAATGAATGGCGAAAACCGCACCACGATATGTGAAACCGTTTTTAAGATATTTCAATTATAAATCAGACATATTTACACCTAAATCAGTTAATATTTCAACAACCGTTTTTAGATATTAACTGATTTAGGTGTAAATATGTCTGATTTATAATTGAAATATCTTAAAAACGGTTTCACATATCGTGGTGCGGTTTTCGCCATTCATTTTCTCCTGAAATTCTGTATCGAAATCATGTATAACATGACCACCTTCCAATTTAAAAAATTAACTTAGATTCAATATGGCGTATTCAATCAGACTTAAAATTTTAAGATCTTTGAAGGCCTATATCTCGCAAACTATCAGGCCCACAATGACCAATTTAGTCTCAAATTGTAGGTAATTTAATATACTTTGAGAATTATGTTGGATGTCCTATTCGAAAAAGTGATACCTCACGGTCAAAATTGACCAAATGTAAAACAAGTGAAAATTACGATAATTTGATAAACTTTGATGAGCTGTATTTCGCAAACGGTTGAGCCTACAATAACATATTTGGTCTCAAATTGTAGGTAATCTAATCAGCTTTCAAAACTATGTTGAATGTCCTATATGAAAAAGTGATTCTTCAGGGTCATAATTGAAGAAATGTAGAAAAGTGGAAAAATTCAACAATATGATAAACTTTGAAGGCCTACATCTCGCAAACTATTGGTCTACAATGATCAATTTGGTCTCAAATTGTAGCTTTTAAATTATCTTTCAAAACTTTGCTAAAGTCACACTCGAAAAGTGATGCTTCACGTTCAAAATTGACCAAATGTAAAAACAAGTGAAAAATTACGATAATTTTATGAACTTTGAAGAGCTGTATCTCGTAAACGGTTGGGCCTACAATAACCAATCAGGTATCAAATTGTAGATATTTGAATTTACTTTCAACCCTGTGTTGAATGTCCTATATGAAAAAGTGATTCTTCAGGGTCAAAATGGCGAAAAATTGAAAAAAAGGGTGAATTTTCGTTAATTTGATGAACTTTGAAGAGCTGTATCTCGCAAACGGTTGGGCCTACAATGATAAATTTGGTCTCAAATTGAAGGTAATTTAATATACTTTAAAAAATATGTACAATGTCCTATATGAAAAAGTGATTCTTCAGGGTGAAAATTGGCCAAACGTGAAAAAAGTGCAAAATTCCGCCATTTTGAACGATTTTTGGAGATGATCCCATAGTTTGCCGAGGTCTAAAACTTGGATTTAGCATCCCAGGACTACCATAAACATTATTAAAAAAAGAAACCGACTACCCCATTTCATGCAAGGTACACCCTATTTTTGATGACAATTTTACTGGGCTAAATAGTAGGGAGACTATTCTTAATGTTAGAAGCAGGGACCTGACATCTTAGGTACTGGAAGTAAGAGAAATAAGGGGAGTAGGATGTCGGCCATTTTGTGGACGGACTTTTAGCGGTGTATTTGAAAACATCGTAAATTGATAATGATTACAGCTGATTCTGATTGAATAGCGGATGGTTCTAAAGCTTGATACACGCATAACGATATTAGATCAATGATATTGAAGAATAATCCAAAAGTTTGATACACGCGTAACGATATTAGAAGTCAACCATTATTAGTGAATTAGTGAATAACCATTCTAACCTGTAGTAGAGAATCACACCTACTTCTACTCAAACCAACCTAAAAACAAAGAATCTAACAAAAATGTTATATTTTGCCGTAAATATTAACCATATTCTCTCAACAGTTTTGATTTATACCGCAAAAGATACCATTAACTTTTAAAAGTCTTTATGAAAATGAAACTTAACATAAAGGCTCTAAATTCAAATACAGCGCCAAAACTCCGTCCGGAAACTAGCGTGATCGAGACTCAGCCTACACCCCTGTTTAACATAGGGAAGATACGATACTTCTACTCCTTCTAATGACAGCCCCCTGGTTAGAAGAGTTATTTTCTATGTTTTTTCTATTAAAATGAGTGAATGGGTTCATGTTTGCCTGAACAATTGCTATCAAAATTCCAAGTTTTGGCAAAAGTATGGCGGTGGTGGGAATAAAAAATGTTCCAAACACACTGCTATGGACCTTTTCACACTAATGACCACACTGTAATTACTATTATTATACAGTATCTGCAGTGCAGGATGGCAAGAATCGACTCATCAAGAACACTCAGAAAGCGGGGTTTCTAAAGTTAGTGGTCTTTCATACGTTCGTACGGTTTTTCCGCGTTAAAAGTATCTGTGGTATAAACTAATTGTGGTATAAAGTAACTAAAGCGAGCATAAACTAATTAAAACCACTCTGAAAGCGGGGTTTCTAAAGAGTGTGGTCTTACATACGTTTTTTTACGTTATAACTTTCATACATACGTTCAAATCAGCTTGTCAATTCGATGTGATCAAGACTAACTGACATGCCGAATCGATCGTGGGTAAGTAAATTCAAACGATACGAGCTCAAGCCAGAAATTTGAACTGATGGCATTATGGAAATTTAGTTTTAAAATTTTGCTTGTCACATCGGCTTGACCGAAAGCCGAATTAAACCTTTGACCTAAACCAACCTTCCAAGCGGCCTCAAGATAAAAAATATCAAATTAGGGTTTTCTTCAGAATGATATTGAAAAAATACTTCAATCATTGAACATAAGTAATTCATTCTTCACCATAAATTAATTCATACTTCTCCATCAAATACCGTAAGACAAAAAAAGGGATTCAATTCAAAATTTTAAAATGACTTCGATGATGATAGAATAGCTATTAGAATCTAGGGAGAAACTCAAAATTAATGTCTATTCAAATTGACTCAATTGAAAATAATTACTGCACAATAAAAGTGACAAATTCTATATTTTACGATTTTTTTGTGTATAAAGTATTTTGAAACAAGTTTGTTATGCTTATGTGAGCAAACATACGACTTTTAAAATGTAGACAATCAAAATTAACAGAAACGTGATTTAAAAGTTTTATGCTATATCATAAATATTAATATAAATTAAACATCAATTGACTATTCAAATTGACAATCCTTCAAGACTTCGAAAATAGAAAATTGAATCAACATTACAAAAAAATAATAATTAAAAAAGTGTAAGATAGTACAAGATGAAAAATATTGTATCACTAGACTTCATAGAGAGCCTTCCATCATACTGAAACAAAAATTGATATTTATAGTTGAAGGATCAACTAGCAATAATAAAGATGTACTGTAAATGTTACCTGGTCAAAAATAGACGATCTTGCAGATTAGTGATCACGTTCCCTAGAAGATTTCTGAAAATCTTAATTACTGTCAATAAATTAAAGATTCATGGCGAACGAAATCATAAATAGTAGACTACTACCCTGATTCTCAGTCGTTCAGTAAATTTTCAATATAATTTTTCACTGAACGCTCAAGAGCCCAGGTACACGAGTCAAACATATTATTATATTTGTTTACACATGAACACGAATTCAGCAGACGAGACTTGGTTACAATTGAGCTTTTGAAATGATCATGTTTGGGTGAGATAGGAACAACACTTACCTGCTCTTGTAGAGATAGAAGTTTTCTGGCCCGCTCATTGTCCGAGTCCTCTGAATCGCTAGAGGAATTTGAACTGGAGCCGGACGTGCCAGAGGAAGACCTGTCCATGGGTCCAGGCCCCGCCATTGAGCCCGGTGGGTCGTCAGGCACCTTGGCGAACCTAACACAACCAAAACAATACATGAGAAAAACAAATTCACCAAGAGAGAGGAGAAACAAAGAATGCAACAGATGAGACACAAGAAATATCAGAATTTTGTACACAGAACAACAAAACATTGGGCCGGTTGCACAAAAGTGGATTGTAGTTTCTTAGATTATTCAACATTGTTAATTGAAGATTAAGCACAACAGACCTTTGTGCAACTGGGTCTTGACGAGTCTACAAGAAAGTTGGCAGGAACACTGTGTGTGAGAAAGCAGTCAGATAAAAATACAAGAAATGTCGTTGCATATAACACAAAACAGAGCCTTGGCAAAATAACAAGAGAATAGCAATGCATGAGAAAGTAAACCAAAACATGTCATTGTATAATGCAGAAAAAATGGCGAAATTGCATGAAAGTCCAAAGAATAAAAATTTATGAAGTGAAAAAATAATTTTACAAGAAATCGTTATTTAGTATACGAATCAGAACCATGCCGAACCTAGAAGAAAGTCATCATAACAGCAATGTATTATTGAAAAAAATCAGGCAGATATAATGGTAAGAAATATAGAAGTTCAGAACACAGAAGAGGCCTGGGGAAAACTACTAGGAAGTGCAGAAAAAGAAGACATCGTTATAATAAAAAGAATAAAGTAGAAGAAATGGGCTAGATAAATAGATAACGACTCTATGAATCCAAGGAGGTACAATAAAACGTATTTTGGAGAACCAAAAATGAATCTTCAACATATGGTAACAGAATGCAACTACTTGATAATAAGCTCACTCCAAACCAAACTGGAGCTATTGAAAATGAATGAGTATCATAAACGCTTCTATCAACTGTTATGAGAAGTAAAAAAACTAATTCTATCAACTATTCTGATGACAGTGTTTGAAAAAAGGAGTGGTTAAAAACAGTTAGTAGCTGACCTTGTTTCGAAGACATCCTGTAGTTTATGGCCCATTCCAACGACATCGTGATCGGGCGGATTGTACTTGTAACAATTCGTAAATATTAATCTCACATCGGCCGCAAACTCTGACGCCGTTCTATACTCTCGGTTATCCATTTTTTGCTGTCAACACAAAGATCAGACACATATTAGAAACTCAATTTACTACAACAACTATTAGAGACTAATTCTCTATTTGTCTAATCTTCAATTCATTTTTTTTAAATAAGTAAATATTCCAATAACTCACCTTGACTGTTCCAAGATCCATGGGCTTTTTAATGACGTCATGGTAATCGTGGAGACCCAGCCACTCAGCGTCTACTGGTTTATAAAATGGCCAAGCATAACTCTGAAAAATGAAAAAAACTTCATCAACATCTTGAAAATAATATAGAGAATACTTGTGATGATATAGAATTCCATTTTCATCCTACATATTCATTTATTCAGCAATTGACAATCTAATTAGCGGAACGTACAAAACTGTCCAAAACTGTTTATCCTACAATTCATAAAAATAGTCCAAATTACAGAACTCCTAGAATCGACGGAAAAGCAAAAGAAAAAGCAAACTTGAAAAATTCAAATTAACACTGAAAATTTATTGTGGAGAAAAATTCTCAAATAAGTACTCGAATAAAAATTGCATTAGTTTGACGGATGATTATCAACAATATTGATCAAGTCGAGACATGAACAAGATAGGAATAGAAATGATATTGTTTGAAATGAGAAACTTGAAATCAAAAGTTGTAATAAAAAATGACAATTGAAAATAATATCATAAAAACGAAAAGCATCAATGATCAAGCTTGTAATCCCAGAAACAGAATAAATATTTCTGAGTAGAGTTCAGATCATTTTTGATACATGACTGCACAAGTAATAGTTGACACTGATAAAATTCAGATTTACATTGCACATTTATTGACAGATCACGTGCACTCAAATAAGTGCATTATTAAAAATAGTGTCTATTTGTTGATTTCAACAACTTACCGAATGTTTTTTAGAGAAAAGCTCCTTCAGAATTTCATTACAGGCTTGTAACGAGTCGGAAAGCTTCTCTTTCATCTTGCCATCATGCGCCTGTTCAATCGGAAAAAAATTTATATTTAGAAACGGATAATAAGATAATCAATAATTGAAAGGCAATCTATGTTACTATCACTATCAATAAGAGATAACTACCGTTATCAAACACAACTATACAACAAAATAAATACAATATAGCGAAAATAATTCTAATAGGACGGTTAATTCAACAGAATAAGTTGTTATCAATCTAGCATTCCTCTTCAAGCAATTCTTGAGCTGTTGGACTTCATCCCTAAGTTGTCGCCCTCTCATGTAACAAACCTACTTAAGGTTACTTTGGACTTACAAAGGAAGTGAAAGGAAGTAAAGGAAAAAACCTCACCCAATAACAGGAAAGAAAATTGAATTAAACCTCCGTCATAAACTCGTAATTGGATTGAGCTCTAAATTAAATTTAATTGATTTGCAAACACCGATGACGAGACCAATGGTATTGTATGTTAAACGTTGTACTGTAGTGCAGTACGTGGTTAAGTGGTAGAGTGGACATTACTTCCAAAACATCAGAAAAATAAAAACGTTAATCTGTTCTATTCTGGATTTTACTCCAATTTAATCTAATCAAGGATAGACTGTTATTTTAGGTTAAGAGGTTAAATCACTGAAGCTTTTATTTGTTAACTGTTAATAGTAATAACATCAGTGATATTCAATTTAATCTAATCAAGGATAGACTGTTATTTTTTAAATCACTGAAGCTTTTATTTGTTAACTGTTAATAGTAATAACAACAATGATATTCATTTAATTTGTCGCTTGGCATTAGATAGATAGATATTATTTCTTTGCCATCGTATTCTACGGTCATCAGCAACGTCAAGAAATGATATCTCAGTATCTATCTAATGCCAAGCGTCAAATTAAATGAATGTCACTGTAATTTAATATGTCTTATGACACTATTCAATTTGTAAGAAAACTATAAATAAATAATAAATAAATAAATGATTTATTTTCCAAAATACCTATATCTATTACAAATACAAATTCAAAATATTTACAGTTAATTATACAAAGATTTGTTAGTAAAAAAAAATCAAAAGCAAAATGTTACAATATATGTGGTTCTTTGGAAAATTGACCTACTCCGCTATGGCAAGCCATGTCCTAGAGTAGGTTTGAATTGTTGTGTGCAAATAAGAGTTAAGTGATAGTAATTAGTAAGTGTTAAGTGATTGAAGTCTTGCGTGTGTATGATTTCTATGTTATGTGATACTATAAATGGTTTGAAATTACTGTTTCTATTCTCTGTCCTCAGCAGCAACAACCAACCAGTTTTGTACTATTGCTTTGAATTGTTTAAATTGAGTTATATGTTTAATGTTTAAACATATCTACTTCCTGAAAACATTAAACATATAACTCAATTTAAACAATTCAAAGCAATAGTACAAAACTGGTTAATTAGCAAAGGAAGACAGAGAATAGAAACAGTAATTTCAAACCATTATATAGTATCACATAACATAGAAATCATACACACGCAAGAGACTTCAATCACTTAACACTTACTAATTACTATCACTTAACTCTTATTTTGCACAACAATTAAACCTACTCCAGGACATGGCTTGCCATAGTGAGCAGGTCAATTTTCCAAACAACTACATGTATTATAACATTGTTGCTTTTTGATTTTTTACTAACAAATCTTTGTATAATTAACTGTAAATATTTTTGAATTTGTATTTGTAATAGATATAGGTTTTTTTTTGAGAATAAATCATTTATTTATTTATTTATGTTTTCAGGAAGTAGATTATATAATTTTGGGGCTAAATGATTGAAGTGTGTTTGATATAGAAAATAGATTGTGAGCTTCTCGCACTGACCTGGGTGGCATTGGTGGCGGGCGTGACGGGCGTGTTGGCGGAGGGCATGTAGGCGGGCAGGCCGTCGATGGTCTGTCGCTGCGGCTTCTTGATTTGGCGGCCCGACTCGCGGCGCGCGGCGCCCACCTTGGCCGCTGACTTGGCGCTCGCGTCCACCACCAGGCTGTAGGGGTCGATCGGCGACGGCGTCAGCGGCGGCGTCGTCACCAGCGCATCGCCCGCCGCCTTTCTTTTGACGCCCTACACACACACACACAAGCAGCCATTTTATGCAGATCAACTCTATAAACACCACCCAATTTCTCAACAAATCCCGTGTTAAAGTGTAGACGATGAAAATTAGGTCTCAAAACAGCTGATTTGGGTCGTCTGCACTTCAACGCGGGATTTCCTATGCTGAGATAGAAAATGGGTCGGCCATTTTGTTTGAAGGTTAGGGTCTATTCATTGAGTTATCATTTAATTGATGCAATATGATCCCTACAAATGCTAAATCTCGCAGATTATTGAAAAGGTCTTTTAAAAAGTTATTCTTTGAAAGGTCTTCTTTAAAAAGGTCTTTTAAAGACTTAAAATGTCTCTAAGACTTTCAAGCCTTTTGATAATTGTGTAGAAATCACTGTTTAATTATTACTGGATCAGCTGATTTATGACAAGTTAATTGGCTCCTGCTATAGACGATAAGAATTTGGACTCAAAACAGCTGATTTGGGTCGTCTGCACTTCAACACGGGATTTCCTATGCTGAGATAGAAAATGGGTCGGCTATTTTGTTTGAAGGTTACCCCGGTCGTACACTATTCATTGAGCAACATTGGTATAGCAACCATTTAACAACTCAATACAAACCAATAGTTCAATGCACACGAAACAGCTGCTATATGATCACAAATATTGTTCTATACCCACGAAATGCTAAATCATCATTGAGTTGCTTGAGTTGTCTTTTAAGATAGTTATTCTTTGACCAAGGATCAGTACAATGCTAGTTAGATGGGATCATCTGATTAAAAATGTCTCTAAGACTTTCCCGTTTGATGCAATTGTGTAATGCAAATCATTGGTGGAAGGTACTAGTGAAAATAGATTGCGGAAGCTGGGTCCTATCTTCGTCATTCTGTAGAGCCATTCGAAGAAAATAAATTTTATACGATTAAAGGAGTAAGCGTTAAGTAAGAATAACAAGTTAGCCTAGACCTAACCAACTGGATTTAAATGCCTTGCAAACTGAATTAAAAGACGAAGAAAATCTTAAAATATTCTAAATAAAACTTAGAAATTGGCTAGTTACTTGAACATTTTGTACACACAGTATACAAGTTTTATAATTGAACTGCAAATGAGTACGGTTAATTCTTTGATAAAGTATCAGGTAATTTACTTATAGGAAGTAAACCACCACTCCAAATTATGGAGTTATTTTTATTGTAATTTCAATTCTTAAACAGTGACCCATCCTCTGCCTATTTCATTTGGAGATGTTTGAAATGTCGTGAAAGAATTAACTAACATTTAAAAAATAACACTATTCGCTAGTCGACTGAAAGCAATGAGTGAGCAATGTGAGCCAAATTCTAGCGTTTTGCTCACATACTCGAAAACTTTAGATTTTATCAAAATACAAGTGCCTCAAGACGTTTGTGCATTATTGAATGGAATTAACTTTCTTGAACAGGTACCTAAGCCCTTTAGCCTATGATTGTAACTGACCTTCTTCTGTTTGGCGGCGGAGGCGGGATCGATGCTAAGTCCCTTTCCGCCTGCGGCGACTGCCGGCTGCGGGGTGTAGACGTGGGGGGCGTGGCCTAGCGCAGGGGGCGTGGCCACCTGCGGAGGCAGTGAGTTGTGTGGCGGCGGCGGCGGCGTGGCCACCACGGGCGTGGTGGGCGTTGCCGTCGATCCCACCATTGGGGGCAGCGGAGGCGTGGGGGCGGCAGTGGCCAGATGCGAGTTGTTGGCCGCCGGAGACGTGGCGCTGAGCGGTGGCCGCCCACGCATCCCGCTGCCCGGGCCTCCCACTCCGCTGCGCCGGGGGGTGCCGACTGCACCTGCACCGCCCCCCACTCCTAACGGCGCCTTGTTCTTCTTAATTGGCTTCAGGCCCTTTGGCGGCGGCGGCTCCAGTTCCACTTCCTCTTTCGGCATTTGCGCCACCTACACAACACACATGAATGATTTTCAAAGTTAATAAAAAAAATCAATCTTAATACTTACATTAAAAATAAAATTTAGCAACTCAATTACTGTAATTCATAGGCGTTGTCTGCAAAACCCAAGTTTGTGTATTGGCAAATAGTACCAATAAGAATAACTCAATTTTCCAAATTGATATTAAATTTGTGGATGAATATTAATAATAAAATCAATCATTTCTTAAAATTAAACCAAATTTAGTTTTTTTATTAGTTTTATAAATTACAAATTGTTTTGGAGCAATAAAACTCAAGATATCAATATTATGAGCTCAAGAAGTTAATGCTACAGAGGATGTCAAAAACTCAGAAAAACGTTATTGTTCTTTCTTGGATAAATGAATAAAGCATGTATTTCCTAAAAACAAATACAAATAACCAGTTATCGATAATAATTGTTATAATACAGTAAGTGATATAATGGGTGATAAATAATCAAATAATAGTGGCCAGTGTACTAAGAAGAAGCTTAAAACGTATAAAAATTAAAGGTTAGATTGTATGTCTTCAAAACTATTACCTCACCAAAAAAAAAAGAAATAAATGTCTAATCTTTTGTTTATCGAGTAAATGTTACGTTATGTAATTTTACTTTTAACATTTACCCAAAAACAGAACTAAAGAACTAAATTGTGGTTCTTCATATTTTTTTAATCGATTTTCTCGAATAGTTTAGGCCTACCTTAGTGAGGAAGAGCTTTTCCAGCGTCTGAGCCATGACGACAACATGTTCGCCAGGCTTGTTGTTGTAGACATAGCAGTTGGAGAACATTGTATTCAAGTCCTGAATACATTCTTTACCACTCCAGTAGTAAGTGTTCTCCAGTCGCTTCTTTATTGTGCCTAAATCTATTGGATGCTTTATCACTTTATGGTAATCCTGCAACAAACAACATGCCAATCAAAAATAAATACTGTAATTCCTGAATAAAATGGGCGTTCAATTTATAATCATTCACATAACGTATTTCATGTAGAAATATCATTAGTTACCAAGTTTAAGGATTGACATTGGAACCTTCAACACATATTTCTATGCAGTATACACTGCATTTTGTGAAACACTCATGACAAAAAAGTTCTTGATTCGTGTGAAGTGTAACAGGCTGGCTCATAATATTTTACACAATAAAAATGTCAATTCACATCTCAGACTAGATTTCCCTCAGTTTTCACGTACATTAAACAAGTACTGTTATTCATACAAAACGATTCGGACAAAAAACATATATATAATTTGAAAGTACATCCATTAAGCTGAGGTCGCACTGCTGGATGGTATATAGTTTATCTATAGCTCAAATAACATACATAATAATAGAACATGTAGAAAATGACTGTCACTTGATAAACCGTGTCAACCAGGGGGCTATCATTGTTGGAGTGGAACAATCCTATCTTCCCTATGTTAAAGGTGAGTGAAGCCTGTGTCTCGATCTCATTGGCCGAATTCACTTGACTGAATTGACTGAACTGAGTTCTTATTGGCCGAATACACTCTGAGCCATCATGTTAAATTTAGTTTCTATGAAGAGTTTTGAAAGTTTATGGTATCTTTTGCTGTATAAATCAAAACTGTTGGGTTGATATAGTTAATATTTACGGCAAAAAACAACATTTTTGTCGGATTTTGTGTTTTTTAGGTTGGTTTGAATAGAAGTTATGTAGATGTTTTCAAATACAGCGCCAAAATTAGGTCCAATAATAATGGCCGACATCCTACTCCCCTGATTTCTCTTACTTCTACTCCCTAGAAGATGAGGTTATGTTCGTCAGCTCCCTGGTGTCAACCATCCACCATCCAAGGTTAATGGATACCTAAGGCTAGACACTCTACATCTAGCTGCAGTGCAACCCACGGCTGACAGTTTCTCTCCCGAATCTTGATGAACCATGACCTGGAGGTCTAGAGTATAGGTACCTAACCTAATCAGCTGTTAATAGTCAGCCATTTTTGATAGTGTGATGTAACTGACCGGAAGGTTGAGTTTGTTGGCGTCGACGGGCTGCTGGAAGGGCCACGAGTGCTGGTGTTTCCACAGCGCCGTCATCACGTGCTTCTGCAGAAAGTGCAGCTGATTGGTGCAGCGGCCGGGCCGGTGCGGGGGCGGCACCACGGGCGGCTGCACCACCCCGTTCACCGGCTCAATGTAGGGCTCGTCGCGCGGCGGCGGCTCCTTTGCCCCCGCCCCTGGCGCCCCACCGCCCCCGCTCACCACTGCACCTCCACCTCCGCCCCCGCCGCTCGCCGTCGCGCCATCTTCCGTCGTACGGCCCATTGCGTTCTGAAACAACAAATTATCATTACCATTGAGAAAGCATTACACAATAGTAGATAGTTCATGCCTATGTTAGAGTGAAGGCTGGTTTTTTTATTATAGATGGTGGCGATAGCTCTGAGAACTCTATGGTATAGCAGGATCCATTGTCATAAAACATATGATCGACGAGCATCATATGAACATACATACTTAACCTACATTACTTGAAAGTCTTTAAGACCTTTAAAGTCTTTAAAGAAGACCTTTCAAAGAAATCTTTCAAAGAATAACTTTTTAAACCTTTTCAATAATCTGCGAGATTCAGCATTTGTAGGTTAAGTATTGTGATGTATGCTCGATCATATGTTTATGTCTTGTCAGTTTAATGATTCTCTGCTACTCTCAAACACTCCAATGATACCTCTAGCTTGACCGAACTGGAAATACATGGCCTAGATTCTTTTGACTGGACTGCAAAATCGCAACAACGTTCCCTATCCCATGAGATATCTACTTTTGTAAAGATTTCTTTATGTTATCATCTCATTACAATTTTCAATAATTTCATAAGAATTCGTCCTCAATGACACAGCCTGTTACTGCACGGTAATGCAAAGGGGATGGATTATTATAAAATATGAACATTACAAAAAGCTGCGATGAGGTAATTTTGAGTTTATTCTATTAGGCTACAATCAATTGTGGGGGCTTAAAAATGAACTAATGATTTATGTATGAAGAATAAATGAATATTGTAGAGGATGGCTAATATGAACCGGAGAAGCCATTTAAATGTTTATGTGAGAAACAGAAGAATAACCAAAGACAAAGTTGAACATGATTTGAGATTTTCTGTGAGACTGTCAAGAAGAGCCTTATTGGAATTTAGTTATAGTACGATGATCAAAGTCGGCATATTCACAAAGACCTGAGTAATTCCACGAAATATAAAATTTAATGGAAGCCAATTCTAACTAAGCAAGTCATTACTAATGGGAGGAAGAGTTATTGAAGAGTTAAGGAGCTTGGAATCAATTGAAGTTATGCGTTATGAATGGGCGATGACTTTTACTATCATCACATTTTATTATCACTGGATTTTGTAGCACTATACTACAGAGTTGTGAAGACATTTATTGAAAGAGTGCAGATGTCGACGGTCACATTAATGGGAAAAATTGAAAACGGAATAAGTATGCTATATATCACTTCAATTCATAGGAAATTGGTACATAATTTTTCACGAAAGAAGCTCTTCTGACACTAACCTTGACACTTATCCGAATAGGGCCTGCTTCATAAAAATATTCAAGTTCGGTGAAATGGGAAAAGGCGAGTACACGCTAGACATGAGTAGCATGGCGTACTACCCAATAAGCTTCTAGTATGCATCTTCTTGCTTTATTACAAGAATTCTTAATTTTTATTAAAAATGCTCTGTCTTATTTTGTACATATTGTTAAATATGGGCTTTTTTTCAAAATTCAAATTCAAATAAATTTATTATCACATAGCATTATGCTTGACTACGAATATAATAGCCTAAATAGAGATCGAATATATGGGATCTAATAAATGGAGATCGAATATATGGAATCTAAAAAATGGAGATCAAACAAATTACTTCAATGGATTTTGACGATTCAATTCAGCAACTGTTTTTTCGCGATAGGTTGGAAGTAGAACGAATTTTTCAAGTCTTTTTAAATCTATACATTAAAATATTGTTCAAATTATTCATGTCCGGCAGTTCAACTTTTTGATTAAATTCAAACAAGTATCTTCTAAGCGGCTTCCAATACAGTAAATTCAAATAATAATGTTAGAAATTTTAAGAAATAAAAATGTTCTGATTTTACAAAGCAATTGAAGATAACACAACAAATAATAGTCTCGGTCGTTGCATGATACAAGAGCACACTACTTAACCATCAACCATCATTCAGAGCATGGAATGTGAATATAAAATATAATAGGCCTATACTTCAGAATAAATAAACATTGTTCAAGTACCGTAAAGGAAGCCACTAAGATAAAATCATTTACTAATACTTGATTAATGGTATTTGATTTGCTGAAAATGATATTTTTCGGTGATATATTTTTTCCCTCGCCTAATATAGCAATCTACTCTAAGAAGACTATTGAGCAATTTTTTTCTGATATAATATTCTTCAAATTGATAGCTCTCACTAAAATACTACTTTTAAATACTAACAACACATAACATAGAAATGATTAGCTATTTGTGCATCAAGATCACATTAAGATTCACACTATAAACACTGCTCTGCTTACACAATACTACACAATTCAAAGGTTTTCGTCCGCACTTTTTTCGGCGATATATTCGACTAACGATAGACAGTTACAACAATTGAAACATACCGTCCTTCCCAGGCAGACCATCTGGACCACTTCTCGCTGACCCACGGTAAGTTGGCTCTTCGAAAGCTGAGTTTCTTAAGCGAGCGCACTGCTTATAAAGGAAACAGAAGAGCAGTGTTGCCAGACACCATTTTCCCACTACTTGATGAAAAATTTCCCACTCTAAGAAATTCCCACACAGGGAACTCCAAGACAGGGAAGTAATTTGTGGACTATCAATGCGTTTTGTTTGTAAAATATTATTATATCTTCTTCTTATCATCAATTATAGATATAATAAAAATCAATGTGAGAGTATGGTAATACGAACAAATCTATATGAAGAGCCCTCACATTAATAAAATGATTTTATTCAACGAAATGATCAAATAACAATTGTTTTGACAAATATGATGTCAATCATTAGTATGAAAAGAGATGATTATTCACTCACAGTGTTGTTCTGGGGTATCGTGTCCACCTGCTGCATTTTGGCTTCACTCCTGCAACAAGAGAGACGAAATTTGTTACACATCGAAACGTCATCAAATTGATCTAGAGTAAGAATTGGATTGAGATCACATTGCTGGTCTACATGGGAATTATTTGGGGAATCAGATAGTAGAAAGCATTCAAAGCGCATACCAGTGTCCTAATGTCAAGTCGGGGTTCGGCCAAAAAATCAAGTTTGCCGCGTTAATTTGTGAAAACCTTTTGCTGAACCGCTAGCGGTTTCATAGTTCAAACCTTGTAGCGAAGCGGACTCGCCTCCGCCAACTCACAATTGTTCATCGTAATTAGAGCCTTTACAAAATAAACTTACTAAACAAAACTTAACTAATTATAACTTGACTTTAACTTGCAAAGTACTGTCATGGAGTTGCTCTCTTTATTGTTTGCCCTCAAATTTCACTCAGTTACAGAAAAAAAGAGAAGATATCTGCGAAATAATGAGAATAATAGCAATGAGGTAACTGGGCAGACTGAGCTAACTGAGAGGGACCAAATTCACCAACTTTAAACATTTTTCAGCTGAAGGCAAAGGTATTTTACCCCGTTCCGTTCTGCTCTTTTTCAGTGGAAGACATGCTTTTGACATAACTATGTCTTCGCTCTCATCAACTGGCGAATATCCATCACTCAACTCCCAAAATCGAATAAAATATTAATGAATTACTTATTCAGTAAACAACGTTGATTCATCATTCACGTATTTATGATGAGTCATTTGTAATGATTGTATTCACTGAACTACAGCCGAATGTTTACAACCCTCCAAATCCCAGCCGGTTACCAACACTGTCTTTTGACGTTTTCTACTAAATAATTTTAGTAAAATTCATTGACAAGTATGATGTTGGAATGATTTTGATGATTGATTAAAGTTTCATCCAGCAATCGCTTGGATTTTCCTGGCAATTTTTGATTTCGCAATTGCTTGTTCACAGCCAATAGTTTGAAGTAGCCATCTGACAATAAGTTCAATAGATAACTCAGCTCAGGTCACCTGTGCTCACTACACTTTATAGAAACTAATCTAACTAGGAAGACTTTGGAATATTATGACTAAAGTTCAACTGAAGCCGTGTTATCAACAATTAGCAAAATAATTCCAAGTAGTCTACCTCAAGAAAGGAATTCAATGGGCACTAGAATTCCGAGTATGACTCACCTACATGACTCACACGTTATCTACCATCAAAAGCTATAAGTCATCAAATCAGCGACTACTGACAAAACCAACGTTTCACAGATATTACAATATTTTAATGATCAATCAAGGCAAGTATTCAATCAAATAAAATAATTTTTGCTATCGAGCAACTCATACAAATGAATTTAATCACTGGCTTAGATCAGAACCGAGCAAGTATTATCTCTAACATCAATGCAGAAATCAAGTTAATCCATTCCCACAACATGATCAGATGGAAAGTAAAAATAATGGTCTAGCAGGGGAGAACCGATAATGCAATTTAATAAATGCAATTTAATAGGTAGATCATGTCATATCACTTCCAGATAATAAATTAATGTTAACCAATCAACCTCTTAAATAATTAACCAACCAGAGATTGTCGAAATGGTGCTAACGATCAAAACATCAATTTTCATCGCTAATATTCTGAACAATCATAGTGATGTTGTTAAAAATAGGTATCGTTCTTGAATGGTATAGATACGATCAGGGAAATGGTAAAATGATACATCTGATAAAGGGTAGTCTTTTGAAGTACGTACTTGTGATTAATCAATAAACTATCAATCAAAACTATCATCAAAATCCATCAACTATCATAAAAAACTACCTACTAGCAAAACTTCTATTGTTACCTGTACTGAAGAGCTACAACCATGGTTGAAACACGTGTGTACAGAGTTAATGTTCACAGTTCAGTAATACATCACCGAATGCCGGTGTCTGCACTAAGCAGGGTTAAGATAAGTGAGACGGTATTGGTGGGGGAAAGACTATGTGGTGGGGTTTTCGTCACACTATGACGTAATCATCTGTTTCTGTATTGGTACGGAGGTCGAAAATGTTCGGTGTCCGACCCGGATACTAGAATGCACTGTAGGATGAAAACTCGAACTTGGCTTGTTTGATCAACTCTATCATACGTGACCGGCACGCAGCGTATCCGACAAGACTTTTTTATCGTTGGCTTTGGGGAAGTCGGTAGCTCCCTTCATGATTCTGTACTTGGGCATTGACTACAGTTGCTTTGACTACGCAAGGTTCAGAGCATCTAGACTGACAATGAATTACCTAATACCACAATGTTCATGTCTTTGAGAATTCATACTGTTTGTTAGCTGCAGCCATGTAAACATTGTACAGTGGATGAATTATTATACACTTTGGACATTGTTGAACACTGTAATGACAATAATTAATTCATTTAAAATCCAGGTGCACTAGTGAAATGATACTGCTACACTGGGGTGGCCTCATTGGCGGAGCTCGATTCCAGGACTTTTTATGAATAGGCCCCTGGTGAAGAAAAACGTGGGATGTCGTTACAAACTTTTGGAGTGCTAATGTGCAAGATGCTAGATTATAAATCACGATGTATAAGGTTTATATTTCATACATTGATTTTTGATGAGCAGATGCCTCCTCCAATTAGAAGGTTGAATTAAATTCTTATGATTTTCAATCAAAACCATGTATTAAATAATTTATCAATGCACCATTCTATGAAGCCTAGAATTATCTTGTTCTTGAGGCAGGTATAGGGTGTAGCATGGAAGAGGGCGATCTCAAGTAGAGTACATAATATTACCATTCTTCTAACCAGTAGTTTCAAGAGGAAGGTTGCACTGTAAAATACGAAACAATATTAACGTATTCTGTGGCTTCTCCTAATACTGGTGCTTCTTTAACTTCGCCTCAAAAAGATCACCACATGTTGTGATCATTTTTAAACTGACATTTTCAACAGTCTTTGCATCTCTGACATTTTCAACAGATCAGGATATTATTTTATGGTCTTTGTCAGATCATTATGTACGCTTGTAATGCTTTTTTATTATAAACTACACAGAAGTAGTCACAAAAAGCACTCACTTGTCAACATTTTGCAGAAATGAATAGTTATGTCCACACTAGTCGGTTTATCTGCGACTCAATCTTGCTGCATATGATTTAGCCGCTGCATAAGCCGCATGTTGTGTAGCACACAAAAATTGATCAAGTTTGGACACAGTATAGTCAACACCTGTTAAATATTCAACTGTTTCTTCCAATATTAACCACGAACCATCAATCACATTCGTCAATCGCTGATTTTGTGAAAATAATTATTGACTTTAAACAACTGATGACAAAAATTTTTACGATAAACAAAAAAAGGTTTTCAGTTGGGAGATCCATACATACTCTGTTACATCAAAACAGCCGGTAGACCCAATTCATTAGGATATTCTACGGGTGAATTCTGAATATTAGTATTACTCATCCTGAATCAGATAACGCTTTGCAGGAGCTGCTTCATTACCAATCCAGAAACTAAACCAACAGCTCGTGAGTCAACATCACAATTTTCACCAAAATTAATTAGGCCCAATCAAATTACTGTATACAGAAATATACAGTCAGTTTTCCAAAATATGGAATTTTCTTATTCTTATCAAAGACTACAATGAAAGAGTACAATTCTAAGATGATTTCTTCATCAAATACTTGAGTGACTAGATTTACATGGTGAGTACAAATGACATTGACTGTAGGAAAGCTTATTTAACTACTCTCTCCTACCCTGTCCTGAACGACACATGTGCGAGGATCTACTGAGATAAGATGAATAATATATTACTAAAAGATTAATTTATCTACAACTTCAGGTGGGTTCCTTACACAGTTGAGATTTTTCATAATCACTAAAATAAAGCAATACTGATCAAAGCTCTCAGCCCTCTGTGAGAGATTTGACACTCGTCACTCATCTTAAATCTACCAATAGAGCGCTTACTACTGGCCCCATCATTACCGATTACTTTCAACTGTAAAGTCGTTTAAGAAGAGGCTGGTTAAAAGACTTGCTCCAAGTTACTTGTTCTGTGAACATCCATACCGTATTTAGAGGTAAATATTGTTCATTTTCTAGTGAATGTGTTCTGACACCATCAAATTTCATTCAGAGAAAAACACCTTGAAATGGGAATTCAACTTGAAATGTACACACACTAGACATGCACCGTAATAACTCATGTCTGGTGTATGGGCACCTTATAAGTGATGTAATCAAATCAAGATTTTATTGGATGGAATTTGAGGAAATATTTGATCGTGTACAAACGTTCCTACAAATATATTATATTCAACAATAAATATCGACAGAACAAGCTATGTTTATTTTGCTAAGACATCTGGATTGAAAATAAATTACTGTAATCACTACTAATTATAGCTTTTACAATGTTCCAAGCTTATAAGAATTCATCTAATAATCAAGGATGCATCAAAGTGAATAAATCCTTTTGCACTTTGAACATTGTAAAGTACAATACTGTACAATAAACAGTTGTAAAGAGGTGATCCATTGTAAATCCCGGTGTCTTAAGGCTGTGCACCAGCATAAAAAAACGTTTTATGTGGATTTTTTTCAAAGTTTTACGATTTGGATACTATTAAGCTATCGAAACGAAATAGATTTCAGAGGGAAAAAATGTTCTTTTGTTCATTAGTTTGTGGGATATGGGCGCCTAAAGTTGAAATTTTTGGGACAGGCCATCTCACAATTGGTTGCAAATAAAATCATGAAATTTTGAGCATACATGCTTGAAGGTATGATCTAACCAATAAAATACTATATTTCTCAAAATATCAACTTTTGAGAAAAATGACAAATTCTCAATTGGAAATTGAGTTATTTTTTGAAGAAATTATTTTCAATTTTTTTCAAACTTGATATTTTGAGAAGAATTTCATTTGATAGACAATACCTTCAAGCATGTATGCTCAAAATCTCATGATTGTATTTGCAACCAATTTTTAGATGATCTGTCCCAAAAATTTCAACTTTAGACGCCCATAACTCACAAACTAATGAACATAAAATCTTATTCTTCTGAAATTTATTTCGTTTTGACTTGACAGCTTGATATTATCCAAATCGTAGGCTAAAACTTTAAAAAATATCACCATAAAAAGGGGTTTTTATGCTGGTGCACAGCCTCAACAAAATTAACCGGCTATACTTGTATCCATATTATTGTTGAATCTTCTGTTGGAACGTTCGTATATGATCAAATTTTTCACCAAATTCCATCCAAACAGTTACAAACTTGCACCAAGCTAATTTTTTACATTGTCTAAAACAAGGTTATCGTTTTTCTACGCCTAATACTGGGCTGGGTCTAATATTGAACGAATTCAATACTAGTTTTGCAACTGAGCTTCAGTAGCCAAAGGTGCGTTGATACATTATTTATTTGAATGATAGAAATGAGAACAGCTGACGCTCTCTCTTCAACTCCTCCTTACCTGTCCAAAAACTTGACAGACTAATAGATGTTTTCATTAGAAGCACTGTTGAGGTCTAGAGTTGCCTTCTTCAGTACACGACAGAAGATCGCACCAATCGCAGCGAAGTCGCTTCATTGTCGCCACGAGACCATGCAGACACCAGGCATAATCATCTGAAGCACACGTACATGTTTCCATAACTACCCGAGCCCTCACTCCTGCCTATTCTCTTACAAAATCATCATCATTAAAACCTACGCAAACCAAAATCATCGACATTACTCATATGCAAAAAAACTCACACCACAAGCTACACTTTATCGTTGTTTGTTTACAACTTTTTTCCAAAACACGAAAATAATTATCATTAGTCAAAGACACCTCAGAAACTACACATTCACACCACATTCAATCACATAACATCAGAAATAATAGAGAAATTTTGTACAATAATGCTGTAGTTCATAGAAAGTATTGTTGAGTCAGAAGAAATGTAGAATTCATGAATGTTTCCATAAGGTATGACTGTATGAGTTACTATTGTACTAGAACCAGGAATGTGAACTTTGACTGTATGAGTCATCGGTACTGTGGAAACCAAACATGACACTGAAGGGAATGTTGAGTTGATGTTCAATAAAAGTTGCGCTGGGAATTTATAAGTATACAAGTGGTCAACTTGGAGAAATTGAGTGATCGATAAGGTATCGAAGTAAATTAGGTAACTAGAAATTAGGAAAGCACATAATTATGGTTAGTAGAATGGGAATTGGAATGAATGATGTTTTCTGGACAGATTAGGGATGTTTATCTAGAAGGCAGATTTATTATCTCCTTCAGAATCACAATGACATCAGCAAGACATTGGAGCACTAGAATAATGAGGACAAGAGTAAAGCTGTTTATATACAGAAAACCAGCATTCTTAGTTTTTGCAAATAAAGTACATAATTTGACACAGAAAGCTAGTCGTCGATAGCTGATACGCTGACAGTCCAAGTCAGATGACAATTCCACGTGCTAACCGGTATGTCATTCATTTAGTAGAGTAAGCATGTTTTCAATTTCACACACTCAAGAACATTCCTGAGCCTCGATGTTTGAAACCACATCCAACCCGTACTCGAGATTTGCAATTGAATATCTTAGCATTAATATTTTATTAAATAAATTTCAACCATGGAGCTTTGAAAACGTTTCTGACATCGACTCAATTAGAAGGATCTGATGACCATCATTTGACCACTGGGCTAAACATTAAAAATATTAATCTTTTCAACTTCATCTTCAAATCCTTATTCATAAAAAAAATATGTCACATTATTTCATCATCCAGGATCTACCACTATTACAAATTTATAATAAACACTACTGTAAATTATATTGAAAAATGATCTTCACAATTCTATCTTGAAATTATTGGGAGAATTAGTTGTAATTACTAGAGGTAAATTGTTACATACAACATTCTTTTCAACTCTGTGATAAATGATCGAAGTTAACATGATTTTAAAGCAATAAGTTAGCAATTTAACTTCAACATCCAGAAAAAAAACTTCTAAATACAGTATTAATATCCTAGCAATTAAATAAGGACGCCTACTTTATACCATTATTATGAGTTTGTTCACTTCCAGGAGGAATAATATTTCTACCAGCTTAGAGACTTAAATATGGTTCTATTGAAGAATTGATTAATATAATTAATACTACTAATAATTAATACTCCATCCTACTTATGTCAAAGAACAGGAATACCACAAGAGATTATTGACAAATCAAAATTAAGCTTATTATGAAATGGTGTCAAGACGATGGATTTGGAGCCGATTGTTCGAAATTATTTGAGTTACTTGAGACAAAAATATCAGCTTTGAATGAAGGCTTGTCATGAAAAGAGGCAGAATATATAAATCACTAAGGAAACACTAATTCATTAGTAGGCTAATTTATTTGCTTGCAACTTCTGTCCAATTCTGGCAATCAAAATGATGACTCAAGAAAAATGTCAATAATAATTCTAAATATAATCGAATTACTCCAGTTTTTTTGGCTTCCGGCACATTTGAACCAGAAAAAATACTACAATATGGCTTTTTTATGATTCCAAAGAACATTCCAAGATGGTCTGAAGTTGACTTACGATAGGCCTACTTTTCTGGAGAATTATAATTGTGATTAATATCAAATAAAATATAACTTACGTTGAATTTCAAGGAGCAAAAGACTAGTTATACAATAAATGAGTGAATAGGAAGATTTCCTGCCGTGACAAAGAAACCGAAGCTTAAGCTATTTTCATGAGAAAGTCATGTTATCCTAAAAATTAATTACTGTTGTAGTTCAGATGTCTTATAGCTCCAAGTACGGTACTACAGTAGTTAAATATTAAACAAAAAATCAAATGTAGCCAATAAAGGTTAACTTTTCTGCAGTGGGAACTATAAAAAAATGACACAAGCAAAACCTTGACAACAACACTATTGTAGGCTAATAACCACGAAAAATTCACCTTCAAGTTAACATTCAAAATTATAATAAAATAATTTCAACAAAATAAAATTAAGAAGCGGGAAATAGCTATTTTTTGGATTCAGCACTCTGATTTTATAAAACCGACTTTGGCGGGTACTTAATTCAGTTATGAAATTATCAACAAATCCAACCAAGATAACCTAACATCCAAATTTTGACTCCAAATCGATTCCAAACTTACTTTTCAAATAAATTCAATTGGATTCTGTATAATTTACGAACTTACAATGATAATCACACTTTCTTTACAAGAGAATTGTTATAAAGCTATAAAACCTACCAACACACGGCACAAGTTACAACTGATTTCATGAACGTCGATGGCTAACTGAGCATGGATTTCTAATTGTTGTTTGAGCATGGCACTTTATGACTCAAATTTGTGCAATATTCAAACTAACCTAGATTATGAATAGTGTGCATCCTAACCTGACAGCTATGGATGGTATCAGCTATGGTGATTAAAATGTAAACAATCATGAAGAAATAGCAATAAATCGAAAAATAACGGATAATTGATAGCATAAGCGACACAAACAAAAATATTAGGAGATTAAAGCAAATCTAAAAATTATCTTATACTTTGTAATCAATTTAAAAGTAAATGTTATTAGGTTAGATTTGGGAAAAATTGAACAAAACTGTTAGCTAATCGTAAAAAGATAGAAATAATCAATTTTATTAAGAAAACGTATTCAAAATCTCCCCTTGCTTGGACCCAAGCTTAGCCAGATATGATTTTGTGAATATTCTAGAGCAGTATTTAAAATTCAAACATATCAAAGTAATTAAGGTTTATGGAATCTACAAATCACTCTAAAATCAACATAAATTACAATCCTTGCTAACCTTATTCTATAACAAACCGTTAAAAACCCAAGCCGATAGTAGGCTAGGTACCTTAGCGATTAGATGATGAGTAGATTCTACCTAATGTACAATCAAGAACCGCGCGAAACCAAGATTTGCTTATCAATTTAGCATTCCCAGACCATCAACTAGAATTTACCACTCAAATACAATAATAAGCAAGAAATAAACGTTACAAACTTCCAAAAGACTGAAACTTCGGCCTAGCCTTGAACTGCCCTAGTCTAGAAATCGTTGCCCAAGCCTACGTGAAATAAGCATTATTTGAAATCAGCCAACAAAAACAATACATCACTAACCTTCTTTGAAAGCATCTAAAATCGAATAAGTTACAACTTACACAAATAATTCGCACCTTAATTCACAAAATCAACTCAAACTCAGTGTTTTGGCGCTTAGTTGATCAACATGGCGGGCTCCCCGCTCGGGGAAGAAGCCAAAGGGTAAGCTTAGAACAGCGAACGACAAAATCTATAACATTATACTAAAACAAAGGCAGATAATTGATTTATTCAATTCAAAATACAATTCTGTAGTTTACTAGAAACCTACCTTCAATCAGGAGTACAGTTTTCAACGTAATTTTACGTAAAACACTACACTAAACACTTTCTATCTTGCTTTCCCTTGGTGTTACGGCTGTCTTCCCAGGGATCAGAACCCACTCACGAAAAATCCTCATTTCAATATATTATGTTCGTATACATGTTTATTATAATTTAATACCATGCACTGGAGCCAGATGGAGGCCTCTGATAATTTTTCAATGACGGATGATTATCTGTACCCATGATGAATTCGGATTATAATGTAACTGACCGAACTATCACATACACAGCAATGGCTACGCAGCTACTTCACCAACGGGCTGTTTGAGTTGTGAAAAATCCTTTGAAATTTGCGAGCATGCTATTGGTGGAGACCGGTCACATGACCAGCCAGCACGTACATTTTCATTGATTTTCTGACATAATCATCAATTTTGGTTCAGAGTGACTTGAAATTCGGACACCTTCCTCAAAATACCAAATAAATGAGATAAAACTCTATAATTAGTGTGAGTAAAATAGAATTTATTTGAGAAAAGCTTAGCAGCGTCTCTGTGACAGGACATTAGCTGTCTCTCGTCACGTGACCATACTCAGCCGATGCATTGTGGGTAATCTGTGCAAAGAGTTTAGCGGTAAATAATCCATATTTTCGTGTTAAATATCTCATACAATATTTCCTTAAATTTTATGTTATATGTTTCAGCTTTTATTGATTTTTTCATGAAACTACTTATTATGGTTTCCATAGTTTATGGGCCGCTGCTTTAAATTTTCGTTCTTCTGGTTTCGAGTTGTCTATCGGCTCTGCAGCCATTTGACATAGCCTTCATTCTGGCTTTTGAAAATAATGTGTATTGTGATTTGGAATATAATTTACTATTCCGGTTTTGATCATACTGTGGTGAAACTTATTCATCAGTAAGTATTCGAAAAAGTGATTTGCTTAAGGTGTGATAAACTCAATTTCTTGCAATTTACAATTCTACCTTTCAATAATTATTATCTTATCAGTGTACTGTTTGTAGACTAGGCCTACGATCATTTATTTTATTTTATTTGCCATCTAAAAATTTACCATTCACATTGATTTATGCCCTAAAAAATTATTAGTCTTGAGACTTTTGAGTGTTTTTATTCTTACTTCAATATGAATCCTCAAATCACTGAAATCAGCACATTTCTTTGGTTAGTCTCACGTGCAATTTCAATCACAACTTGAGTTTTTTTGTTTTAAGTTTTAATTTTTTAATAACCAGTCTAACACTGATGGAGTAACTTGAATCTACAAATATTTATATTTGTGCCAGTAGCCTATTTGTCTATGGTAGGCTAAATTATTAGTAAACAAAGGAAGTAACTTATTATAGGTTATGTTTATGTAGTTGTTAACTCACCTACCTCAATATTAACTTTTTTAGTAATATTACTTAGTCAGTAATATAGTATTCTAATACTATCAAAATTGTCTATACATTTCTTTTTCTTGAGTTCATTGCCAATCATTTGATCCACTTCTAACGTTATTTAATGAGTTGAGTTACAACTCAACATGATCTTTTTCATATTTTCTCATGTAGCCTATCACAAACTTTAATAACTTTCTTTCTGTGTTCTATCATTTGGAAATATTAATTTCTCTTATAAATTAGCACAGTTTCGGTAAGAAGCTTACCTTAACAAATCTAAAACCGATCAAACTTTGTTTGGTTTGGTTTTGCTATTCATTTCACGAGCTAGCCTACAACTTGATGGAAATCCTCCAGCAATTCATAGGTTACTAAATTCAGTAACAAACGCAACAAGACCAACTAAAAATGTTATTATTTTTATCAATGCGCATCCAATGTCCTACCTTTTTGAAGAAATCTGTCCCGCTACTACCGGTCATGGATGTAAGACCTAATTACATTGATCTGCCTACATAATAATAATGTTTTTATTTGCTTACATTTCAGAATAGAGGGAGTCAAAAACTTCAGCAGTTGTTGAGAGTCAAGCAATGGTACCACTTGCACCTAGTTCAGCCCATGGACAAGGACTAAGTAATCAGCCTATAGGAATGGGAACCCCTCAGAGAACCTCCAGCTCCAATGTGGTAATTCATGCGTTATCAATAGTAAAAACTGAATTCATCACGATTGCAATGCATTGGTTACATTCTCCTGTGTCTGATTCACATCATGAAAAGTCAGTAAAAACATGCAATATTCAATATAGGTAGTTATCGTTCACCAAGCTTTCCTGAGTAGATAGTGTCAAATCATGAATGATAATCGTGGCAGATGATATCAATAATCAATTCTTTGTGTGCAATTATTTATTTTTAAATTCCAGGAAAGCATGTCATAAAATACATAATACCTTCTTCTTCATCCATCACTCACACTTGCGGAATCGATGGCTTCAATTTATAAAATACAACACATACTACACAATCAAGATAGCAGTGGAAAATTATGAACCTCAATCAAAATTTAATGCATCCCCGATAAATTCACTAATACTGCAATAAGCCTTTGCCTCAGCAACTTCTTCATGGCTCTAAAAGGCGACACTGTCCAACTGCTTCACACAAACAAGCAGCTTGTTGTAGAATTTTAGGGCTGAAATCCTTTTAAAATTGAATAATAGCTTCATGTATCTTTTTTCAGAAGCCAAATTACACTCTGAAGTTTACTCTTGCTGGACATACAAAAGCAGTGTCATCAGTGAAGTTCAGCCCTAATGGAGAATGGCTCGCCAGTTCTTGTAAGTAGATCTATTTCAATTCAATTCTTCTTCCGTCTATGACCAGTACATACTGGATAGACATTGTCGTTTAGTTGAGAAAAACCACTAAAGTTCAAAGATTTACACTTATTTCAAGATGACAGATCAAAGTGGCTGACAAAACTCAAAAAATACAAAACCAAGCAAAATAGTCTTACTGTTTTCATAAAACATTTTTGTTCCATATTATGTAATTTAATTGAGTTGCCAAGCCGGAGTAAGAACAAGAAGTAAGACGGAGTAACTTGCTAAGACGAAGTGATAAGTAACGGGTATGAAGTAGGAGTATAGTGGTGCCTAGGTAGAGAGCGAAATCTTATGTGTCATGGCATGCTTTCATTACCTTAAAGATTATTTTAATTTTGAACAAACTTTTTCTTGATCCCTTTTCAGCTGCTGATAAACTGATAAAAATTTGGGGCGCCTACGATGCAAAGTTTGAGAAAACCATTGCTGGACACAAGTTAGGAATATCCGATGTTGCTTGGTCAAGTGATAGTAGACTTCTCGTCAGTGCTTCCGATGATAAAACGTTGAAAATATGGGAATTGAGTTCTGTAAGTAGTATTTTTTCATCATTGATTTCCTTAGTTTCTTAGTAATTTCAATCATGATCACTTGGAGGAGAATAGTACCTTCAATTAATGCAATACGATATATATATATCATTGATTTCTAATCTCGTTTGTACTGGACCTACTTAAATTATGATTTCACCGTGTTTCCCAAATCATCAAGGAATATTGAATAATTTGTCGAGGCGAAACATCCGAGAAGGTCTCTCCGCCGAAAAAGCCATAAGCATTATAACTTTTTGCTGGGGATGATGCTCAGCATAACTTTTATCACTATTTCAACAGCGTAATTTCATGTTCTAGTTGATCAGTCATATTCTAGAACAGAAACTTTATAAGCGTTGACGTCTAGTAGAACCAAAAGACGAAAATCGTTTGCTTCATATTAATTATTCTTATTGTTAATAACAGAAACAGAAATTATAGGATAAATCATAATTTGAAATAAAATCAATCATAAGATCAAGAGAATTCTCATTCAATATTGAAACAAACGGTTTAGGTAAGAGTTCACCACCTGAGTGTTTTTTCGATAGATCTATACGTTGCATTTTTGAATTTCATCACATGTTCAAATTTTGTTTATTATTACATATTCCAAATTGGTTTATCATGTTGCATATTTTGGTTTACAGGGAAAGTGTGTGAAGACATTGAAAGGCCACAGCAACTACGTATTTTGCTGCAATTTCAATCCTCAGTCGAATTTGATTGTTTCTGGATCTGTAAGTATTTATTCGCAACAACTGTTCAATATTATCATAGAGAAAGCATTACGCAAGAATAGTAGAATTTATTTAATTTGACGAATGGCGATTGATTGTTATCGAATAAACAGCTGATGTCAGCTGATGATGCTCAGCTCTGTCAGGATGGTCTGCGAGAGCATACCGGCCCAGAATTCTTTCTATTTGAATAGCATAAATGGGGTGAACATATAAATTTGAAAAATAAAAGAGATCTTCTGTGTTTCAAGTATATAGCCTATTTCTAGTAAGCAATAATATTAAAAGCGTTTATCAGCGTATTACTACGTATAGTAATATTTATTCAATTTGTCGGATGGCGAATGGATAGATAGATTAGTATTATTCTTTTTGTCTTCGGTCTGCAACCCAAAAACTGACGGCCATTGCTATCAATGCTATAAAATAGGACTTTTCGGGCTCCGCTGCAGCACTCGGTCGCAGAAGCGAAACCCTACCTATATTCAGAACACTAATGAAGTAGTCTATATTATCACAGCCTTGTTTTCTAGACTTCCTGGAATATTTTTAATATCCATTTTTGAAATATGATTGAATGAAAGGCCAAATACAATTAAATTCAATGATATTCATTTCATTTGACGCTTGGCATTACATAGACAGACAGGATATGGTGTGGTCACTCGGTGAGAGAGGTTGCTAGGAAATCATGTGGTTAAGTAACAAACATTCGAGACTGTTCTCGGATGGGTGACCGATACAAAAATAAGACGAGGTGGAACCTACCCGTAAGGGTCTCCCCACCGATAAAAAGCCATACGATAAAAAAAAACATAGACAGACAGATACATAGAGAGATAATATTTATTTGCCATCGTACTCTACGGTCATAAGCAACGTCAATGGTATGTCTATCTATTATGCTAAGCATCAAAATGAATTAATGTTACTGTACCCAGCTTAAAAAGATTATCATCTGTTCCTCTCCTTTGCTCGGAAGCACTGGAAGTCTCGGGTGTGTCTGAACAGACATGAATGTTTTGCTATTAGTCCAGAGTAAATTTCTGGCAACAGACAAAGAACCTTCGCGCATCGTATCACTGAAGTGATACAGGATCGCATAGAACCACTACTCTAGTGAGAGTTCTTATTTTGGAGGCTCTTTTGTCTGTTGCCAGACTATAAGGAGTTTGCTTCCAAAAATCTAGGACAAATGGGAGATTTTAGGCGTGTTTAAGGAAATTGTTATTATTATTATTATATATTTTTTCAGTTTGATGAGAGCGTACGCATCTGGGATGTGCGAACAGGAAAATGTATTAAAACACTGCCGGCGCACTCGGACCCAGTCAGTGCCGTACATTTCAACCGGGATGGATCTCTGATTGTTTCCAGCAGCTATGACGGTCTATGGTTAGTGAACTTATTTTCAAAAAAGATTTTTCATCAAGTTTCATCACTTGTCTGCCAATCACTCAAGCTGAAAATCAACAAGCTTACAGTATTATTAAAGGTCTATTCCCACATGTCAGTCTATAGTCTGTTCAGGGAAAGGAGAGGCGCTCCAGGTTGGAGGAACGATTCATAGTAGCTACCCAACATCTTGGTCATAGGTTGCTGAATTCTTGCTTTGTCCTCTCTCTGTGTAGGAACAAGGTATTGAAAATCTTATTGCCGATTCAGAATCAGCACAAAAAGTTATAAAAACCTTCCGAAAAAGATGGTGATCCGTCAATTATTAAAAAAATGTTTTTAATTCGATTGACAGCGATACAAAAGCAGTACAACACCCGTTATGAGTGTTTTAAAGTTCTTTTAGAATAATGCATGAATCAATTTATTATCATTTTTTTATTTTTTTTATACAAAAATAATTATCATGATTATTAATAATGTGCATTTGAAATCAATAAAGCTGCCATATCTCAGTTAATATTCATCCAATCATAAAAATAAGGTGTCAATTTATTGATTTGTTATTGGATTAGCTAAAAAAAGTTATTCATGTAATATTTTTGTAAAACCAACGGTTTTTTAGTTATTTGAGAAACAAAATTTTAAATAGACGCCATTTTGTTTTATAAATTTGAAAAATTGTCATTTTTTTGTAGCTTTGTTTCAATTTCGTATGCTTAACTATTATTAAAACAAATAAGTTGAAAAAACAAAGTCGCAACTGTGTGAGTAACTAACGACTTTCGGACAATTTAAATATGATATTTAGGTATGTTTCTTACCAAGGAACAATGCCCTAGAATATTGGTAGTTGGTAGGGAGTTCTGAAGCACCCTGTATATCTGGAAATTTGTCCTAATAGATTTTTCTGTCTCTTGAAATTTTAGTCGGATATGGGACACAACACCCGGCCAGTGCTTGAAAACGTTAATCGATGATGACAATCCTCCAGTCTCATTCGTCAAATTCTCGCCGAACGGAAAGTACATCCTAGCTGCCACACTCGACAACACATTGAAACTGTGGGATTACAGTAAAGGAAAGTGCTTGAAAACGTACACGGGTCATCGCAATGAGAAATACTGTATATTCGCCAATTTCTCAGTTACAGGAGGAAAGGTAAGTGTTTCAAATCAAGTTCTACTTCAAATGTGCAGAAATATGTATCTAAAATAGTTAATTTCTTATCAGGCTAGGTCTTTTTAGAGAAATGGAGACCCCTCCACTGTGTGTATAATCATTGGTGTGAAAGGGTCCATAACAGTGTATTGGTACATTTTTCCCGCCACCGTTATACTTTTGCCAATAATTTGAATTCTGATATGCGTTTACAGGCAAACTTGAAGCCATTCACTGATTTGTTGAATTCTTTTAACAGGAATTGCATTAAAAACAAAGCATTTAACATGACTTGTCTCTCTACTCTTGCTAGTTGCTATGAAAGCTTGAAATGATAAATGAAAAACTAACTTGACAAAGGCAACTAGAACTATTTTACTTTAAAGTGTGTCACTTAATATAATTATACATAATTATGTTGAAAGTATTTTTTCAATATAAATCCAATGGCGCATTTATCCGAGCAAAAGAGTGATGACATTCAATGGCTACATTGTGATTGTACAGTCTCTGTAGTCTCAATCTATCTTGGCATTAAAATATGGAATTAAAAATTGGCATTCAACATTGTTTCTATAATTGACATAATAATTTTATCTTGAAACTTCAATAGATATTGTTTCTACTCTGGTATTCATATTTAATTCTGTAACAAAAAATATTTTTGATGTGAAATGCTTTATTAATCTGACTCAACTTTTTGACATGGTTAACATATGAAATTCATTTCATATCAAACTATTCTATAGTCTTTATAATACTAGAAAACTCCTATTACTTCCATTTTCCATTATGTTTATCATTTTGTTTTCCAGTGGATTGTTTCTGGCTCCGAAGACAATCTTGTGTACATATGGAATCTCCAAACAAAAGAAATAGTACAAAAATTGCACGGACATACAGGTATTGAACTAATGAAATACTTTTACTCTTTGAGTAGTTGTGAAGGTGATATTGTGGTAGTTATCCATAATAAATGAAAAGACAAGATGTTGTCAAACCACTGATTTAAAATCAGTGGTTTGACAACATCTTGTCTTTTCATTTATTATGAAATACTTTTGACAGATTAAACGCTATTATAAGAATTGAATGTGAAATACATGTGTTGTTATCCTAACTGAATTCTCAGTAGCGGTTTGGAAAACCCAAATTGACAATCTATGTATAAATTACAATTTAAAAATTTCTCACGAAGAGATCCGTTATAGATTAATCAATCTGATCAACCTGATTAATCGTTCAGAAAAATACATACAATTGCTTGATCCAATTTTCAACATTTTTGGACAATTCACATATTATTTAGATAGTTTTATACAAAGGCTGTCCATTTTTACTGTACAGTATAAAGCCTATTTAATGAGGTATATGAACTCTGCTACTCTCCTCATAATGTACCTCATTTTGAAACAAATATTACCACGAGACCGTGGCTTAGATGACCACGAGCATTTATAAATTCATTCAATAGTGTAATGCAATCTCAAGATTTATAAATTAAATAACTTTTTTAATATTTCAATCTTGAACAAATATGAAGCTCTACTTGAAGGAAGACGTCAAGATTTGCTTGAATATTCTTTTTAAGACTATCGTGTTTGTAAAATTTGTTCTTAACTACAATAACGTCATTGATTTTACTTGCAATAGGCCTAATTCCGTTATTTTGCTTCTACTTGAAAAAGCCTCCTCATTCAAATCCCTCATATTTTGGCCTAGAAATAATTTCTGTCACATTTTAAATGGATTGAATTTCTGTTGTTTCAAGATCTAATTATATGCGAATTGGTATTATGGACTAAAATAATTTCAAAGCTATAATTAACTCAATTCAAAATGAACTCTTTACAAATTTGTGGATATTCTGCCAATAATCTAGATAAAAATGCACATAGTAACTCTAATCAATGTTTTGCAACCCATCAATTACCTCCAAAAGAATAATGTAAAGGATGAAAATAAAGCTTTATTATAATTTTATTATATTTTCTATTTATTCTATTCATATTGGAATGTCATTTTTCTTTAATATGCAGTTGTATTCTATATTTTGTTTGGTTAAATAAAATTATTTATTTATTTTTTCAGATGTAGTCTTGTGCACTACCTGTCATCCCACAGAAAATATAATCGCATCAGCTGCGTTGGAACAAGACAAAACAATTAAACTGTGGAAAAGTGATACATAGCTGTAAATAACAATGAGACTGTTAATAATGAGCAATGCTCTTATTGCTTGTATTAAGCATCTTGACAAAAATATTTTTTGTCCAACCATAATACTGCTAAGTTTTTTTGTAAATGTTGTGAGTAAAAGTATCAATGGATAGGATTATGACAAACATTGTAACAATTTTGAAAATGTTCATATGATGCGGAATAGGACAATACTTCATTGGCCCTTTTAACGTGACATGAAAAAATAAGCATTGTGAGTATTATCATAATATCTTTATAAATTCAAATTTGATTACAACAAATCAGCTAAAGAAAGATCTTAACTATAATTCCTGATTTTATCAACTCTGATGTAACCAGCACTCTTTTTAACCTATTTCCTTTTCAATCTGAGTTTGTGCTTTTAAATTCAATTTGATTTCAATTTTATGAATTGAGGCTTTTCTAATTGCATTGATCACGAGGTTACCATAGGTTTTGTTAAAATTTCAATGAATCTGTTAGTTTTTAGAATGAGCAAAGTTAGGTGACGCTCACATGATTCTGAAAGTACATTATTGACCTATTCCGCTTGAGAACCCCGCTTATTCGAATCTACCACTGGATACTTTGAATAAAAATCTTTTATATCGTGTAGTTTTTTGTTTCATTTCTTTTCAATTCATTTAGTGTAAGAGGTTTTACAGCTTCAACATCTCCGTCTTAACGATGTTATGGCAGATGTGGGCATCATATTCATCGCTAGGCTTTGAATTATGAAGGCATTTTAGCCAAAAATTGAACCTTCATCTAATGAGGTACCTAGTATTGAATTGGAGATATGAATTGAACATTTTACGTTATCAGTTATTACTAATGAATTTCATAATGTTTCAAAAAGTAACAAAGTTAATACTAACGGCAAGTTGCACTAAAGGCCATCAATTTAATAATCGCAGTAAAATGACGCCATCCAACGGAATTTCCGTCATCTTACGTCAAGTTTCACGTCTTACATTTCATTTTGCTAAGGCACCTAGATTGAAAATCAATATTATTGTCATTACAAGTTTTCTCTATGTTCAAAGCAGAGAACTTGGATAATAGAATAGAATGGCTGCCTTTATTTTTTCCTAGGAGGGCGAAGATAGGGCGCAGCCGGCCCTCTCTTACACTTAACCCTCAAATCTATAATAATCTATGGTTCAAATAGTAGCCTATAGGCCTATTTCTACACAAAACAATATTAACATTACTCATGATAGTGGATGAATTCTTATATACTAATCAGATTCATTTAATTTGACGCTTGGCATTAAATAGGTAGAGAGGTATTATTTTTTTTGCAATCGTACTCTACGGTCATCAGCAATGTCAAGAAATAATATCTATCTGTCTACTTAATGCCAAGCGTCAAATTAAATTATTCATACTGTACATTTTGGAGAACTGTAATGAGATAGATATTCATTGCCAGTCCAAGTGCCTTGGCAAAATGAACCAGCGATACCTGTTGAATGAGGAAATTCATGGACGGAAATAAATGTGAAGTGATGAAGCGATTGATAAAAAAGACGAAATGAGATTACCAAGGTTACTAGATCTGACAATTAAATAAACTTGGTAGTTCATTGCTTCGTCATAGCCTTGTTAGCCGCAGTCACTGTAACAGTAACCCACCGTCCGGGGACACCTCAAAACTTGACATTTGGTCGAAAGCCGATTCGGTCACCAAACCGACGGCAGCCATAGCGTACGTTGCCCGGCCCACACGCGGTAAGGTACCAGCAAGTTTGATACAGAAATGTTGATTTTGCTGTACACCTTGCTGAACCATTAGGCTAGGCGTACACCTGTTAGTCAAGACAAGACTAGATTAGCACGTTAAGTCACAGTAATTCACATAGTTGCTTATGAAGCAGCACACACCGATGCAATGACTAATTGGTGTGGGTTGCTTCATAAGTAACTATGTGAAGTACTGTGACTTATCTCGTCTTGTCTTGTCTTGACTAAAAACTCTGACATCAGACCTGAGCCAGCCAGGTTACACGGAATTATTATTATTTGACTAACCGGTGTACGCCTAGCCTTACGGTACTATTCGAGAACGTAAGGCTTGTGGGCCACGGGAATACTGTTTCCTGCTACACACCCTATGACGGAGGGAGGGAGGTAGGTAGTGCTGGTGTTGAAAGGAAGGCCATGATCACCTCTCCCCTGCCAACCAAAACAGTATTTCCAATTTGGAATAGAAATTTTGAAAAAAATTAACATTACTTCCGCTGGGTCTTCTGCGGTACAAAATAAGGATGGAGGCTACCTATCACCAAAGCCGATAGGAAACTATTTAGTATTCTTATTGTCTTTGCTATTAAGTATTCTAATTGTCTTTGCTATCACAAAAAAACATCCGTCCTCCTCCCCCGCAACATCTTCATCGAATTCTAGGATAGGAACATCTGATAAACCCATACCCGAAAACCATGCATTACTGAGTTACACGCCGTCAAAGTTGTCAAAATTGATTATTATTTTATTTTTCTATGAAGTTAGATGAGGGAATTAAGGCTGAAAAAATAACTCCTTTGATGCATTTTCATCTGAAGAATCGTTTAAAAATTGTTACAAGCATGTAAATGAAACATTTACCGAGTAATCGCGAAAAAAACAATATATCCTATACGTTTTTTGCAATAAAATAATTTTCACTCAAAAACTACTTGAGATACGTTCTTGAAACATACCTAGATCGATTTATCAGATGTATTTACATATTAATCAACCTTTTCCAAGTTCAAACCCAAATGGAAAGCCGTGAAAAGCTCAAATTAGCATGAAAATGCACCGAACATTTGAAACTGCCTCCACACAACTTTATCCATGCTCTGCTGTTGCAAATAAGACAGTCCCTGCCATCTAGCGGCAAAATAAGGAACTAAAATTTGTTGTTAAATATATATTATGACAAGCTCGATATAGTAATATAGGCGTTATAAGGATTCGCTTAAAAATGACCAAAATCAGCACACTGTAGGCTACTTGTACCCATACCCATGAATTTATTTGTCTATTTGAAATAAAAATATTTACAAGAGAAATCGTTCATTTATTCAACTTCGACGAATATGAATTAATTGTGGGCAGAATACAGCTCCTGCTGCAGAATTTGGAATTTCTCAATAGATAAATTCAAATTTTTATAGAAAATTATCTAATTCGGTTGATTTGCTAATGATTTTTAATCACTCCAGTCCTCTCAATGGTGATATTCAGGCTGAAAATGTATAAATTGACAAAACCAACAGAATTGGATAAATATAATATAAATCAGTTGAGTTTCTCCATTCCAATCAGTTTGCAGTTTGGTAATATTCACACAGCCCACCACGTAAATTAGATGTGAGCGCCTTCATTTCATCAAGGATAGGCAACCAACAATACACGAATGGATAAAATTCCTGCCAAATTTTCGATTATCGACTTCAACTTCGATTTTTAATCCTTGGTCTCGAGCAAATCTGTCTAAAAAATAAAAGTTGCTTCCAGCGCTAATAGTTCTGTACACGAAAATTCTACCAGGCAACCAGGAGCGACGAAGAGATACACTGGACTCTTTCGTTTCACCAAGGAGGAAAGAAATCTATTCTTTACTCCATGTGTTGCACCGAATTGCCGCCAAAAATTCAAATGTACGCTTATCAGATTTATCAACCAACGACATTTTCAATCAGCTGACATTGTTTATTTCAGTTCCAGATGTCAGAATCTTCGTTTATGGCGGTAAATTCAAACTTATTTAATTTAATTTAACTTAATTTATGACCAAATTCAGCACACTGTACCTAAGAATTTTGCAACTTCGAAATATCGAAATACAAATTACGGACATGATTCTACGTGAAAAGTTAGGATAGGAACATCTGATAAACCACGGTCCGCAAATGCACCGTTATCGAGTAAAAATTCGCCAAACATGCGAAAATTGACATTTTCTTTATTTTTTTTTTAAATGTGGTAAGGGGTTCCAAGATTTATAATTAGTCTTGAATTATGCAAATTGGAAAGACGAATCGTTTGAGCCCGGTTTCAAGGATGTAGCTACAATATGTTACGAGATATGGTCGAAAAACCGAAAAACGCATATAAAAAAAACCATGATTTTCCGTGAATTTTCACTTAGTGTGGAAAAACCACTATAGTAATCCACTCGAAAATATTTTCAATAGATTCAATGTTAGCATCATTGAATCAAATGGTCAGCTGTTCGAACATCGAACTTTCTGACAAAATAGTTTCTAGTGAGTGGTAAAAGCTAAGTTTAAACTAAACTGTCGTTGCCCTAAGAAACCGGCCCTAAGCGTCGGTTGCACATAATCCTCTTGAGAATTAACATAGGAAATTGGAGATTCAGCTCAACAGAATGTTGAGAAAGCGGGATTTAGAAACCTTCCCTTCTTAACTCACTAATCTATGTATGATTGCCAACCAATTATTGAATGATCCTACTATCAAAATTCGAAATAATGATAAAATCAAGGGAAATTGAAAAAGACTCATTCATAGAAATGTTATATTTGAAATTAGCTCCTTACATTAGTCTCAAGAATCTATGTGAGACAAACAGGAACATTTTCAATATCATTTATTTACAAAGTGTACAATCGACAAACAAGCTGAAATACAATTTTTCCATCTACATCGATGATCGTAATAATATTATTATTAAGAATGCAGTATGAACAACAATTGATAGGTACATTTCTACCAAAAATGTTTCTATTTATTTGTTATCACGTTATTATGAGAGCAGTATGCATAAATATAATTGCTGTAGCATATAAAAGTTAATTGAATTTTGAGCAAAACAAGGAAAGAGAGAAAGAACATTAAAATTATAGCAGAGGTGACAACTGCTCCATGAATTTTCACAAATATAGCAGAACAATCTCAACCTCATTACTTGAATTTAGCTATTAATAAAGTCAATGTCAACAATCTGAAGAAAAGTTATTTCACATGAATTATTATCCACGGACGGACTGCTACATACACAAAATAAGCACTTAATCCAAATACATTATTTACAATGAAAAATAACAAGTGTGTTTACTCGTATAATGCAGAGCATCGATAGATAATTGTCATCAAGCTATTAGTACAATAACTTGCACTGATTGAAGTGTATACTTCAAATCTCCAAGAGATAATGACGAATTATAATAGTTGATTTGAAAATTCCTATTTGGTTCAAGTGGCACAGCACGGATAAACTGCATAATTGGGGGAAAATAGTGTTTGAAGGAGGAAAATAATCAATGAATGTGAAAATCTGTTAAAAACTGTATTCTCTTCTGTCAATTCCTAGGTAAACGGAGTAGGTATGATTTCCTGGTAGACCTTTACTAAAAAAGGACTAAAACAGTTTATAAAACATAAATATTTCATAACATTTTATGAAAGAAAAATGAATTATTAATTTTAAAAATTATATTTCTAATTTTGGCAAGCAAACAACCTTGAATTTTTATTGTTTCTTTAATCAGTTCCTATACAAATGTCACAACCTCATTTCAAATATATAAGCCATCTACCGTATCTCAATCTCATCGTCTGATACGGTAATCTATGTCAGAATATGATGAACATTAATAATAATTACAGTCAAGTGACAATTACAAATTAGCTCAGAAAAAAATGCTTTACTGATAATTAAATTTTGAAGTAGGAAAGCATTAGGATAAGAAAAATAGGAATTGCGAGTTTACAAGAGCAATACTTCACAGTCTTCAATTGCTACGTAATTGGCACATATTTCAAATATGCATATCTTCCAAATCAACCTTTCAAAAATCCTATTTTCAGATAGAAGCTAATTCAATTCTCCAACTGAAAATTATTTTTTATCTTTTCCTTTCTCATGTGTTTTTATAAATTGTACATTGAATTTTCATGAGAAGTAAGCACTCTATTACCTCACATAATAGACAAGCTTATCATGATCTAATAACACTAATTGTAGACAATTAGATAATTTTATTAGATGATTTTATTATCTGATGTTATCTCGGAACCGATTGAAAAATAAAGCTTACAAAGAGATTATAAAAATTATCCAATAAATATGTGCTCGTTTTTCTTGAATTTGAAAAGGGAGTTTTATATTATGAACAAATTTCTTGAACCTTCAATGGCTTTCATTTTTCAAGTTTGAGAATGATCTAGTTTTCTTTCAAGATACATAATCATTTTGATAAATACTTATGCTTTTGGAGCAGTTATATCCCAGTATTTTCAAGGTTTTAGTTAAAACAATAGTTCTGGAAATGAATCATGAGTTTTTCGTTTCATGTTTGTTTGAGACCTTATAACAAGGGGAAGCTAATTCTAAAATTATTAGGAGAAAGCAATATATTTCTCATGATAAATAATGAAGTGTTCAGTACAATAACATATTACAAATACCTCCAGTAATTATTCTAGGCTTTATTTATTTTTTAAGATTAATTTACAAAATTACTTTGTTCTATACTTAGATTAGAAATACACAAAAATATAAATGTTCGGGTAATAAAGAACACAAAATAACTTTAAATATTGGCACAATATTTCAACATAACAACTATCAGTATTATACGCACGACATGTATTAAAAATATATTACACGCTTTACTTAAAGTTACATAATATATATGCATAACTATCTATTTACAAAACCTTTATTACATTATTAATTACAATAATTTTACAATATTATAAAGAAGCAGTTCAGTTTAGAAGATCAAATTCTATTTTGGGCCTTAATAAATTATTCAAAACAGAGAGTGGCAATCCAGATAAATGCCACTAACTTTATCAAATCCCCAAAGTATTCTTCTAATTGAATAGAATTAAAAATGAAAGCAATTGTTCAATAGTAATTTTATTTTTACTATATTTCGAAGAAAATAAACAAGTTGAGAGGAGCTTTAACGACCTACCAGAGGCTAGCATTTGTGATAATATTTACAAGAAAAATAAAATTAATCTACGTTTAGAACTTACGTTTCAGCAGAGTCTGTTTAAAAGTCTAGATTAATTTTTATTAAATATCGAGTATTATCACCATTATGAAAGATTTGAAAAATACTCAATAATATACATAGCTATAAAATTGCTTAGTAACGTAAGTTCCAGCATAATATAATAACAGAGCCAAGGGAAACTAGATTTGTTTTGAATGGATATGATTGGATCAATTGGAATGTTTTTTTTTCTAATGAGAGCAATTTTATTTTTAATGTGTTTGCTTATTATTGTTATTAGTTTATTCCTTTTTTACCGACAATATTTAACCTGTACCATACATGAGTTTTCGAGTTGCTTTCTTCCGAATTATCTAGTTTTTTATACTGTCTACACTGAATAGATAGAAAGTTCGTGCTAAAAGTCTTGAATTCTATTTTTTCTCAAATATTTACCATTTTGATTTTAAAAATATTGTATTATTGTTTTAATGGGCTACATAGAAGAGTTTGATTACATTATATAAATCTAGTTCGGTTATTAACATGAAAATTAAAATTCGCAAAAACGTACTACAAGGGAAATTCTGGAATGCACAGAAGTAGAAAAGTATTAGATGAATAGGTGAGTGAATAAATAAAACAGTTACGGTTTTATCTAACTTGAGCGTAGAGGGTAAAATTAGTAAACTGTTTATAGTAAGGGGACAATGAAGTTTTTAAAGTAGAGTTTAATTGAAGCTTTGGGTGATATTATTAGATAATATTACAAGCATTCATTATTAGATAATATTAGAGTGGGACCAAATTTTTCAACCCATGGAAGCTTTATAATACTTTAATGTTAATTATAAAGTTGAATGGCTCAAGACGTTTTGAGACACAAATTGGAATTAAGCCTAGATTTACATTTTTAGTGGGGATATCAAGCATATTTTATTTAACTAATGAAATTATGGTTGGAGTAGAAAAAAGCAATATAGTACTAACAGAGGATGCCTAACAATTCAACAGATTACTATAGTATTAGTCTATTTACAATGGTAGATGTTACAAAGTACAGAACTAGTTTTCGTTCGTAAAAGTCTGTGGAGCGAAAAAATATAGCAGGCACATAACACACATACGAACATTAATGTACATGCGCAACAACATATACAATACAATCACATTCAGAACATACATCAATTTTATTCTAAAGTACGGATAAATAATGGCTCCTAAAAAACTTTCTCATCAGTTCACTTTTACATTTCTATAATTGCTTTCTTTCTGCCTACTCCATTGCAGAGATTTAATCTGGAAAAAAATCAAAACAATCGATTAATACTAAGCAACATAAACCGCAAAAGTTCATCAATTTTGTTTGATAAATGAATATAATTTACTTCCAAGAAACAAATACAATCTTATGTATTGTACTCAAACAATTCAGCAACTAGTTAACAACAGTCACATGAAAATGTATCATCAAAAAATCACTGTTTTCATTAAAATTGCCGATTTACTCTCTCCATACACCTAATCGCCTTGCTTTTGCATTTTGAAGACTCTGTTTAGATTCTGTTAGGATGAGTTACCCAATACCAAAAAAGCATACCTAATATGTGAAACTATAAGACCAAGATACGCTGTTGAGAGCAGTTTTCTATCATTCAATCTGGCAAGCTGCCTCATGACAAATATCACAGTCTTGTCTATTCTAAGGCTAGGTGTACACCGATTAGTCAAGACAAGACGAGATTAGTTACGTTTAGTCACAGTACTTCACATAGTTGCTTATGAAGCAACACACACTGATTAGTCATTGCATCGCTGTGTGCTGCTTCATAAGCAACTATGTGAATTATTGTGACTAAACGTGACTAATCTCGTCTTGTCTTGACCAACGTGTACGCCTAGCCTAAGACAAAACTGAGACTAAACTAACATGTGGGAACAGTCCTTCATTCAATACAATTCCATCAAAACATGAATAAATGAATGCTTCAACTGCCAAGTAAACAATTGATAGTATAGAGCAACATATTTGCAAGCGCTCACCTACTAATAGCGTGGTGGGATGGGGTGTGTTAACAGGTGGAGTGGTGTAGCGTGCACTCGATGTAGGAGGTGGGCACAAAACCCTCTTCCTGGTCGCCGGTGGCCCTACGCACGCGCGTCCACCCGTCGCCCTGGTCCAGTTCGATGATCAACAGCTCCTCGCCGTCACCCATCGGAATCGAACCTTCGCTCGTTGCTGCACACACAACACACACAAATTCAAACACTAATATTAGGCGACAAGAGAGGATAAAAGAACTTTTAGGCAGCTCGTACACCGGAGCAATAAGCAATAGGCAATAAGCAACATTTGGATCATATGATCGTCTACTCTATAGAAACAAATAGTCCAATGCACACCTAAAGCAGCTGTTTCGGTGTGCATTGAACTATTGGTTTGTATAGAGTGGACAATCATATGATCCATATGTTGCTAGTTGCCTATTGCTTATTGCTTCGGTGTACGACTGGGGTTACACGAGTAATAAATGGCTTTCGATAACATCAGCTGTCGCCAATGAGGTAATACTTGAATAGTTATAACTTCCGTAACGGCATAGCACATACAAGATAGATAGAGAATAAGAAATCAGAAATCAGAAATTTTATTGAAAAAATTACATAGTACAAAAATTTTAATACAATATTTTAATACGTAGGGCCGGTTCATGAGCTCGGGATTTAGCTAAGTCCTAGACTAAAACGGGTGGCCACCGTAGCATCGACAAACGTTAGCCTCGACTCTATGTACTAAGGGCTCTCTATGCTGCTCACCCACTAACCTGTCGAGACAAACGTTTGTCGATGCTACGGTAGCCACCCGTTTTAGTCTAGGACTTGGCTAAATCCCGAGCTCATGAACCGGCTCTTATGCCCGGTTTTTCAGTCGTTCAATAAACTTATTGAATCAATAACTATTTTTTTTGCATTTGAAAACACATGGTTATTGATTCAATAGTGCTATTGGATCCATAAACTGTCTATTGAGCGACTGAAAAACCGGGCATTAGTCTCTAGAAACAAGAGTCTAAATGTTACAGTTGATTGCAATCGACAACGTTCAGCTATTTCCATTATGATGGCAAGGTTGAATTTATTTCAAGATTGTTCAGAAGCAGTCAGTTTGTTTTGTCGACAGGTATTGTACGTGTAGACCATTCCAAATATATCAATCATAGTGATAAGTAACATGTTAGGGATGTTTTCAACAATCAGTTCATCAAGAAATGACAGAATAATGTAACCTATTTTCAAGTATAACATGGAAATTTGAGTGCTTTAAGAAATATTTATAGGCTAATATTGTTATTATGTTAATATTCTGACTAAATTGGCATTTTTGTGATATTTTAAATGCATTTTGACTTCTTATCGTACAAGTTTGATTGGTTATGCACGAGACCAAGTCGAGTGCAGAGTTATTATAACGATGGGAGAAAGTCAAATTGTTGTAAGAGACAGAACCCGTTTTTTTCAGGAGAGCTAAAAAACTTATAGCATCATCATTTCAACAACAATTATCTTCTTTTGTGTGTATATGTGCTTTATTTCAACCATTTTCTATGAAAATATTATTCAAATTTCATTTTTTTCTATTTTTAACCAATTTATGGCACTTACAACATTATGCCATTACAAATTTTGAACTCAATGTCAGTTACAACAATCTGGGCAGACATATTCCCGTGTTATTTAGGTTGTGTCTCTTGCAACATTTTGCCTTACACTGAAATTTACTGTATGGCGGTTACAATTTTACTTTTTCTCTAAAATTCAATGATTAATTGAGAGAAAAGACATTCTATTAGAATAAAATCAATTTATTCATCATTTATAATCATAGGCATTGTATAACTTATCATAAAGGTTCCTATTACTAAGTAATGTGTATCATGGTCTTACTCCCCACATCCACAGTTCCATTGACTTTTCAGTTATTAGAGGAAATTATAATTATCAATTTTTGTATAATTCAGCAAGTAGAAATAATAAACATTAATAGGAAATTAACAAAAAATTCAACTGCAAATCATGCGACACTGTACAATGCAACAAGAATCGCACTATTCGCACTTCAACTGCCACTGAAACATAACCTAGAACCATGTGACTGGTGGCATATATAGCAGGATCCAATTCAACTTGTCAGAAATCAGCTGTCTCAAAGAGCAATATCACAATAGACGAGTAGCTGCCAAACACTAGCGCTCAAGTGAGAGACAGAGGAACAACTTGTCGGGATTGAAGATGGGTTAACATTGAATCAAATGTAAAAATGTCTGTTTTCAAACCCATCGTATTTGATAAATATTCAGCCAAAATATTCCAGTAACTTATAAAATCAAAGCTAGGATGTTTAAGAGCACTTCAGTTGCCTTTTTAAGAGAGAAAAACAAAGATAATTTTAATTTGACCCTCTTTCAAAAGCATTCCTTTTCAAAAAGAGTAAGATAGGTACTGATATAAAGTATAATATTGAACGTGAATAGATGAAATATAGCAAATATAAGATGTAAATATAATATTGTGATTGAATTAAATATTATTTCTGTAAAATAGTTGATGTCTCTGGAATAATAATGTCTTTTTTACTCCTGACATTGATTGTTGCACATATAATATATTGAACGTAAATAGACGAAGTATGGAAAATATAAGATATAAATATAATGTTGTAATTGAATTAAATATTATTTGTGTAAAATAATTTATGTCTCTGGAATAATAATGTTTATAATACATAGGATACCGATGGTTACACATATAGCGGAAGTTCAAACTTCAAAAACCTAACCTAGCAAGAAGAGTCTAGCAACAAGATGACGAAAATTCTGATAAAAGTACTTTAATCCAATTGATACATACATTAAAACACCTTGAAACCACTAAATAATAGATAGCAATAACGTATTGATGATACATTAATGATTTAATTGAATTCTATCGTAAAATCGTGTTTTGTTCCTATCTCACAATGTTAAAATCCCGACAAGTTGTTCACTCTCTCTCACCTAGAGCGCGCTGATCAGGTCTAGGAGCAACTCCTCAATACTTAACCTACAAATGCTGAATCTCGCAGATTATTGAAAAGGTCTTTTAAAAAGTTATTCTTTGAAAGGTCTTCTTTAAAAAGGTCTTTTAAAGACTTTAAGACTTTTAAGACTTTTGATTATTGTGTCGAAATCACTGTTTAATTATTACTGGATCAGCTGATTTATGACAAGTTAATTGGCTCCTGCTATACAACATACGATTTTTATCGTACGAGTATGATTGGTTATGCACGAGACCAAGTCGAGTGCAAAAAAGTTGTCGAGTTATCATAGAAGCGCGGTAAACACATTTGCTTTACGAACAATATTATAGGCTAATATTAAACGATCGAATATCAACTGTCAATATTCTGAATGTAAATTGACGTAGTGACATTTCGATTTTTATCGTACGAGTATGATTGGTTATGCACGAGACCAAGTCGAGTGCAAAAAAGTTATCATAGAAGCGCGGTGAACACATTTGCTTTACGAACAATATTATAGGCTAATATTAAACTGTCGATATCCTGAATGTGAATTGACTGACCTTCGAAAGGATAGAGCGCCTTGCAGGTGCCGAGTGGTGGTAGTAGTTCGGCCTCGTAGTAGTCGTTCATTCCGGGCGGCGCGTCCGGGTCCGAGTCCGGCAGAGACGTGTGCGACGTGCCTAGGCCTGATTCCGGGCTGTTGGAGCACCTAGCACATGCGCACAGTATAGCAACAACCGCCATAGCCACATTCATCAACACCATTCAATAGATATATGCCGGGTTACACCAACAATTGTCAAATATTTAACGATGTTCAAACGCATCAACAGGTGAAAAGGTTATTATCACACTATGTGAAAAATTGATCTGTGTACATTGGTGCATTGCTACATTAGCATTTTATCCGGCTGTTTATCCTTGGGGTTTTCAGTCGTTCAATAAACTTATTGAATCAATAACTTTTTTTCGCATTTGAAAACACATGGTTATTGATTCAATAGTGCTATTGGATCCATAAACTGTCTATTGAGCGACTGAAAAACCGGGCATATATGATAATTCAAATCACTTGAAATTCATTATAAAAGATCAGCTGGAGTTTCTGCTTCTTTGCAACAATTTTTTACCGTGCGCCTTGGCTTTTGGCTTTTTGTGCGAACATGGTCAAATTCTATTTGACCAAGGTTGGTGAAACCCGGCAATAGTGCGATTGATTTAATTTGACGCTTGGCGATCAGTGAACAGCTGACCAGTAAAGCAGCTGACGCAGCTTTGACACAATACTTGAGCTACAAATGCTGAATCTCGCAGATTATTGCAATTACTTTAAAAAGGACTTCTTTCAGTGGCGCCGACTTAGGGGGGGCAAGGCACTTTCTGCCCCCCCAATAATTACTCAGGGGGGGCAGTTCATGTTTTGCAATATTCGTACCAAAAGAATTACATCAAAACGGCCAACGGGCCAAGTACAAATCCCAGAAAGGTTTATACAAAACAATGGACCTGTCTAGTTAATGCATTTTTCAGTGTATTCGAATCTGTATTATTAATTTGAACAGAAATAATAATGCATTATTGTTAAAGATTACTTTCAGCACAGATAAAGGATGTGTCCTTTATCTGTGCTTCCACAAAGCATAAATTAATATATCAGACCTCTTATTTGTTTGTTTACTATTTTCAATGCCAGCTAGGCGCCTAATTGTAAACACCGGATACGAGTCGTCGATAGCAAGATTTTGCAAGAAATTCTTTAATTGAAACTGGATATTGTTTGTTTTATGTATAACTTTCCCACTCTCCTATCTTTAAACATAATTATATATAGTACAAATAAAATAAATATCAAGATTATAGAAAAATAGCAAGTTGAATGTAGTGTAACAGATAATATCCATATTGTAATATACATACTTCCGTACGAAATAGCATGCTTAGAAGTAGCCTTTCTTTTTTATAGTAAACTCGCGTATGTTGACAACCCCCCCCCCCCCCACTCTTTAGATGACATCAACTAGAGACCTTTCTGGTGGACTTTGCCCCCCCAATAATCCCATGAAGTCGGCGCCGCTGACTTCTTTAATAAGTTCTTTTCAAGATTTTAATGGTCCTCAAGAATTTAAAAAGTCTATGGATTATTGAGTCAAAGCTGCGTAACATCAGCTGTTTACTGATCGCCAAGCGTCAAATTAAATGAATTGCAGTGTATAGCAGGATTTATTTAAATTATCAGAAAACAGCTGATTGATGTACGCTCGTTTACTAACGTTAAATCAGGTATTTTCTGACAAGTTAAAAGGATCCTGCTATACCAAGTTACATGGCATACAGTGAGTCCAACGATTTTCGAGTATATTCGACACAAATATTCGAACATCCTTATTCATAAGTACTGTAGTATGAATTTCACGTCACAAATATACAAACATCCTCATTCATAATTAGTATGGATTTCTAATAATTGCTATTACCTATTACCTAAAAAAAAAAAAAACGTTGAATCAGGTGTTTTCTGACAATTTAAAAGAGTCCTGCTATACATACAGTTCACTATTACAATGTTGATAATTCCCAAGGTTATTAGAGAGAAGGTTGAACCATCGCTGGTGTAAGGCGCAAAGTGGAGGGGGAAGTCTGATTTCTTGATTCACGTTACGTCACACTCGCGGTCCGCCTATTATCAATCAATTATCAACAGCTGATATTATCAAAATAAATTATCAAAATGACGTCAGCCGAATCAGTCCCCCCACTCCAACAGCTTGTGAATTCAAAAAGAATTAGGGATGGTTCAACCTTATATCTAATAACCTTGGATAATTCCCACTACATTGTAATGTAACTACAAAATTCCATCAATTGCCATGCATCTAAACACTCATTCTCCAAGTCCACACTTGGTCCAGTTTTGTGTGCTGCAATGCTCAAGCATATGCAGCATGCTGTGCAGCAAACACAAATCAACCAAGTGTGGACATAGGGAATCTTGGTTAAAGAAAACAATTTTGAAGACAGTGAAAATTTATGACAAGTAAAATCATGGTAGAAACATGAGTGGTTCTTTCCATTCGGTGACTAGGACGGGACTCGTGACACATCTACGGCAGATGATAGGGCACGTCTTCTAAGAGCCACTTATTTTTTGGGCCTGGTTGATAATTTATTATTTATATAGATTATCCGTTGTGATAAACAATAATGTAAAAAATAAAATAATTAGTTGATAAGTTGAAAATGTAAAAAGTTGATAAATTTCAAGTTCAGTCTACCTAATATAAAGTAAACTTTGTCATATGTGATTTATTTATTTATTTATTTAGTTCGTCACATATAACTGCATCTCGGGAGCAACGCTCCTGCATAAGGATCTGATAAGGGCCAATCTCTCAAGATGTAGGCCTTTAATAATCTGAAAAAGTGGATTTTTTCGTGTAGCATTATTTCAATTTCAATTTATAGCATAACAATCAAAGCATCACTGACAGTTCTCAGATAATTTTGCCAATTTTTTCTCTTCCGCCGAAGGAAATAAGAAACAGGAAATAAGGAAATAAGAAGGAAAACATTTATAGGACTACTTGAAGTTGAGTTGGGAGGACTCAAGGAGTAAAGAAACCTGACCTAGATCGATTATTGAGCATAGGGAGGGAGGACTACCGGAAGAAAGAAATGGGACTTCTTCAAGAAGTAAAGAGACCTAACCTAAATCGATTAGTGAGTGTAGGATGAAGGACTACCGAAGAAAAGAAATAGGACTACTCCTAGTTGGGAGGAATCAAGAAGAAAAGAATCCCTACTTAAATTGAGAGTTTAGGAAGGACTAGCGAAGGAATGAAACCTAACCTAACCTAAAAATCAATTTATGAGTGTAGGAAGAAATACCAAAGGAAGTGTTGGATAAGACTACTTGAAGTCGGAAGGACTCAAAAATCAGACACCTAATCTAACCTAACCTGAATCTATTAGAGGGAGGACTACCGAAGTAAATAAAAGGGACTACTTGAAGAGTGGAGGACTCAAGTAGTAAAGAAACCTAACCTAAATCGATTACTGACCCATGCACAGGTAGCGGCGTTCCGGGCGCCGACTGCTTGTGGTTATGGTTGTTGCTGCTGCTGGTACTGTTGTTGTGGTTGTTGTGATTGGAGTTGTGATGGTTGTTGGTGTGGTTGTTGCTGACTGACGAGTCAGACGCCGACCTGCTCAGTGACTCCTCCTCACCCCTGACCTGCCGCTGTTTCTGTGCAAGAAACTGGTTCAGACACAAACACACAATAAATTAAAACAATAAACAAACAAAAATACAAAAAATAATAAGATAAACGAATAATGAAAACAAACACATAAAGTAATGAAAACAAACTCAACATTATAACGGTAGAAAAGATCTTCCATGAAATGATCTCCAGAGTAGGCCATAACAAATTTACAGAGAAAGAAAACAATCCAGTAAATGTGAACTTAATAATAAAAGCAAACTCATATCAGTTTGAGGTAAATACTTGAAATAAATACTACAGCTATTTCACAATAAAAAATAAATAAATAAAACTAACGGATTTTCAACGGTGTAATACAAGAATTCTCACCAACATCAATATTGTACAAGAATACCAATATTCTTCTTCTTCTTCTTCTTCTTCTTCTTCTTCTTCTTCTTCTTCTTCTTCTTCTTCTTCTTCTTCTTCTTCATCGGACCCTTCTGCCTCTGTCGGGTGATATACAATACCAATACAAGATTATTTAATTAAAATTCTCTGAAACGTTATTTGTTTTGATTACTTTATCACGACCAAACAACGGCACCTCGATATCTTTTTCACGGTATCATCGAGTTTACAAATGAAGTCCAGTTTTTATTTAATTCCAAATATCTTTGGAATGAGTAGATCTACGTTAAAATGACAAACATAATATGCATATCG